>JAOXOE010000632.1:14978489-15020361 GCA_028565055.1 Phoeniculus purpureus | reverse complement strand
CTCTGTCTTTCATGCCCAAGGGTTTAAGGATTCTCAAGTCCTGCTGCTTTCTTCAGCCAAGCACGGACTGATTTTCCCCAATATTAAGCATTTCCCAAGTCTTTCTCAGTGGCAGAAGTGACTAACAGTCTCTCTTCATGCTGATCAGGGCTCTCTAAAATGGCGCCGGTCACATGACCCTGGTCACGCGCGGATCCAAAATGGCGTCCGACCACGCGGCTGGATCAGCCGGGTTGGTTCCTCCAGGGTCTCTCCTCTCTCTCTCTCTCTCTCTCTCTCTCTCTCCTGTCTCAGCTCCAGGAAGAAGAAAGAGGAGTTTCTTAGCCCCGGGAAGGGATGGGGGTTAGCACGGGGCTGGAAGCCCAGAGCAAAAGAGGACCAGGACCTCGCTCCCTGGCCTTTTATATTGGCTCCTGACCACACCCCTTTAAGGGTAGATCTTTGGGAAAGGTCACTTCCCCCGGGACAGTTCACTTCCCCCAGGACAGGAGACTGGGGAAGTTCCTCTTAAAGTAACAGAACGTTTTTCTTTTCTTCATGAAAGCACAAACCTGTAGATCTGAAAATTCTGGTAATTTTCAAACAATATGATAGGTCTGACCACAAACTTCTTGTTTGTCTGCTCTTTAGTGACAAACTCCAAACAGGAGACTAAATTATGTACGTTAGAACACATATTTACCCATCCATCTGCACTTGAGGCAGATGCTTTACTTATCTTACTTGTGTCATCTTTATCATTGTCACTGCTGAAACTGATTTCTGCCTCAATCCAAAATGAGGAATTAACTTTTGCGGAAAAGTTCCATGCTTTTACTTAGTTATCTCTAAACACATAAATACCTAATAATAAATCAAAAACAAAATCAAAGCTTTCTTCTAAAGGGCTGAACAAAGCTCAAAATATAATCTTAGGAATACAGTAAAACTGCATTCTTGAATTAACTAGTTCTTCGTATCAGTAAGAAAAACCTAGTATTTTTTTTAAGGTACTGACCCAAACCATTTAGGAAGGTAAACTGTAGTTATGGAATCCTTTACTCAAAATCATCAAGTATCTGCCATAGAACTTTTTTTTAAATAAAACTTTATAACTGAACCAGATTAACTCTGTGCATTTTTTGTTTTTGTCTCGCTACCTATACATCTCCCCTGTACTAGCATTCAGCAATCTCTCACAGTTTTGGTCCCACGTGTGTGGCCATTCTTGCATCATACTATATCTTCTGTGCGGAAAGCAGCACTGGAAACATTATTCACACTGCTGTCTACGCAAGATCAGGTAAGAATTAAGAAATTCTTGGTGTTTTACTATGATACATATTGGAAATCTGCTTGATCATGTGATTTCTTTGTTTCAGAGCTCTTCAACATGGCTGACTCCAATTCTGCAAGACATGTTGAGGCACATTTTTCAGTTTTGTATCTTGGAAAGCAACCAAGAAATTCTGGACCTTATTCACAAGGTATTTGCGTTACTTATGACCTAGATATATAGTGTTGGTATCCCACCAGTTCATATCCTCTGCACTTAGGTGCAAATGAAGAATACTCTGTTCATATTCTTTTGCAGTCAGCCTATGTGATGCTTTACTACAATGTGACAGTAGGATGGTTCCTACAGTTTATCAGCATATACGTGATCTTACATAGACCGCATACAAAATTGTCATTATTTCCACTATGTTTCTTTCCCAAGGTATGGCTGGAACTGTTAAACAAGGCATCTGTACAGTATGTGGTTGCAGCTGCTTGTCCATGGATGGGAGCCTGGCTCTGCTTAATGATGCAGCCATCTCATTTGCCCATTGATTTAAATATGCTGCTAGAAGTAAAAACCCGATCAAAAGTAAGTATAATGTGACCTTGCTTAACTGTTCTGGGAAAGTAAGAAATGGATTAGCTGCCTTATAGGCGTTTGAAGGGGTTGGTGCCTTTCTGCAACACTAAATGTAACTTATCTTACAAATGTTGAAGTCCATAGAGCAAAATAGTCCTTGTCAGCTAATCCATGAAAATTCAAAGTTCTGTCATGTAGTATGCTCCCTGGGAGTAGTTCATAAGTCTTAATTTACATGGTTCCATAAGAGTCATGGTTCCAAACCATCTGTTTGTAGGACCTAGTTAAGTCTAAGATATTGCTCCAGCTATGTGGAGCTTAGTTTTAGTATTTTGATGATAGAACCATATCATACGTTTGGCAGTACCGTAGAATACTATTACCAGAGAGGTGATTTATGATGATCACTTATTTAAGACATGTGTTATCTGAGAAATTTTCTTGTTTAGTCTGTTTTTTGCAGGGGTTTGAGAGGTAACTGGAAATGTTACAGAATATTAATTTGTCTTTTCTATTACAAGTGCATTTACTTTCAACCTCTCCCAACTTTGTTCTATAGGAGAAGGCAAGCGCTAAACTGCGGCAAGGTCAAACCCAGAATAAGGAAGTGATTCAGGAATATATTGCTGGGGCAGACAGCATTGCAGAAGATCCAGCAACAAGGGATTATGTTGTCATGCGAGCTCGGATGATGGCAGCAAAGTCAGTTTAGTGGAATCTGAAAATATATTAGACTTTTTTGGCATCTTTATTTTGAATCATTAACTGCAGAGTAATTTTAACATTGACTTGACTGTTCCTTCTCCTTTTGTCAGGTTGCTGGGAGCACTTTGTTGCTGCATTTGTGACCCAGGTGTAAATACTGTTACTCAAGAAATAAAGCCAGCTGAATCATTAGCCCAGCTACTGCTGTTTCATTTGAATTCTAAGTCTGCCTTGCAGAGGATTAGTGTTGCATTAGTAATCTGTGAGTGGGCAGCCTTGCAAAAGGTAGGATGTTTCTGCAGCAAAAATAAATTTTGCTTACTACCTTAGTCTGCAGCCTATTGTCTGCTACCTAGCCTGAAATCAAATTTTAGTTGTTAAGCTAAAGCTATTTGTAATTCTGGATACTAAAATTTTGATTGTTAGACAATGGAGGAATGCATTGCTCAGTAGCTAAACATCAACTGTTAGAACTGTGAATCAGTAAATAATTTCACTTTCCTCTACAACCAAATCTGTTCTAAAGATGCACATTATATCTAAGGTCAGTGCTTCCTTTTAATGTGTCTTCCTTTTATTCACTATTAATTCTTGTGGAAGACTGAAGGTTTTGCTTCTGATCTTTAGTATTACTGGTTACAAATGTTAATGGTCCCTTGAAACCTGTAGATATTTCTGTCTCTGCTGTGGGATATTAGAGCTAGATTGTTTGGCTTTGGATACTAAATAGCACAAAAGAAATTGTGATTGCTCAGAAATGCAAATTTTGTCTCTTTCTGTTGTAGGAGTGTAGAACTGTGGCCATTTGTGTGCAACCTCGTTTACTTGGAGTCCTTTCTGAACAGCTCTATTATGATGAAATCGCTGTTCCTTTCACACGAATGCAGAATGAATGTAAACAGCTCATCTCATTGTTTGCTGATGCACACATTGACATTGGAAACAGAGTAAACTGCAGTGTATTCACAATAGATCAAGCTAATGAGCTGGTAAGTAGAGGCTCTTGGTTCAAATCTGTTCTTGTCTTGAGATACATCTATAGCATAATTATTTCTGTAAGTTATGTCTGTGTAATGTAATGTATTTACACACCCTTTGATGTGAAATATGTAGTAGTTCTCACTTCCACTGCAGTATTTGCACACTATGCCAAAAATTGAGTAGAATGCAAGGTAGATATGAAACAGGAGAAAATTTGACAGTGGTTTGATTCCAGATGTAGTTAGATTTGGTATTGCCTGTACACAGAGGAAAGCAAAGCATGCTGGAACTCCTTAGAAACCATTGTCAAGAGACCAGAAAATAAACATTTTAAGTTCTAGACTTTCTCTTCCTGTCGTCCCAAGTATGTGTTTTAAAGTGTTCTACTCATGGCTGTGCAGTTGTTTCTGGTTTTTAATCTGAAAATGGTGTTGGTTGTGGTAGTTGTCAAACTACATTGTATTAGCACATTAAAAACTTTGTAAGCCAAAATAGAGCTCTCTTGGCAACAAACTATTCCAACACCAAATTGGCCTCTTTAGCAGAGAGAAGGTACTTGTGGACAGATAAGGCAGGGTATAAATGAAGAACTTGTGAGTTTGAGATCCTTCACAGTAAAAAGGAGACTGGCGTAGGAATTGTATGTAGGTTGGGGGAATGAAAGAATGATGATGGATATGGTGCAGCTTGGGGTGGGGGAGGAGGGAGGTTAGGATCCTGGATGTGTGTGTTTGTATGCAACTGGGATGCTAGTTTATGTTTGTACAACTATGGCCATTATGGATCTCTAGAATTTCAAGATGGTATTATTTTTGTTAATAATATGCAGCAGCTTAACTTGGAAATCTCAGCATATCTTTAAAGTTATAGGTAATTGTTCATGTAGCAGCTACTTTGCGTTATGGCTACTGTCTTAAAATGAATGCTCAGTCCTAACAGAATCATGTGAGCTCGTAGTCTGTGAAGTACAGGAGTTTTTGTATATCTTGTTTACTCAAGTCTAGTATTAGAGCTTCTTGACCAATGTGTGTATTTTCAAGAGTTGTTTGTTCTGATTAGAAGTTTAGTGGGTTTTGTGGCACTCTTTTCAACTCTTCATATTTTCTTAATATAGACACCAAAGTACTCTACATTGTAGTGTGAATCTTAATATATTAGATGAAAAAACCCTGTACTCCCCCTTGCTATTCTTATTTTGCGTCTTTGGGTCATTCCAGTCATCAAGGTCATGTGGAATAGAATTCACAGTCTCCATAGACTGAAGCAGTACAAATCTGATAATTGAAAGACTTGACCTGAATGTGTAAAAGCTAAAAAACCAAATTCCTAAAAATGTCAGACTAACTCTCTCTAAACAACTGTCATTTTTCCTGTACTTAGGAACCTAACTATCCCATGAGTAGAGGAAGTTCACCATTTCCATGATTCCATAATGCTTTTAATCTGTTTCCTGTGAAAGATTTCAGCAGCAGTAATTAGCCAGTTGTGACTGAGGGAGGAGCTGCAAGTCTTGCAGCTACTGTAAGATAAAAGGTTGTGTCGACCTCTTCCTTAAATTTTTATCCCAGTCTTTTTCCTCAGAAGTAAGTTCACTTAGCAACAACTTTTCCATGCATGGGACCTTGCACATCCTTTGTGCCTCATGTCTGCATAGCATATTCTGTTTGTGTGTCACATACTTATGTATTGCCAGAGTATCTGGGTAGATCTGGCAGATACAGGACAATCTAAATCTGGAGGAGTATATAAACTCCTCACTTAGCTTTGAGAATCCAAGACTTGAATTGCTCATTCCACACCAGATTTTCCATTTAAGCAGCAGTTCAAGATTTTGGGAACTACATTTTGGAGCATTTGTTGCTATCTGCTGGAAAAAATCATGTTGGTAGTACCTGCTGAAGTGTTGTGATAGTCATGGTTATCCTCTTTTGCAGTAAATGTAACAGATTTGTAACGCTTTTCTTTCTTTTTAATTAGGTTACTTCTGTTTTCAATGAAGTTACATCATCCTTTACTTTGAATCCTAAAATCCTACAACAATTGGACAGCAAAAGACAACAAGTCCAAATGACTGTTACAGAAACAAATCAAGAATGGCAAGTGTTGCATCTGCGAGTCCATACATTTACTGCGTGTGCAGTCGTGAACTTGCAACAGCTTCCAGAAAAACTGAATCCTGTTATAAAACCCTTAATGGAAGCTATCAAGAAAGAGGAGAATACACTTGTACAGAATTATGTGGCTTCGTGTATAGCAAAGTTACTTCAGCAGTGTACAACAAGGTCTCCTTGTCCCAACTCAAAGATTATAAAAAACCTCTGCAACTCCCTCTGTGTGGATCCACATCTTACCCCTCTAGCAGCATGTCCTGCACAGCCTCAGAGTGGCCATGAAAACTCAAAAGGTAGGCTATCTCAGATTGCCATGATTCTTAAAATATATCTGTGCTTATCTCTGAGCTACTAAAATGAGTATTTGAGTGAGTCTTTCTTTTCAGAGATTCTATGTCAGCAACTGAGTCTTCATTCGCTAGTAGTTATTTCATTTAGATATCTTAAACCACACACTGCTGCTCAGAAAATTTATGTACAAAAGGCCTTAGTTACCATTTTCGGTTACTTAAAGTTGTTCAATTATTATCCACCTGTGATCACATTTCATTTAACTATATTATGAAGCTTTCAATTGAAATTGAGTAAATATGGAAATTAGAATAGCCTGGTAGAAAAAAGCATGGTGTTACATTCCATAGGCTAATAAGTCAAAATAAGGACAGTGTTTGAAATAAACAAATAATCCTGTACACACTGTGGTCCTGGATTTTCTTTAAATGACTGTTCCTTGCTAAAAACATGGATTCAATGAACAACGCAAAGTTAAGACCTTAACTCTCTGGAACATCATAACCTGCTTTAAGTTTGGACTGTTAGATGTGTTAGTTTTTCTTAATGAGCGTGTCCTACTTCACTTCAGAGTAGAATAGCATTTGAATATCAGATTGAAAATGAAACCATTTAACATAAGTAGAAACATCAGCAAATCCAATTATACTGATGACATCTGCTATTATATCATGACAGAAGTCTTTGGATTGTTTGTAAAGTATGTAGAACATAAAGTTGTTAAAAAAACACATTATTTTCTGAAGTTTAATAGAGAAACCTTATGCAATCTTTTTGTATTTGAAGTCTTGTTACCTGTGTTTATTAATGAGAATGTGTCAGTTTGCACATTTGGCATGAAAAGGTAAGTCTGTAATTTGTAAGTTTGTAAGTTGCTCTTAGCAGAGCAACTCTTGTGCTTAAATTCTTCTGTCTTTCAGGACAATGACACTAGTGTGTTTTGAAAGCATGTTGAGTAGAATCTGCAGATAGCTACCTAGAAGTTATCACTTCTGCTGATGTTTTAAACTGCAGTTTAAATTGTCAGCTATTCTATTTTTTCCTTTAGGGCTAAACTCAGATAAAGATGGGATGCATCATACAGTTACTAAACACAGGGGAATTATTACATTGTACAGACATCAGAAAGCTGCTTTTGCCATCACAAGTCGGCGAGGTCCTACCCCAAAAGCTCCAAAAGCCCCAATTGCAGATCTTCCCACAGGCAGTAGTGGAAGCATTCCTACAGAACTTGATGAGGTAAGCTTCAAAAACTTGCATTTGGACCTTGCACATCTACCTTCTCATTACTTTGTCAGCTGGAGTTGACAGCATAATAATAGGGATGTTCAGGATTGTCTCAGGAGAGTGCTGAGTTGACAGAAAATTTTGTGGCGATTTTTAAATCGCAGTATGTCATTAAGTAAGTAAATGTAAAATATTTGATTTCAGCACAGTGTGTGCATATCTCAGTATGTATTCATGCAAATTGATCTCCACAAACCCTGTTGTGATTGTGTCCTATTACTCATGTTAATGTTGGTCATCTTGAACAATGGATACTCCAAAGTAGTATTTGAAATGTGACTGGCTTTAGGATGTATGTATAACTTCCACATTAGATATTCTAAGGAGTTTTTCTTTACTCTTTGTCCATATAAAGCTTCATTGAGTTTTAATAAGGTTCTAGTCAGGCCTGTAGTTTCTAAACAGTGGTTGTGGATTTCTTCTTAATTGTTAAAGTGACTTTTATTAATTCTGCTTTCTGAAAAGGGTGGGAGCAAGAGAAAATACTGGTTTTAGGAAGCCTTGCTAGTGTGTTACCATTCTTGGTGTTCCTGCATTGGCAGTATCTGAGGTTCTGCAACAGGAGCCAGCTAGAAAAATCTTTCTGAAATGGGTCTGTGTAAGCAAAAAGCCAATTCCCAAATCTAATTATTTAAATAATCTTAAGAGATTTTTGGTTTCAGAGATTTTTGGTTTAACATGAATGAAGAATAACTTACAAAGATGACCAGCAAATGTGGTTTAGGTAGCAATAAACAAAATCAGAATTGAATGCCCATGTGAAAATGGGAGCCTTCTTGAAAAAGTAGTTGTTACTCTTATGTGTATCTGTCCTTACCATTCTAGGCTCAGAAACCTTATGTTGTACAAAGAAGAGGAGCTGAATTTGCCTTATCTACTATAGCTAAACATTTTGGTGCTGAAATGGCAACGGGATTGCCACATCTCTGGGACGCTATGATTGGTTCATTAAGGAACAACATTCACATAAATAATTTTGGTAATTACACTTCTAATTTAAGCTTTGGGGGCCTGGAGGCACTGTGTCTGTCTTAAACTGAACACTTTTTCTGTTTTTAACAGACCGAAAGTCATTACTGGACAAAGGAGATGCTCCTGCACAAGAGCTAGTGAATTCTTTGCAGGTTTTTGAAACAACAGCAGCTTCAATGGATACTCAGCTACATCCTCTGGTAATCATTCAGAAGCAGCTTTTAAATGAAGCAATTCAGTCAGTTCATTGCCACTGGTTTATATCTTTTTTTTTTTTAGCCTTTTTTAGATATTTTTCCTAATTTTGTTCAAATGGTGTTCATATTCACTTGCTAGCTGGACTGTGTCCTGCCAAATTCTGTCTCCTAGACTTGATAAAATCAAGGCAGAGCCTTCTGTCTCTAGCAGGGTGCTGATGAAAGACAGACATGTATGTACACATGCACCCCCTTGGAAAGAGTTTCCTTCTGGGAGTCTTTCTTATCACACACAGTTAAAAAGACCTCAACGTGGATAATTCGTCTACCTAAATAAAAATTGGATGAGTCTAGGACAAATTTGGTAGCTGGAAGGAATTCTTAACTATTAGTATTGGCATTTATTGGTATTTTTTTCACAAAAAAAAGGTTTGAATACTTACTACTGTTTTTTTCTATTGTTAAACACTTGCTTAATTGTCAAAGGCTTCTTTAATTTTGAGTACAGTTCTAAATATTTTTTAGTTTTAACTGTACTAGGGAGTAATACTTGTCCAAGATTCAATTGTCTTTTTCTTCTGCAACAGTTTTCCAGTTCTAAGAAATTAGATCTTGTAAAGGAGCCATATCAAGCATTGTTTGGGATGCAACAATGACTTACATACTACTGAACCTTTTTATAGGCTGTTTCATATTAACATTCTTTCCCTCTACTCTCTTCTGTTTAGTTAATACAGCACTTGTCTCATCTTTATATGTGCCTTCAACACCCCAGCACTGCAGTGAGACACATGGCTGCTCGTTGTGTAGGTGTTATGAGCAAAATAGCTACCATGGAAACAATGAATATCTTTCTAGAGAAAGTTCTGCCGTGGTTGGGAGCAATAGATGACAACACCAAACAAGAAGGTGCAATTGAAGCACTTGCATGTATCCTTGCTTGAGTAGTCAAAAGTGTATAAACAACTTTGCAGTTTCATCATTTGGTGGAAGAAAAACTGCTTCTTGAAAAAAATGGGAGGGGGGGATGAAATAAAATGTTAAGCTCTTTTTCTCCTGTAGACAGCACAGAGAAGCAGCTTTAATTTCCATTGTTCTTGTTTTATCTCTTGAGTTTTGATGGAGGCAACTCAGTTTCTTAGGCTAAACGTACCAAGGTAAATCAGACTTTTCCTTCCCCTACCTCATTGCTTTGTTAATAGAAATCTTTTTATCTGAATTCCCTATCAAATGTGAAATCTACCAGGTGTATACTGATGTCAGACAGTCTTGAACTGGTAAAACCTATTTCCTTAATAATTGATCCAGGTGTAATGGAACAGCTGGATGTTGGTATTGTTCCATACATTGTTCTCCTAGTGGTTCCAGTTCTGGGTAGAATGAGTGATCAGACAAACAGTGTACGTTTTATGGCTACTCAGTGCTTTGCAACACTGATCAGACTAATGCCTCTGGAGGTAAGCTGAAGTTGTGAGTATACTGTGAGCTGTCCTGCATCCAGTGTTTCACCAGCCACAAAGTTCAAGCTTTGAGTAACTGCTTTTATAGATGCGGAGTCTATACTAGATAATGGAAGACGTGACATAAAGCAAAATGAATAAAATTTAATCCTCTGTTAATTTTCTAAATCAATGTTAAAGTAAGATTTCTCTTTGTGAGAAAACTTCAGTTGTGTACATGAGGTTAACGCATCTATTAATTCTGCCTGTAGCGCTGCTTTTGCTAGTTCTGGTGCCAAATTTGTGAGGTTGTGTGCATTCTCTCTAGGTGGTGTGTTTTATAATGGTCAAAGAGAAATACATTTAAAAAGTGATACTGATTTAATAGGATAAAATGAAATAGCAGTTAGTAGTGTGGAAATAAGTTACTTCCTCTTAGTTTGTCAAATCAGAAAGTCCCACCCTACAGCTTTGGGCAAAATACTATGTGTTATGATCCAGTAGTGTTTAATAAGCTTCAGTTTTTTATTCCAACAACTTGCATACCTCTAACGCTATCTAATATTGCACTTCAAGGACTACAAGATTTCTGAGTAACTATTTTTCACCACCAGATGGTAATAGAAGACAGTTCAGAATTGATTTGCATGTTTCAAATGGAAAAAACCATTTAGAACCTTTCATAATAGAACCTTTAGAATCTGGTATCAAGCAGTCTTGTTTAAATGGAACACTTTCTCTATGCTTACATTAAGCTGCTGAAAAAATTGAAAGTTGAAGAAATGAATTTCTGGCATTATTGTTAATTCCAGTGCCATACTTGTAGTGCCCTTCTTCGTATGCATCTAAATTATATAGTGACTTACAGTGGGGAAGGTACTTTCACCTTAAAGCCTGTGTTGCAGGTGCTTAGAACTTCTAGAAAACAATATTGATGTGTTCCTGTGTGACTTGGTTTGGGTGATCCTGCTGTGGCAGGGAGATTGGACTAGATGATCTTTCAAGGTCCCTGCCAATCCCTAATGATTCTATAAATACAGTCCTATGGATTTACATGTAGCTTAAAGTTATTATGAGCATCTCTTGAAAATGTAGAACACATGTTTTATTAATCATGTGCATTTCCACAGTAATTTTTAATGTCTTTTTTCAAGAACTTCCTTATGATGACTTTTTCCAGTTAAGAAAGTTCAGGGTCAGGTTATTGAGCTATCTGCCATATTGAACTTGGATATATGCAAACTTAGAGTGAAGTTAATAATGAGGAAAAGCTCAGTACTGTTGTGGGGCAGTCTTTTGAATGCTAGCAATTTGAAATGCTACGCTGAACAAGGAACTTCCAATTGATCCTTCTAAAGGGGTTGGAAAGAAAAACTTATTATAAAGGAGTAGATGGATAGCAGCTAGGAAAACAGAATCATAGAATGGTTTAGTTTGTAAGGGACGTTAAAGTAGTTCCACCCTGCCTCCTGCCATGGGTAGGGACACCTGTCACTAGACCAGGTGGCCTAGAACCTCATCCAACCTGGCCTTGAACACTTCTGGGGATGGGGCATCCACAGCCTCTCTAGACAATCTGTTTTATGGAGAAATACTTTATTAAAATTTTGAGATCAAAGTAACTTGATAGTAAAGCTTGCATTAAAAAGTTCCAAATGTGTTTTGTGTGGGGGGAAAAAACTTGTGGAGCTGTGTTTTATGGATATGATTTTACTTCTAATATGGAAACATTTTTTGAGTAGTCTTGCAGATGTTCCATAGGAAACTCTTGCTGTCTTCCAGTTTTCACTAGTTAGACTAGTATTAAAACAAAAAATAAACTTTCCACTCTTTCAATTTCATGTCCTTGAAGGATGACTTAGTTTCATAACAAAACAAAGAGTCTAATTAGTCTTTCGTGTTTATTGCTGGCATTCTCTGTACTGCCTAAAATGAAAGAACTGAATTCAGCTGCTGAGTAAGTAAAAGTGCTTTGTGTTGGGTTTTGATTGTGAGGAACTGGAAACAATAGCAATTAATGAGTTGGGAGTATTTGGCTTTGCTCAATTCTGTGTCTTTATTCTAAATTCCATTATTAATTCAACTGCAAAAATAAAAACATGACTGAGAAGGATTGTAAGACAAATAATTGAACTTAATAATCTATCTTGATTTATTGACAAGCAGTCATGCTGCAAGTTGACAGTGTATTTGAACCAAATTAACTAGCATGGTATTCATACTGCAAATCTGTTCTTTTAAAAGGGGAGGGAAGGAAGAGTGGGGGAACAAGTACATTGTTTTCTGTGTGCACATATATATGCTCCTAAATACCTTATTGGAGAGCTTATAACATGAAATACAGGGGATTTATTCCTTCCTTACTAATGGTATATATGCTAGAATTATTTAGCAGTGTTTTTCCTCAGGCGGAAGCTTTCCCTAAATGATTAGTATCTTAGGTTTTGGAATAAAGCTGAAGTGGCCCAGAAAGCTGGGCTGACAGATGTGGTGATGGAAAACATCAGTAAATCTTTAGCTGCTGTGTATTATTAGCAAGCAAACATGACCAAGCTTGTTTGGTCCCCAAATAGCTGGTTTGGGTGTCTGGCCTAGTGTAGAATATACCTAGGAAGCTGAGGTGTGCTGCTACAAGCCTGGAGGGTCTTTGGGTTTTCTTTTTCCCAGTGATTTCCAACTGCTTGAATCCTTTCTATGGTTTTCAGTATCACTTTAGGTCTAATTCTACCAACATTTGTAAGATAAAAATAGATCAAACTTGACAGTAAATGATGGCTAAGGAGAAATGGGTGTCAAAGGATTCTTAGCCAGGTCAACTCAGATTAGAGATCTTTGTAAAACCTTACAGGCATGACCAGCATTTCCACTTTTCTGTGTGATCATTTCAAGCTTTTCAGTACATCCTTTGGGGCAGAATTTGGCTTTTGCATCCTGCCAACCCTGAATTAGTTGATCTGATACCAAACAAAAATAGCATGGAGTTTGGGTTTATACAGTTAAGAAGATTGCAGATCCTTGTCATATGTTTAAAATGCCTAAACTAGTATGATTATTTTTCTGTGTGAGAATTAAGGACTGTTGCCCTGACACTGCTGTTTGAAAAATATTACCCTAGGCTGGTATACCAGATCCACCGAACATGTCTGAAGAATTAATCCAAATGAAAGCTAAAGAACGTCACTTTCTGGAACAACTACTGGATGGGAAAAAACTGGAAAACTATAAAATTCCAGTACCAATCAAAGCAGAACTCAGAAAATATCAGCAGGTAATGTCTTTGACTTTAAAGCAGCAGCAAGTTCCAGTCTCATACAATTTTATAGAAGGGTAGAAGTTTCTTGAGCACTAGATTTTTTTTTTTTCAGTTGTGGTGGTTTTGATTTTTAGTGCAGTGTGTATCTTGGATCCTTTGGTAGGCAAGAGCAAATTAAGTAATGCATGACATTTATACTGTTTTTCTTTTAATCTCTCCCCTTCTGGATTCTGTAATTTTTCTTAGGGAATGGCCAGTGGGCTGGTTCTTGCTTAGGCTGACTGTGGCAGCTCACAACTGCAAAGCTACTTAATGGTTCCCCTTGTATTCTTCTCTGCTTTGAGTGAATAGGCTGTAATGGGTTGGATGCATTTGTGGTGGGAAACAGTTCTGCAGTGATGGATGCTAGAACTTACAGGGTTTTGAACTGAAAATTAGCCAGAAACCAGTTTTTACTTCTGAGGCACTTCTACTTTTCAGGATGGAGTCAACTGGCTGGCATTTCTTAATAAATACAAACTTCATGGAATTCTTTGTGATGACATGGGCTTAGGAAAAACTTTGCAGTCCATTTGCATCCTTGCAGGTGATCATTGCCTGAGGTAAGCTTAAACAAATAACATTCTACCTTGAAAATACTATTGATAGGTTTACCTGTTGTAATAGTTCTGGGCAGTAGTCCTGGGCAACTCTGAAAAAATGTTTTCAAACTTGTTTTGATATTCTTAAAGGGCTCAGGAATATGCAAGAACAAAACTGGTGGACAGTGTTCCTCTTCCCTCCTTGGTGGTGTGCCCTCCTACACTCACAGGACACTGGGTAGATGAAGTGGGCAAATTTTGCTCAAAAGAATATCTTAATCCTTTGCATTATACAGGACCTCCTACTGAGAGAGCAAGGTAGTATATTTTGCATTTCTGGCTTAGGGTAAATTATCAGTGTTTTGTGATTCACTTCACTGCTACTACTAAAGCGTAGCTATTGACATAGTTATGTAACTTTAACTTATTATGGTGCCTTCAAAGACTGAAAAGATAACACATGTGTGAGACATTTTAGTTATGATCCTCTCTTTTTCTTAAGATTACAACACCAAGTGAAAAGACACAATCTCATAGTGGCTTCTTATGATGTTGTAAGAAATGACATTGACTTTTTCAGGTAAGAATTGTTTTGTTTTCTGATGTTTTTAATAGCTTAGTGTATTAATCATAGAATGGCCCAGGTTGGAAGAGACTTAAAAAGGTCATCTAGTCCAGCCCCACCCTGCACTGAGCAGAGATACCCTCAACTAGATCAGGTTGCTCAGAGCCTTGCCAAGCCTCTACTAGAGTATCTCCAGGGACGGGGCCTCCACTAACTCCCTGAGCAACCTGTTCTACTGTTAACCACCCTCAGGCTAAAGAACATCTTCCTAACATCCAATTTGAATTTACTCTTCTCTAATCTGAAACCATTACCCTTCATCCTATCACTACAGTGATCACTACCCTAAACAGTCCCTCTCCAGCTTTCTTGTAGGCCCCCTTTAGGTACTGGAAGGTCACTGTCAGGTCCCCTTGGAACTGAAAAACCCTAGCTCCTTCAACCTGTCTTGATAGGAGAGGTGTTCCAGCCCTCTAATCAATTTTCATGGCCCTCCTCTGGACCTGCTCCATTAGGTCCATGTCCTTCCTGTATTGAGGGCTCCAGAGCTGGATGCAGTACTCCAGGTGAGGTCTTACCAGAGCAGAGTAGAGTTGCAGAATCACCTCTCTTCATTTGCTGGTCATGCTTGTTTTGATGCAGCCCAGGATGCAGTTGGCCGCCTGGGCTGCAAGCACACACTGTCTGCTCATGTCTAGCTTCTCCTCTGCCAGCACGCCCAAGTCCTTTTAGGAAGGGCTGCTTTCTGTCACCTCCATCCCCAGCCTGTATTGATATAATGTGGATTGTTCTGACCCAGATGCAAGACCCTGCACTTAGTCTTGTTGAACCTCAAGAGGTTCACCTGGGTCCACCTCTCTAGCTTGTTCAGGTCCTTCTGGCTTGTCAGCAGCATCACTGAACTTGATGTCCTCTGCAAACTTCCTGGTGGTGCACTCAATCCTGCTGTCTATGTAATTGATAAAATATTAAACAGTATGGACCCCAGAGGGACAGCAGTTGTCACTGCTCCCTATCTGGACTTGAGCCATTGGCCACTACCCTCTGTATTAAACCATCCAACCAATTCCTTTACTGTTGGAACAGTCTAACTGTCAAACCTATAACTCTCCAACTTGTCAAATAGGTTGTTGCAAGTGAATGCTGCCAAAGTTTGTTTTTCTTTCTAGAAATATTAAGTTTAATTACTGCATTCTTGATGAAGGCCATGTAATAAAAAATGGAAAAACAAAGCTGTCAAAAGCGGTAAAACAGCTGACTGCCAATTACAGGATAATTCTTTCTGGGACACCAATCCAGGTAACTGCTTTTCCTTTTTTGTAAGGAACTGGGCATATAGTGGAAAGCAAGCAAGAGAGATCTGTAATTCAGTCTGCTTTATCTTGCTTTTTCTCACTTGTTCAAAGTATGTATTGTAAAAAAGCATTTCACTGCTAAGTGTGTGAATCTATGTCTTTTTTTTTTCTAAGAATCACATGATTCTGTACACAACCTTTTCCTTTTTCAGTGTGTACCCATGTGTAAGGGGTACAGGATCTGTGGTAGTTATAGGGCTCAGAAGTCTGCAACAAGACTTTTCTCCACCACTTGTTCTTTAAGTAGCAGGCAGGGAAAGGGAAAGAGCATTTTCTTCTGCCTCTAGTGAAGTTAGCAAGGAACAACTCTGAGAACTCAGATTTTGGGCTTTGGCCTAATGACTTGCCCATGGGAGTATGTGTCTAAGACCACTGCTGTCTCTCAGGTTTCATTATCTGGAAGAAATAGGATGTGGCCGAAGACATCAGGCACAATAGAAATACCATTTATATGGTAAAGTGCATATACAGGCCTTCCTGTAACTTAGGTTGATGACAGAGCTACAAAGTTCCGGTAGTTCAAGTGTGTTGAAGTGTTGTGTTTCTAGTGTTTTAGGGTGTTAACTGTCTGGAATGTTTCTCATGTGTAACAATCAATTCCTTCTGAAAATAATGTAACAAATGTATCTTTTATGTCTAGAACAACGTCTTAGAGTTGTGGTCATTGTTTGACTTCCTTATGCCAGGATTTTTGGGTACTGAACGCCAGTTTGCAGCTCGTTATGGCAAACCAATACTGGCAAGTAGAGATGCCCGAAGCTCCAGTCGCGAACAAGAGGCTGGTAAGGATCAAACATTAAATCTTGGGGTTTTTTGTTTTCTTCCTGTAAATGAGAATAGCTCATGAAGAGGGGGAGTGCAGTCAGTTCCAACATAAGAGCCTGGGGAGGTTGAATGTTCTGAAAAATTTTATAATTTTTTCTAAAATGTTGTTCCTTTTGCCTTGGCTAGGTGTTCTTGCAATGGAGGCACTGCACCGCCAAGTTCTGCCATTCCTGCTAAGGAGAATGAAAGAGGATGTACTGCAAGATCTGCCACCCAAAATTATTCAAGATTATTACTGTGTTCTCAGTCCTCTACAGGTACTTAAAGTGGTTGGAAGCTTAGATTATTTTTTATCCAACACATACCAGAGCACAGAGGAACCACTTGTGTATTCTTGAGCCAATCTTATGTCATCGCTGGCATTCCCTGTGACCACAGGACTAAAGGTTTTCTAGTATGTGTTTAAATGCTAATTGTCGTCCAGTTGCAATAGAGTGTTTAACTGAGTGTCTGGTGTCATTCTACAATAACACACTTAGACATCTGCAGATTTAAAAAATACTTTTTAAGTATCTGCTACATACAAAATACCTTTCTTGATTTACGGTAATTTAGAACTCTATTTGAAACTAAATTATAAAAATTACTCTTTTATTTCTGTTGGAAAAAAACATACTCACTGTCTCACCTTGGGCCTGATCTACAGGTGCAGCTTTATGAAGATTTTGCCAAGTCTCGTGCCAAATGTGATATTGATGAAACAGTTTCTTCAATTTCACTCAATGAAGAAACTGAAAAACCAAAGCTGAAAGCTACAGGTCATGTATTTCAGGTACAGATTTCGTCAGTAATTTTTACCTGGCTAATTTTTTTTGAACTGTATTTCTGCATTTAATATAAATTGAAAGTCAAAACAGTTAACTTTTACATCAGAAGCCCTATGACCTCAGTAAAGTATTCAGAATTTGGATTAGATTTCCCACAGTGTGGTTGTATAGGTATTACCCTTAAGATATGGTTTTTGTCTTTTAAAACTGTCTTAAATTTTTTAATGCATCCTGGTGTTCAGCTGCTTTGTGAATCTTGGATACTACTTTCAATTAAAAACTGATTAGCAAAAGTGTAAAACCTCAAAATGAGAGTATACTAATATTAATCTCATCAGTTGTTACACTAGAAAATGAAGATAGTAAGACATGAACAGAAGTTTCCTCAAGGTTAGATCTGAATTTATATATAGTCCTGATTTTACAGAATTGCAGAATTGTTAAGTCTGGACTACTTGGAAATAGTAATTCTCAAAGGCTCTATACAGAGCTCAAGTCTGTCTTATGTATCTGCACTAATGAAAGTCCAGCTTCTGTATCCCACATGAAAGTGAGAGGTGAAGTGCTACTCTTTGTGCTCATCCTGTGACAGGAACACAATCATTATGCATGTAAAAGTTAACCGGATAAGATTTGAAAACCAAGTTTTCATAGTATAAATGTGCAACTTTGTTTTAATGGAAATACACCCTAAAGTCCAAATTGTGCAATGTGGTTGAGTGGCTCCTACACCTATAGTCAATTTTGTTCATCTATTTTTTTTTTTTTAACTGCACTGTTGCTAACCATTTCTTTGAACTTCATTTCCAAAATACTTGTAGGCATTGCAATATTTACGGAAGCTATGCAACCATCCAGCATTAGTGTTAACTACCCAACATCCAGAATATAAAAGAATTACAGAACAACTTGCAGTTCATAATTCATCCCTTCGAGATATCCAACATGCCCCAAAGCTGTCTGCTTTAAAACAAGTAAGTAGACTTTCATGTTGTGCCTTAAATTTCCTGAATATGTCTCTACTGATGTTACAGTTCAGAAAGTTTTGTTTAAGACATCATCCTTAAAACACTGGTTTTGTAGCAAATAAGAGTGCAATGGGGTTTTAGGCTTATGCCCTATTTTTCTTTAACGTTAAAGTGGGAGGGGGAAGCTCAAGCTTGCTTCAAGGTGGTGATGTTTATGTGATACTTACTGCCTTGTCAAAACCCCTGCTTTTATTCTGTTGTGTACTCCTGTTCTTACGGAAAAACATCTCTTTATTGTACTTAGTATATACTTAGTAGCTTCATTAAGGTAGATTGCGCTACATAACTTCTATTGTAAAGCAGAACGAAGGAAATTACTGTTCTGTCAACTCTTAAATTTTTCATAATTTGGAGGTGAAGCCAGACCATACATTGTCTTTCGAGTGACTTGTCCTTTGCAGACTTCATACTTTAGTTTAACAGAAAAAGAGATAAACGATAAGTTGATCAGTGTCAATATTTATGTGAGACCTACTGTCATTTTTATAATGCACTTTAATGCTTTTACTTTAAGCTGTTGCTAGATTGTGGTTTGGGGAATGGTGGCTCTTCAGAAAGTGGTACAGAAGCTGTTGTGGCCCAGCACAGAGTACTTATCTTCTGTCAGCTTAAAAGCATGCTGGATATAGTGGAGCATGACCTTCTCAGACCTCAGCTACCTTCAGTAACTTATTTGCGACTAGATGGCAGCATACCTGCTGGTCAGAGGCATTCCATTGTTTCACGGTAAGCATATCCCTTCATAATCAATATGAGTTCAGCTGCAACTAACTGCATTAATTATATGATATGGAATTGTTCTTTAGTCTGTATCAAAGCAGTTGAGGCTCATCAATGTATTATTTAAATGAAATTTACTGTGCTTAACTTTTTTATATGCAGGTTTAATAATGATCCGTCTATAGATGTTCTTTTGCTCACCACTCATGTTGGTGGATTGGGACTTAACTTAACGGGGGCTGATACAGTAGTATTTGTGGAACATGACTGGAACCCAATGAGAGACCTGCAAGCCATGGATCGGGCACATCGCATTGGGCAGGTGAAAAACCTTTTATTTCCCCTAGGTTTTTTCCCCCTTGCTGAACTCTTGTTTCTCTGGATTTGGGTACAGTTGTAACATACAATAAAAGTGAAATGTGGGAGTTTCCACCAAAATTCCATTTGCACTTCCTTCAGATATTCAGGATGATGAAGTGTCTTTTCTTCCTCTACCTCTAATTTGGTGTGTCTTCTCTTTTGATACTCCCTGAGCTGCTGAGGAGATGCCAGGGAAGAATCAGCCTTCAGTGGAAAAAGAGGTGCAGCCAAGACAAGGAACTGAAGAGAAGCCTCACAGTTGTCCTTTTCTGATGCCTAGGCAGGGAAGGAGCAACTGATGTTAGTCTCCCTCTATAGCTGCAAAAGCCAGAGAATTTTTCAGTTCATGAGTGCAGCTGTAGGCACACCTCTGTTGTATGCTGGCATGGCCTCATTCTTTTCATCTAACATCAGTCAGACTTAAGAGTGCAGCTATTGAAGGCTAACTACTTCCAGACTGCCCATGCTGAATACTAAAGGTTTATGCTTTTTTGAATATCTGAGATGATAATTTTTGAGTTGTGTGCTTTTTTCTTTCAGAAACGTGTTGTTAATGTGTATCGCCTGATAACCAGGGGAACTCTGGAGGAAAAAATCATGGGTCTTCAGAAGTTCAAAATGAATATTGCAAATACTGTGATCAGCCAAGAAAACACAAGCCTACACAGCATGGGAACAGAACAGCTGCTTGATCTGTTCACTCTTGACAAGGTAAAGAACCATTTTTACAAATAGCTAACAAAAATAAAGTAAACTTAGGGAATAGCTTTGTTTTGAAATGTAAAATTTAATCAGACAAACACTTGAAGATGGAATGACAGCCTTGTAAAAATCTGGATGAAGTGATATTTCCCCAAAAGTATCACAGAACATTAGGGATTGGAAGGCACCTCTAAAAATCATCTAAGATCACCTAGGACAGGCTACACAGGAACACATCCAGGTGGGTTTTGAAAGTGTCCAGAGGAGACTCCACAGTCTCTGGGCAGCCTGCTCCAGGGCTGTCACCCTCACAGTGAAGAAATTTCTCCTCACATTAAGGTGGAACTTAGCTTCTAGCTTATACCCATTATTCCTTGTCCTATTACTTGACACCACTAAAGAGAGACTGGCCCCTTCTTCTTGACACCCACCCCTCAGGTGTTTATGGGCATTACTAAGATCCCCTCTCAGTCTTGTCTTCTCCAGACTAAACAGCCCCAGTTCTCTCAGCCTTTCATCATAGCATTTCTGCACTAGGCTCAAAGAAGGTAGTGTTCCTGAAAATAATAATCTGCATGTTTTCGTTTTGTGAAGGATGGAAAAACTGAAAAAGCAGATACATCTACCTCTTCTGGGAAAGCATCAATGAAATCAGTGCTCGAAAACCTTGGAGAACTATGGGATCAAGAGCAGTATGACACTGAATACAGTCTTGAAAACTTTATGCATTCTTTGAAGTAACCTTCATGTATTCGTAATACAACTGCTGCTAGTTCACGTATTTTTCTGCTGATATTCAGCAAACTTCGAAGCATATATAGTGAACCTTTAGCTTAGTGTGTAAATAGACTTACTGAGAGAAGAATCTTCAAAAGACTGACACTGAGTAGTGTCACCTGTGTCACTGGGGAGTTATTCTGTCAAACATTTGCACTGTATAAAAGAACTTTAAATGTAACATTGTGAGGTGATTTGAATTTTACTTGTTCTGAACAGCTGCAAATTTTTACTTGGTAGAAAAATAAAACAAAGCAAGTTTCTACATAGGTTTAACAAGTGTTACTTCTGTCTTAAGTCTACCATTATTTCTTTCTGTATCTGTAATAGTTTTGTACAGTTGTTTCAGTGAGTACTTCCAGGTTGTTCAGTGTACAATTTTTCTTTTAAATACAACTTGCTTTCATGGAGTATTAAACAATTTTCAACTACAGCTTTTCATTCAGATAATTTCAGGACTTATATCACCTGAGACAAAGCCTAGAAGCCTTGAAAGTATCAAATAATGAGAAGGTACTAGGTGTGTGTACCCACCTTTGTGCATTGAGAATAAAGATACTGTGCTCTTCAGACTTGTGACACCATAGTGAGAGAACAGCTGACTTGAACTTATTAATGTAATGAGCTATATTAAATACAGGTAATGGCCTATTTGAGGCCATGTTTGCATCCTGTTAGCAGGGTGTACTTTTTTAATTTATGTATAAGGCTAGAATATAGCCACTTTGAGAGATGCATGAATTCAGTATGTTTCAAGCCTATATATTTTTTGTAACTAAAAGAAGAAATTAAATATACAGACAGAAGTTTTCCAGAAGTAGATTTTACACTGTCTAGGATTCTAAAATCCATGTTAAAGTGACTGTTTACTAAACTGGTGCATGATTTAAAGCTTCTGAAAGGAATAGGGAGGACTTCTCTTTCTTTAGGAGAAAATATACATAGAAATACCTACATTCAGTTTGAGGGAATTGAATAGTTAAAATTGTGTAACAAAGATAGTAAAGGACTTCAATAGCAGTGAGTGAGAATTATATGGCTGGCTGTTACGCAGCTTTTTATAAAAGGGAGGCAGTAGTAAGTGTGTTTCTAGATGTGCATATGTACAGTATATGCACTTTTTATAAATATTAAATTATAGATAACTTAAGTACAGCAGTTGTCTGAATACATAGAATATATGTATAAATATAAAGCCTAAGGTTTGTAGCTTGCTGTGTGCTTAAGCATCAGAGCTTAAAAACCATCAGAGACCTCAGCTATGTAAAATAAGATTGTTTTAAAACAATATAAATCAAGACTGTTCTGAAGCATTGGAGACAAATTAATGTCACGTTTCAGTAGTTATGAACTGCTATATTGTAACTAAATTAGCATTCCATGAAAATAAACAGAACTGGGAATATATCACTTGTATGTTGTACATGTCTATGTTTAGAGTTTTGTATGTAGAGAGGATACTGTAGCCAACTAGCTAAGCAACTAATGCTTTTGGAAACTACAGCTGGATTATTAGGATTGTATTAGTTCACTTCTACCTTCCTACAACAAACAATTCTGTACTTTGAACTGATACTCCGAGCAGGAGAAAAGACAGGATGGGGCTTGGTTTAGTGCAGAGAAATTAGAGTGCTGGAATACTGGGTGCTTTAAGATAACCCGATGCAGTAATCTGATGATAGTGCCTAGAAATAACAGAATATTTCAATAAGAAACCTCTTATTTAGTCATAAAACACTGCATATGCCTTGCTTTGGAAGCTTCATTAGTTGCATTGGTAGGAAACTATTTGGCTTCTGTTGTAGAAGAAATACACAGCAAAGGACTGCTTTAAATCACTTATTTGTCACATTGAGGTTGCCATGCAACCGTAATACTCTTGCTGATGGCTCTCTTGGATGCAACGTCAAAAATACTCCTCCACCTGGAAAAAGAGAAGGAGCAGAACTTAGAATAATTGTTTCAAGATTATTACGTATGCTGACTGATGCAAAGTGTTCTATGAATTAACACTTCACAAAATGGAAACCAGCAGGAGCACTGCACAAAGTACATAAAAATTTGTTCCTGTAATATTTAACTCAAAGCTTTGCCATGGTCTGGCTTTTTAGTAGAATATTCCCAGTAAGCAAACTGGATTCAGTTGCAACAAAACTCAAGAAATACATTTCTGGAAATACTCTGACTTGACCTGCTTAATGGGGATTCAGCTGGTGCAGGCTGAAATAGAAACTCGAAGAGAGTGCAGGGGTTGTTGGCTCTCAGCAGCAATCATTCTGCTGTCTCTTTGCAGTGTATAACTTTAGAAGGAAGACAGCCTATGCTTTGCATTCACTACAGGTTCAGTCATTGCAGGCCCAAGACTTCATGCATTGTGTGAAATTTGCTCAGAATTGCTATTCTGCTGCCATTATTTAATGGCATCAAGACACCATCAATAGCCACCAAAGCCAGACCTCCCAATTGATGGAATCCCAGATTCAGAGCTTCTTAATTTGTGGAACCATAAGCACCTCTTACCAGTGACCACATTCTGGGTTCAAAGAACTGCTTCAAAACAACTGTGTGCATAATGGTGCTTTCCTACCAAACTTTAAGACTGTTTGACATTCTACTTGAAGCTAAATGGAAATTTAATCTCCGCAAACCTGTGCCAAGTCTGCACAAACATGCCTTCAGAAATGCCTTATAAAGGAGAAGTCAATCTGACAAGTCCTTATCTGTGGATCTCATCTTTGGAATCAGTTTAAGCAGAAAGTTGTTCTTTCTGCAGATATGGTTGTGGCGTGTAGTTTTTCTGTTGTGCTCACTAATGCTTTTGCAGGTTTGGTTTGGTGGTTTTTTTTAAGCTTGAAGTCAGAACGACACTGAAGATCTACAATTTAGGCTTGACTCAAGTTAGTTTAGGTTTAGTCTTTTGCTTTGTTCCTTTGCATTAAATACTGTCTCTAGAAAGCTTGTATTTTACTCTGAAGTTGCCAGATTTAAAGACAAATGCTTGCACTTACCACTAGTGGTATCTCTAACTGTACTACCATTCTAAAGATTCTACAGGTTACTAAGGTAATGAGCACATCTTTCTAATTAAACATTAATTAAAGCAGAAATAGGGCAATTTAAGTCATGTTACCAACTGTGGAAAACTTCCAAGATGAAAACATAGTCACATATGTAAGATTTTATGAACTTGTTTACAAATGACTGATTTGCGGATTGACGGGGCTAACAGAGGCACACGGTTGCCAACAGAAATAATAGGCATACTTCACTCTCTAGTTCAAGATGGGACAAAGAAAACCAAGATAAGGTATTAAACAGACGGCTTAAGCAACAACAGAAATGAGCATAGTAATGCATCTAGTTGTTACTATAGAGTTAGCGATTAAGAAAGATACATCCCCAGTTGCCCCAATATGTTACCATCATCCAGATCTACAGTCACTGGGGAGCCTCTGTTGCAGCTAGGATCTGGAGAACCTGTCCCTAGCTGAAATCAGGGATTCTGCCCAGCAAAGGAAAGTCACCATTGTCATCAGACTGACGACACTCATCCTGGGATGCCCTCCACTCCTCACAGGTTCTCCCAGGAGTTCAGTGCAGCAGCAGGGTAACAGATCTCCAACTTCATACTGACAGAGCTCACAGTCTAACCCCAGGGGAGACACATTTTCTCATTCATTCTGCTGTGTCCATGCATAAGCAGAGCTTTCTGCTGTCAGGATGGTGGCATTTGGAGGAGGAAAAGTACAAAGCAAGTGAGCACATCTCAAAAGGCAAAATGGAATTCCAGATTTAGAGCAGGCTTTCAGTCCTCTCCTAAGCTATATGCAGTGAGATACCTTTAACACAGAGTAGAATGTCTGTGCCAGGCTATGTATTTTTTTTCCCCTGGGTCAAATGCTAAATACACTGTGTTGAAGCAGATGCGGTTTGTTTTTTAAAAAGGCCTTCCTTCACTAGTCAGAGTATGGAGGGATCTCTGTTTCTGTAGCCCTCGCCCTTCACAACTGTGTAGTTTAAAACTTACACTCACAGTTTACACAGTTTATTAGGGTTGGAAGGGGACCCTCAAAGGCCATCGGGTCCAACTTTCCTGCTCAAGCAGGCTACAGTTTACTGAAAATCATAACCATCTAAAAAACCTAAATCAAACCACAGAAACACATCAAGATGGGTCTTCAACATCTCCAGAGAAGAGGACTCCACAACCTCCCACGACTAATAAGAACTTAGGTACTAATACAAGGTTATCCTTAGTGCCTTGGGATAACCTAAACCAATCCAAACCTGAGGAATAGCTTAGGAAAGCAAAGTGTTTCAGTACCCAGCATTTAAACATCTCTTAAATTCTACAATCAGTTGTTCTAGTGTGGATGTTTATAATGGTTCACAGTAGTCTTATGCAAAGAGGAAATTGTGAACTCTATTTACCCTTGCTCAGAGTGAGGAAAGAGGTGGTGGTACAGTGTAAATGTTTCCATAAACTAAACTTTATACCAAAACCTAGCACCTGATGAGCTATGCTGCATTCCACTAACACACATACTGCCAGCTCTTATAAAGCTGTTTTGGTGTTTTTCATTGCACACAGTTTGTATTGCTTCCACAATGGATGAACAACAGGTTTAAGAAGTCATTTTCTTTCTATAGAAATACTAGAAAAGAGCTAAATATTGGTGAAGCTGAACCAAGACACAAAACCTTGAGAAGAGAAATTAAATTACACAGGTGAAGGTATGTATCCCATCCTAAGAAGAATTGTCAACTGCTTTTTAAAGAACAACTTTTAGACACAGGGATCCCAACTTGCAACTTTACATCTTTACATCTCCATTTAAGTTGCACCCAGCAACATCAAAGCAAAAAACATTTTTAATTGCACTGTTTCAAGACAGTGCAGTACAGCTTATGAAACACAATTCTGCAAAATTAAGGTCTCTAGTGGCACTGGTTGGAAGGAATTAACACCTGAAGGTCCACCAGTGAAAGCTGAACACCTTGAAACGAGTTGTTCAAATAGGTATCCAGTACCTGAGGTCAGTAACTCTAGTTTATTTTAGTCCATAAATATGTGAAAAGAGCATACAAACTCTAATACTAAGCTGTGCCCAATCTCAAATACTTTAAGTGGAAGGAAGAAGTAGCTGAAGATTAGCAACACGCTAGGGAACTCAGACATGGATTTTCCCTTTTTCACCCCCAAACCTTAAGTCACAGGCTCAAAACTTGTGCTATTTTCTTAGCCCTGTCACATGGGTAGCTAACTCACTGTTGGGTGTCTAACATTAGTTTAGCAAGTAATCAGCAAACATAGGCTCTTAAAGATGATGACCTGCGGTATTTTCTTTTGAAGTAGAATTCAGTTGAGGATTTGCTAAGTTGTGAGAGGAAAATTCCACACACATGAAAATGTT
This sequence comes from Phoeniculus purpureus, assembly GCA_028565055.1. Lineage (NCBI taxonomy): Eukaryota > Metazoa > Chordata > Aves > Bucerotiformes > Phoeniculidae > Phoeniculus > Phoeniculus purpureus. The sequence goes on along the minus strand of JAOXOE010000632.1, from coordinate 14,994,191 downwards.
TGATGCTCAATTTTCCTTTTTAGATGAAGGAAGGAAGTCAATCCAAAGAGCACCAACTTCAAACCCATAAATTGAGACTTGGACACAAAACCTGCAGGAAGTGTAGGAAAGGTGAAGTGCAGAAATAGTGAGAAGAGTAACAGGCTCATCCTGAAAAAGAGCTAGTCCAGGGACACAGCAAATTGAACTAATCTGCAATTCAGCAAGGCATAGAAATAGCTGAGTTATCAGAACGAGCTGCCATGGCTCAAATGCACCATGGTTCCAGGGACTGTTGCAGGGCAGTGCTGTACTGTCCAGGCCAAGTCTGTGCCTGTCAGAGATGTCCCATATGTCAGAGCAATTACATTTCACAGCTTATGCAGGCTGGCTGCTTGGATACTCCATGGAGAAAACAGGAACGCTTGTCAGTGTACTGGCAGCAAGGGAATTGTGTGGTTAGCAGTGGTGTGCTTTCTGCTACCGGCTCCGTGTTACTTCTCTTTCAAAAAAACATTGTTCTCCCCAGACACACATTTATGCATTCTGACCCTGTTACATGTGACTCATGCTACACTTTAGGCAATTTAATTCTCAATTGCAGCCTATTGTCCTAGAAATAAAGCCTTCAAGTAGAAATCTGTAATGATAAGCCAAGAGAAGACTTGGTGCAGATGATCACATCTAGCTGACTTTTGCAAGTTATTAAACAGCTTGGAAAAAAGTCAATTGAATTGTGTGTGATCTACCACAGCCACAGAAGGAAGACTGAAAGGATATCAAACCAGTATAGCCTCTTTGCAGTCAGAGCCACTTCACTTAGGGGCAAAATTGACTTTGAGTCTGTGCTACCAAAGTAAGAGTGACTTCAGGAAAAAACTGCACAGCGATCATAAAACACTTCTGGGACACTTGCAACTGTTCACCCTTGGTGCCCCTGTCTTGTGCATTACATCACTCACAAAACAGCCTTGGCAACCAAGCTAAAAGTGCAGAAGTTCCATTTCCTGACATTTAGAATCTTTGGATAGCTGTATAAACACAGGCAAAAGTCCTATCTGTGTGTAAAGTCAGAGTACTGCCCATACTCATCTTCAGGAGAAGGTATTTACAAGAGCCCCCAGCGAAAGCCACACACGCTATGCAAACCAAGTCAGTGCCAGCCCACCAGTGGTTGTCTGCTCACAATTAACTTAATGCTCCCTTACTTAGGCATCCTATCAGTTAAATTTTTGGTTCATTTGCAAGCTGAAAAGGACAACAGGGAAGAATTCAAAGCTGATAGTGCTGCTTTTTTTTCCTGCCCTGGTAAGGGATGCAAGATGTGACCAGCATTTCAGGCTTCTCAAGGCCAGCACAGTCAGCAGTAGTTAATTATTGTTTATAAAATGCAGGACGGTGTGTTCTCACAGTTACATCACTTTTTGGCTGTGCCTGCTATTTATCAAATGAAGAGCAAGACAGCAAATAAAGCAAGAAGAGCGAAAAAACCCAAAGAAAAACACCCATGACAATTTACATGGGCTGTGCGAGGTCAGGGGAAGTGAAAGAGGAGGAAGGAACATGAAATGCATTTGCCATCAGGGTATTTTTCCCTGGCTCAGTTTGCTGTATTTCTCCCAGATCATAGAATCATAGAATCATTAGGGATTGGAAGGGACCTCAAAAGATCATCTAGTCCAATCCCCCTGCCACAGCAGGATCACCTAATCCAAGCTGCCCAGGAACATATCCAGGTGGGTTTTAAATGTCTCCAAAGCAGGAGAATCCACCACCCTCCTGGGCAGCCCCTTCCAGATACAGTGCAGTATCTTTGACTCCAATACAGTCGTAGTCAAAGCCCCAGCACAGCTGTGTCAGAGATTTGGGTGCCTTACCCCTAGCTGCCACTTCATCCTCATCCATCTTCTTGATGCTTCTTCCTGTCTTGAGCAGGAACAGTAACTCCAGCCACTGTCACAGAAGCAGGAAACAACCCAGCCAGCCTGGAGATCCAAATAAATGGCAGATGGCTGTGAAGACCCCACAGCCTCACCTGTGCTCAGATCAGGCCTCAAGAAACTGCGGCCTTTACACGTGGGCTGCAGAGCCCAGTGCTGGCTACAAGGCCGCAGAAGCCAGAGCTGCCTTTGTAGCTACACTATTCGTCAGCCTCAAAGCGAATAAAGACAGCAATGATAGAAGAAAAAGCCTCTAAACCACAAAGGTTCTGCTCATCCTCAGAGCGTGGAGTTTATACTCTCGAGGGTTAGGAAGCTGCCACTACAAAGGGACTGAGAACCACAGGAAAAACAGTGCAAACGAGCATGTGGCTACACATAAGGGGCTACCTGGCTCATTCTGGCCTGGCCCACCCATCAAACCTTCCAGAAGCTGCCCAGCCCGGTAAGAGGCAGGACAGCCTCCCTGACAGCCCCCACCCCACTCTGAGGCACCCGTCCTTATTACCCCCTGAGCAAGAGGCCTCAGAACATTTGCTGATCCACCCTTGGGGCATCCAACACCGAGGTTTGCCACTGGGCCCCCCCAGAGAAACAAACTCTTCAGAAAGGCACTGACGCTGCAGGGCATTTTCTGGGTCTGCAGCCCCTGGCCCAGGGAGGCCCTTTTGTGCTGTGGAGGGGTTTGCGGAGCAGCACCTTTTGTTTGCTTCCTGACAAGTGAGGATCAGCCTGGACTTGGGGCCGAGTGGTGTGGCTGGTAAGATTTGTTTACCTGTTCAAGACACTTCCTCTGTTTCCTTAGCCTGCTGCTGATCTGACACGTTGTGAAACTTGTACCCACAGCAGAGATGCGTGCGCTGCGCTAGATGGCTGCTGCAATTATTAGACGCCTTTATCAGCTTTGCTGTGGCATTTAATCAGCCACAAAAGCTATTTATTGCCTTATAAACTCCTCTGCAGCAAACATTATCCTTTAATTAATGCTGGAAAATTACAAAGGATTTTTTTTAACCTGTTTTTCACACCACCCACCCGATTAAGCCCAGGAGACTTTGTTGCTGTTTTTCCTTTCATTTCGTTTTTAGCCGGTTGTCAGCTGGCCCAGCAGAGAGCTTGTTGGAACAGGTAGTAGCATTTTAGCAGCATGGCACAGGTGAGCAGTGCCAGCCAAGGCACTGAGCTGAGAGGATTAGTCACAGCTCAGAATCTTGGGAGATGAGTAAAAGTTAAACCTCAATTTAGCTCACATTAAAATCAGAAGGGCAATCTGAACAGTGTGTGGCTTTAGATCTAAGTGATGTTACAGACTCATTAAGAGATTAGAGACAGCTGCTAATTAGAAGTATTTGAAGCTAAGGACAGGATAACAGATCTCTGGCACACTGGAGAGTTCCACTGTAGTCTTACTTTATATAACATGGCTTTTTGTATACCAGCACTCACAGAAATTCAGAGCAGCTGAAAAGCATCAAGATCTGTCTGATTAGAACAACTCGATACCTTAAGAGATCCAATAGAATCATGATTTACAGCATGGGTACAAGAGGTTTTGAGCATGGACACACAATGTTGTTGGTTCCACACACCCAAACACCAGAATCAGGCCAGAGCTATAAACTAATGCAGTTTGCAAAATGGCTAGAGAGTGTGTGTGTTTTCTGACAGCTACTACAGCTGGGAATGCAAGGAACTTGTGTAAACTGGTTGATTCTAGCCGAGAGCTTTACTAGGGGGAAGGTGAGCAAGAAACATTCTCCTAACTCTTTGTGACTTGGCAGTGCTGAGTCCTACCTCATTGCTTCCCAGGGGTGACTGATGATAATCCTTGTGGAACTGCTGTTGCCTGCTTGGAAAAGCCACACCAAGAAACAAGGTGTTTCCATGTGTTTACCCAGACTAGGTACAGAGTTGCCAAGAGGTGCTGGGGTGGTGCCACCTACCAGTTCTCTGCAGACCTATAGCAAATGTGAATTGTTATCTTGGGACGTTCCAAGTGATGCAGTTTACAGTTAAGGTAGTGTAAATTTCATAGAGCTCATGAAGTACGGGAAGGGAGGTTTGTCCAAGCATTGCTGCTATAGTACTCAGCAGTACGTAAAGTTTCACAGGCAAGTTTTGAAAGAAAAAAACCCCAAACCACTCCTGTGTTTGAGCTATAGGAAAAGAGTTGAAAAATGTTGCCTTCTGTGTCTCCTATGACTTTTTGTTTTTCCTCATCTCTGTAAGAATGAAACCAACCCAAAACCACAAAACCTCTCAACCTTGCTGTAAAGCTGGCTCACAGCTGCTGGGGAATTTACATCGCTTGTGGCAGGTGTTAATCATGGTGAGACTAAAGAGCAGTTCCACTTTGATGACTCTTTCTTTGTGTTAGTAGGTGGTAGCATAGTCAGGACTCAAATTAAAAGAGATTATTTTTGCAGAGATGTATTGAAATCTCCAACCCAGTAATTATGTTTTCCAAAGTAGTCCATTTGTGCTGTGTTACTGCGGGAGATATTCTGTATTGCCTAAGTGATGTGTTCTTGCCACCTGAGCTTCTGAAATGTAAGTAGTGGGGCGGGGGGGGAACCTAAGTACGTGTTAAAAGAGAACTTTGGAGGCTAGAAAGTCTAGGACTTTATGTTCCAGGGGAAGGTGTGCTGAGGTGTAGTTTTGTGTAGTGATAGATCGTACAATTTTTAGCTCCCTGTACTGAGGGAGAATGGAGGGCAGAGATCCCAGGTTTGGGAAAAATGGGATTCTACAGTGATGAGGACAGCAACAGCTCAGTTATCTAGTTTGGTCCCAGGAGACAACATCCCACAGTGCCGTGGTAGCTTGTACCTGTGTGTGTTCCACAGGCCATTGAAATGAAAAGAATAATAGCTTTGGGGAGTCTTTTGGGAGTTGTTGAACCAAGTTGTTCAATTCTAGTTCAGGGTACAGCCAGACAACTGTGATAGTGAGAACAGCTAGTCAGGAGCAGCAGCACTCACCACTTAACTAAGCTGCATCTTGCCCTTTGGCTAGAGATGAGGGCAAAAGTCCAGACCTCTGAGCTTTACTTCATCTTGGAAGTGCTGGCAGAGGTCCCTCACTGTGTTAGCTCTGGTGTTTCTAGGGATATAGCTTCTGCTTTCCAATACACCTGCAACTTCTCCTTTCTTAGCAATGTGGTGTTTTCATTTTGCTTAAATCAAAGCTAGAGTCAGAAGCAAGTGTTCCTGTTTCTAGCTGTAACAGGGCATGAACATCTGGTAATAGCTGCTGCCCTTTCCTTTAAGAGCACAGCTGGAGCACCAGGGGGAATGGCAGTGCTCGTCCTTCTAGTTTTCTTTTTACTGACTGGAGCGCTTGATCAGCAATGATAGTGTAATGACATGCAATGCCCTAGGCAGTGAGTGGATCTGTGTGGGATTCCTTTCTGCCCTGCAACCCTGCTACAATGCAAACCAAAATCAAGTATCATAAGGAGCAGAGAGTGACTGTAATAAGGGTGTCAGGCTGCTCTCTGTGTTCTGACGTCTTAACATGCTTCTCTATGGAAGATCTGCATCATTTGTCTCTGCATCATAGATTGCTCCTTTTAAACACATCAAGCAAAACTTCCTTTGGCTAAAATGTAAAAGAAGTAATGGAAATGTAACTGCTGTTTACCTACAGTTACTTGGAAAACCCTCTTTTGACTGTCTGATGGGTAGAGAAACAAAACAAGTTAGTTGTTTTCCCTCAAATTACATCACATCAAACAATTTTCTACAAAGCTTCTCTTCAGTGTAAATTAAGACCATCTCTGTTGCTTCAAAAAGGCGAGAGCATCATGCCGGTGGGCCAAAGAAATGACAACTCTTACAGAGGCCTGATCTGCAGTGAGGAAATCAGCCTTGTTGTCTCTTAAGATTAAAGCGAAACAAAAAGTTAATGCAGGGGTCAGAGCCGCATCCTTTAGAATGCAATTAAACACACTAATATGAAAAGCTTTTTGTTATTGTTGCTTAAATGGAGTGGTTGGGTCAGAGCAACTTGAAGCACAGGAACAATCTCACCACATTGACTGTAGGACATAGCAAGACGAAGAGAAGCTGAGAGCTGCTCTAACAGTCTTTGACACTGCTGAACCCAGCCTAGCCCCATCGTAATATCTCCTATGAGCAGGAAGGTGAAGTCTCCAACGAGTACCAGCAGGGGGGATTGTTCCCTATAGCTGTGACTGCAGCGCAGTGCAGTGCAGGAGGCAGACAAAGGCGAAGCTCTTGTTCATGCTTTATTCGGTACAAACAATGCATTTTAATCTGCCTACCAGAAAGCAAGCCTGATTGAGTCATAACTGTTGTGAGCCTGGATGCCTGAATTGTTCCTAATGTCTGAGAGAGCCTTTTCTTCCTGCTTCTGCCAATCTGATTTGCAAGCCAAAGGGGTTTGTAGTGTTAACGCAAGTACATTGAATAGATTTTGACTAATTTACTCTCAGTTGAAAATGAGTGTGTGTGTAATGGGATATTTCTGAGAAGAAGCCTCTTGTATTGTGCTCTTCTGAGTACACGGATTGTTTGAATGCTGCCATAGTCGTCATTGGACATCATAGCCATGTCTTTGAAGCATTGACCTAATGAAATCTAGTGCGGGGGGGTAGGGAGCCAGTTAAAGGTGAAACAATCATAACCTCTCCACCCAAGCCAGGCCCTCCAAACAGGGGTCAGACTTCCAACTTTGGTTGCTTGCACAGTGGGATAGAACCAGCAATTAAAGCTTCTTTAATCCCTGTAGTTGTCAAGTGTCAAAATTAATAGGCAGCAATAAAATCTTTCTATGGCGGAGGCAGAAGCAGAAACAGATCATCACATTCATTGGTTTTCGCTTTTGAAAAAAGGGTTGAGTTTATTGATTATTACAAGCGAGACCAGAACATTCCTGACTTGCTGTATGATCTCAGACAAGTCACTTATTTTCAGTCCTTCTGTTCCTTTTATGTTTGTTTTGCCTACTCTGAAAACACTCCACTACAGAACTTTTGTTTCCGCTTTATTGCAACAAAGCTCTGTTTTACTTTGACACCAGTGAAACATAAACGATTTTAAGGACAATTAGCAGTACTGGCTTTGGATGGGAAGTTCCTGAGAGGGAGAAATTTTTACTGCTCTCCCCTATCTGCTGATTAATACTGTCTTGGAAAGGAAGAGACTTGGAATTTTGGCAGACATTTGAAATATTCAAAATGCTTGCACAGTTGCAGCAGCCTCTGAAGGAGGTGTTTTGTGAGTGTGACTTGAAGATCAAATTACCTTGCTTTATTAACACCTGCATGCCTCAATAGCACCCAAAGCCCAGGAGATATTTAGTAAAAGTTAAAACCCCCCACCCTAAGCAAACATTCATGAATATTTATAAAATTTAAACATCAAGTGCCTCTACGGAGAGGAGCTTGACAATGTGGCCATTTTTAGGCTGTGAAATGAACAAACAAATCAAAACAGCTTTACTTTGAGGAATTACATAAAAGATTTCTATTCCTTTTTCTTTAAAATATGATTATCACCGTAGCGCCTGAGAGACCCGGTCAGCATAAAGAATGAAGCAATGTACAAACCCTGCCACAAAAAGCTGCTGTTCCTCAAAAGAGCAGTTTGTCTCAGGGCACAGTGAGATGGACAAAGCAAGTTGTTTAAGAGAAAAATGGCCTGACTACAGTTTATAGCATTTTTCTCTATAGAAGTTCCTGTCATCTAATTTCTGACAGTTAATCTACTTTTACATTTATTGTTTAAACTTGACGTTTTTTCACAGAGCAAGGCTGTATTCTGAAGTAATTAGATGAAGAACTGAGACAGTTGAAACTCTGGCAGCAGTGTAGGATTAAGTATCCAGGGAGTGGAAACCTCTTAACCATGATCAACAGCAAAAGACACAGCAAGTGAACATGGACTGATTAAGTCAGCCCTGATCTGATGGGTGTGGAAAATGAGTGCAGACACTTCTCACTGATTTGGTGCCAGGCACCCGCAAAGGCAGTCACTACTGGATGTACTCTGTCCTTTAATGTCTTTGTTTCACAAGCTAAAGTAACTCTCATCAAAATGTTTTTAATTAACAGAGGGACTGAGTTAATCATAGAAGGGCACATCTAAGTACAGTCAGAGGACATAAATTTGCTTCACCGTGCTTCTGATGTATAAGATGCTTTTAATGTAGGTAGTATCACTAACTACTCTCCAGATGCAATGAGAAATTTGGGGTTAGGGAGGGGGGTGTTTTCACTCAGAAGAGTTGTGGCTGCCAAAACGTCTTCTGTAATCAGAGAAAAAATTTCTGTCATGGGGCTATTCTAGGTTTAAATAGTCTGTTGCTGCAATCATGGTGGACTGTTCTAGTTCACTAACAGGCCTTTCTAGAAATTGTAGTTATTTGAGAAATCGTATTGGGTCATTAGAGCTCCTGATTCTCAAGGCAGGACTGTTGTTTCCTTGCCCGTGTTGTGTATAGGGGGAGCTAATAGCTCATGAATGCAGTGAGCCAGGCATGTCTGTACGGGCTGTTAGATACGTGCTAGATAGTTGAACAGTCCTGAGCCTGCACGGTGTCAGGGCAGTTGGATGGTTTCGCCCTCGGCAGGGCAGCTTCGCTGAAGCAGCCAACCGGCCGTGGTGTGGACAGCTGCACGCTGAGATCTTGCCTTTTGCTAGCATGTGGGAATGCCATGTGGAAGTCACAGCTGGCTGTACTTGCAGCCATCTAATTTTTTCTTTCTTCCTAAACACATCAGTGTAACTGAAGCTCTTCTTCTGAATTGTGAGAAAAGGTGGAGGGTGCAGCTTTCATCTTGGTGGTGTGAAGTGAAATGATAATGTGCAGTGGAGGTCTACAAAAGCACTTGCTCTGCAGATCTCGGTACTGTTCAGGCAGAAACTATATAGTGGGCTGTTCTGCTTTGCGAGGATGGGCAATTGTCGGCTGTGCAGAGGCAGCTTTAGGCAACTTGGTCAGCCAGGGAGATCAGACAGCTTCAAGGTTATGCAGCAGCTGAGTCAGAGTTTTCAGGAGCAGTTTAAACTTTAATTTTTAATAGCAGTCTTTTTTCATTTTTTTCAGTTTGACCCTGTAGTTAAATATGATTAAGGCAGTACTAAAGGTTTTCCACACCAACATTTTCACCTTCAAAGGCATTTGCAGCTGTGACCTCAGACACTCTCTGTTTCACTTATTTTTCTTCTACTGACAGGAGGAGGATTTCATGTTTGCTGTTCATAAATAGGGTCACACCAGAGAACACTGTGACTCTATATTCAGTCTCTCCACCAGCAGCCCGTCTGCTTGATCTGCCAGCCCTGAATTTTCATCTCCCCACCTGATTTGAAAAGGGGCGAACATTAGATTTTTCTCTGAATGAGCTGCTGGACGACTTCTAAAGGCCACATATGGGAATGAAGGGCTAATTCCCTGTTCCACAGTGCTCACTCCTGCGTCCCGCGGCAGGCAGGCACTCCAGGAGAGGCATACAATATTTAGCAACTGTTTTGATTAGGTGTCACTACATCAGCCAGGGGCAAATGCAGAAGAAAGGCTCAACAGATAACAAACCGGAGGAATTGTCTAAAGTCTAAGGTTCATGTCCTCAGTCTGGAGTTAGACGTGGAATCCACTTTTTTTACAGGTCACATCTGGCTACGATGTGCTGCAAATACATAGTCTAAAGTTCAATGTTTAGCACCAGGTCCTTCCTAACCTTTCAGTCATGGGCTTCAGTTATGCGTTAATTGTACAGGCTTTTGTGCAGGATCAACAGCTGAGACACTGATATGTTCTAGGGAGGGAGTATTTAGTCTCACCATGTAGATACAGCCATTGGCCCCAGTCTGGCAGTTACTTCAGTGTGTCTGTAATTTTAAGCACAAAAGTAATTCCAGTCAGTCAAGTTTGTGTTTAAAAGTGCATTGCTGACTGGGGAATTCCTGGCTCCGATAGCTGTCCAGATCTTTGCTTCCAGGAGTCTTCCTCCAAGCTCAACAACATTTTTGCTGTACTCTCATGGTAGAAACGTAGTGGTCTGCTTTGTTCTGTCAGCACTACCGTCCTGTGAGGGTCTACCAATTATGCATCAGATAGATAACTTGATGGGAATAAGTGCCCTACAGTTAACTTTGAGAGGCTGAGCAGCGTGTACTGCTAGAGCTGATGCTCATTAGCTAAGTTGTATGAAAGTGCAACTTAGCCAATTGCAAAAATTCCACAGGAGCATTTAGAAAGCTGGGTGCTTATTCCACAGATTACAGAGCCTTAATAGGGCAGTACAGAACAAGAACCAAGAGACGTGTTAGAAAAAGGATTGCTTTTGCGTTGGTGTCATGGTTTCAATTTGGGCAGGTTGCTCACTGTGAGAGATTGGACAGTTACTCCGGCAACCTGTGACAAGCGTTTTGGAACTACAAGCTGAATATTGTGATTTTGCAAAACCAGTATGACTAGTGTGAAGCTTCCTCTACCTAGTTTCCCGCTTCTTGTTGTTTGTGATTTGATCTTTGTTTGCAGCCCTACATGTCATTGGGCTGGGCACAGCAGCCGTCCTGCCCTTGGAACATGATGAATGGAGAGTGAAGGAAGTTTGGAAACTCAGAGCTTAGTGGAGGAAAGGTTTCGCCTGCAATCCATTGTGTGTTGAGATTGAGAATTTTCCCTGTTCATGGCCCATAGGAATCCACGCTTTGGACTGGAGGAGTAGTTTGCAGGCATGTGTAACAGGGAACTGATCCTTAGACTCATTGGTGCTGAAGGATGCATGCACAGACTGAAAGGACATCACATTCCCACAGGGAAAGCAACTGCTGGAACTTTCTTCAGCTGAAAGGGATGGAGGGATTAGCTCAGTCCTGTTATTGAGAACATGTGATTAATCTCTGTATGCCTTTGTGTGAGTTTTGTGTGGAGTGAGTTCAGTATGTCTTGTTGGTTTTCCCCAAATCAAGGTAGTATTTGGTTTTTGCCTGTGACTTTTGTAAGTGTTTTTGAACCTTCCTTGATTTGCTTTTGTTTCAATCCATTAGCACATCAACTAAATTCCTTGGTTACTCGTGTCTCAAACATGATCAACTGATCAACCAATGACACAAATGGCAAGCCAGGCAGGAGCTGAGATAAACCATAGACAACTGGGATTGGGAAAGAAATGTGTGAACTCCTTTGAACTAGCTGAAGTAGAACATGAAGCTAGAGCAGCTCTGTGCTGTGCATGAGACAAATATTGCTCAGGACTGCTAAGCTTAGCTCTTTGGGTAAAGGAAGGAGTCTTTGGGACAGTTGTAGGTAAGGGAAATGTATGTAAATCCTTTCCTTAGTTCTGTTTTTTCCGAAAAAATAGATCCTTCACTTTACCACACCCTTACTAGATGAATGAGGGTACTTATCCCGTCTTCTGAGCGGTGTTGTGCCAGATGCCTTTTTTTTTTAATTCACTTGGATTAGGAAACATCTCTAGGTCATCTGCCACATCAACCCTGGCTGTGGAAGAATTAATCTATTGTAGGGAGAGAGTACTGCAGGCCTTTCCCAGTTTATGACAGGAATTAATGTCTTCCATAGAATAAATGGGAGCCTCTGTAGCAATGTGGGTTGCACCAGCCAGCACAGCCTGGTGTTGGTCTTGTGCTTCCTCAGTGGGCGCAGTCCTACAGTTACAGCTTCTGGTCATAATTAAGAGTGAGGATGATCTGAGCAGAGGTGTGTGTGTGCAAGGGTCTACAGTATGGCTGGAACTGTGCTCACGGGGAGCAGTGGAACCAACAGAGAGGCGATACCAGTCACCTTCTATTGCTTCAGATGGGATATCATGTTCTTCAGATCCAGAGAGGAGCGTGTCTTCACTGATTGCCTTGTCCCTCTGCCAGGATAAGGCTATAACAAGTAAATGGCTTGGTAACAGGAGGAGGTGCAGAGGGCCCAGGGAGCCCAAGCAGGTGGCACAGCTGGTGATGACAGGCTCAGTCTGTGGGAACAGTATGTGTGTTGGAGATAGCCAGGGAGAACTCATTTTAGCAGGAGCTGGGCAGACCCCCAGTCACATGTGCCCTGGCTTAGCTGTGCAGCTCCAGCTTTAGGAAGCTGAGAGGGCAAAGTTTTCAGAACTTGCACATTGCAGGTGAGTGACTCTGCAGTATACCAACTCCCTTTCCTGGGGTCAACTGGTCCTTCTCACAGTCCTATTTCTGTGAGGATCACAAAACAAAGGGATAAAAATCCCCGGCATTTGAATCTGACAGTGTATCAGGAACTGGCTCAGGAATTGGGCAAAGATTCATTTTGAGTGTTTGAAATGAAGCGCTCACTTCTGGATAATGCTATTTCTGCCACATCCCTCCTTCAGAGCATGATTTAAGAGGACTCTGTGATAGAAAGGCACTGCCACTTGCTGACTCCGCATTAGCTCCTGCAGCATTTTGAATGCAGCTTAATTCCCCTCTGAAAAGAACTGACACAACCAATCCCCATGAACTCTTCACACTTGACAGAAACGCAATTGAAGAGGTTGATCCATAATAATTAGGAAATTGGGATCAAAAGCAGGCAGGCTTAGCCCAAACTATTTTGCTCAGAGGCAATACCGCAGATTATGATACACAATTAATTACGAGAGAACATAATTTATGCAAGTGAAGGCAGTTTCCAGAGTGAAAAAGCAGCTATAAATATAATTCTAAATATTCTAAATTCTGCTCAGGTTAAGAGCACAAGTCTGAATAACATTTAAAGTTGCAAAAGGAAAGTCTCGTGTAGTGCCCTGTTTCAGGCAAAACTCCTCAGAGGAAAGGCCACTGTCACCCATCTGGATTGATATGTCATTCAGAAACAGGAAATCAAGAATGAGACAGAAAGAACGTTTCCCAAAATCCTCCTGCAAATAGAAATCATTGTCCTGCTTTAGAGCAGTCGCAGGCACCTTCTGCTCAGGACTGCGGTTGCTGTGTCAGAGGCACGCTCAGCTCTCCTTTCTGTGGTCTGTCCTTTCCTGTGTCTCAGATACCACATTAACAAAAGGCTGAACTGTGGGCGAGATTAATCCTCCCCCTCTTACTGTAGACATCCACTCCACCCTCTAGGCACTCTGTACGGTGGAGCCCAGATGCTTCACCCTAGGATAGATGTGAATTTAAGATTTATGGAGGTTTACGTGCTCTGTGTGAAATGTCTGTCAAACACAGGAGATTCCACATATCTTAGCGTTTGTCTTCGTCTTTGCCTTTCATTTCGCTTGTCTCATAGGACAATGTGCTTCCTTTGTCTCATGCCAGCCTAGATTTGCTGAGGCTTAGCTATGAACAGCCATTACCCAGCAGTGAGCTAGCTACAAGGGTTACTGTGTTATGTAATGGTGTGAAGATTTGCAGACTCAGTAAGTTCCATCTCCTCATGACTAGAGGGTTGGGGTTTTTTTGCCTTCTGGCTACATAGTCTATATTAAACTTTTTTCAGGGTAGTGATTGAAGTTGTGTTACTGAAGGAGTTTTAGGACTGAAATTGCCTGGTACCGCAGGGATTTTTCCAGAACAAAACATTACCAAAATGCTGGCTGATGGTTGGAGAAGTGTGTCCCAGAATCACAACTCTGGGTTTTTACTGTGTTTTAATCAGAGAGAGAGGGATCATTTCAGTTCATCGTGTTTAATTCTGCTGTGGGGTTAGTGCTTTCATGAAATTGTTGTAAAGCAATGGCGATTCTCTGACTTTAAACTCTTTTGAAATAAAAGTGCTAGAACATTCTAGCTCTGGATTAGCTTTTATTTTTTTCTGTTAGAGTTGTGTCTATGTGGTTCGTACTACCGCTTGTTTCATATTTTACCTCACAGGATGCAGGGTCTTCAGCACTTAGGGGACTTTACTGTCATTTACCTCTGTGTGCAGGTGTTTGTTCAGTACCTGTTGGAGTGCCTGTTTTCTGCTGTGGTCAAGCATCAGTATTTATTATCTTGGACTAGAACACCCTAAGCCCCTAATGTGAACATTTCAGCAGATAAAAAAATCTCAAGTGAGAGGACCAGAAAAGTCAAGGACACAAAGCCAAATCCATGTAGGTAGTGTGAATTTGAGTATCACTCTGTTCAGTTCATGGTGGCCAGAGCATAACCCATGACCTTGAGTGAGGCACCTTTAGAGTAAATGTGAGGTACAGATAGCCAAGGTGCTTTTGCACTGATTGTGCTGCTTTTCAAGACGGATTATCACACCGAGCATGTTCTCCTCGTGAGAGTAGTGTTACCTTGCATTATGCTGCCTGAAGTTGGAAGATGATTTTTGCTTTCTGTTGCTCCACTTCGTATCAAAGAAATCGAGGCTATTGGGTGAAGAGGGTGAGAGCAGAGGAATGATTTACCAAGTGAAAGGCTTGAACACCCACTTGGGAGAGAAGGGGTTTTGGTTTTCATTTCTGCCCTATTTCTGAGTGTGTGTTGTAATGGGTTTCAGATACTCCCACATATTTCTGCCAGAATGACTGACATCTTTCTGGGTAAAACATTAATTAAAATGGAGATAAAACAGACAGCCTTTCTCTGTGGCACCTCACCTAACCTCACTAGTGCGCACTTGCGGGTCATTAGGTTCAGTTAAGTTTATCAGTGGGTACAAAGCAGTGACTCGGAATTTCCTAAGCTGGAACATAAGAAATCAGTTACAGTAACACTAATGTTTTCTCCAGAGCTGAAACTGAGGAGTACTGGGTTCTGATGAAGGGGTATGCCAGTGCTGCCTGTAACACAGAATTCTGCCTTCAAACCAGCGTGAACAACATGCTGTCCCTTATCTTTTATGCATTCTTCTGCCCTTTGATATTGGGTACCGTTCTGATTAGCAAGTGATTACACATCAATGTGTTCAGCGCATAAGGAGTGTGTTATACAGATATAACGCATTGCTCTTGTGTTGCCTAACGGTATTTACATCTTGTAGTGTGTAGCATTAAGGGGGGGATGCGCTTGTTTGTGTTTGTGCATGGCTGATATTTTCCCTTTGTCATCGCCAGCAGCTAGAGAAGAGATGCAAATGAGCTGTCCAGTTCTGAGCTGCAATGAATTATACAACAGGTAGTAAAGATAAACAGAACAAACAACAACTCACGACCTAGAATATGTGCTGTGCTAGCCCAGCCTTCTAAGTGTGAGACTAACTGCCTTCTAGGGTAAAGTATGACTAACTACCCTGAATTTTACCTCTTGCAAATCATCACTTTCAGCAGAGTCCTCCCGATTACGCAACATGATCTTACTTACGCCCCATCAACACTTTGGGGGTCTGCAACACTTCCTCAGGGAAATAGGGCAAAGAAACGTTACCATTGCTTTCATCCATCCATCCATCCATTGACTGGTGACAAGTTATGAATCCGGAGGAAAGGCCAAAGAATAGTGTGCAATCTAGTCAGAAGTAAGAAAAGTAGAGGCAGAAGGTGTAACAGGGAATTTCAGATGCACGTGTGTGCTGTGATGTGCGCTCAGACTACAACAGTGCACACGAGGCACTGTTGGAAGGATTAGTTACACTATGAACACGATTTTTTCCATCTCATAGATTTTACTTTTTTATTTGATTCAGACCATAGTCTGTAGTCTGTCAATAAGATTAGAGACCTTTCCCAAACTTTGAGAAGCACAGATCTTTGCAGACAGGTGAGATGAGATCATGAGTTGTACCATTGCCATGTTTTTTTGTCAGTATTTAGGTGAATTTCACACAGAATCACGCAGAATCACAGAACATTAGGGATTGGAAGGGACCTCAAAAGATCATCTAGTCCAATCCCCCTGCCACAGCAGGACCA
>JAOXOE010000632.1:14932543-14969308 GCA_028565055.1 Phoeniculus purpureus | reverse complement strand
TATTGATAATTCAAGCAAAGGATTGTTTTAAAATATCACTGCAGGTATGGTCAAAGGAAAGTAGGTGCTCTGGCATATGCAAGACTGGAAAAAGAGGATATTTCTGAAAGAGGAATGCACATCAGTCAAAGGCATCAATAAATAAAGCTCTTTTTCATATGTAAATGGGAATTTCTAAAGTAAAGAAGGCATTGTTTTACAAATAGTGAGATAATATTCTTGAAAAAGGTTACCAGTGATTACATAAGTTATCTCTTCCATAAAAAAATTTAGAGCTCATAGTTGCTCTTTTCATTAAGAAGGCTTTTCATCTAGTCTCATGCAGAAAGCCAAGCTCTGCATTTTAATTAGAGATAATAAATAATTATATCACTTAGGAAACTGAAACTATTAAAGTGTTTTTGTCATGCTATATAGCTATATATCTCCCTCAATATATAAGGGTATGTGTGCATTCAGCTTTTGATCCATAGATCACATTAAAGGAGGTAATATCATATAATACTTAAATAAATATGAACAATATTCGGGGCCTTTTGACAAAGGGCAAATTACCTTTATATGCTCATAGCACAATAAAGCATCTTAAAATCTGACCAGCCTGGCCAAAATATTGAGCGGCCACAGTACAGATGCAAATAAAGATGCTAACACCGCCCCACCACTGCCTCCCCGCTGATAACATAAAAGTAAGGTAATATCAGGTGTCTGGATTGAAACAGGGACTGTGCTCCCCCTGATCTTAACAAAGTTTGGATAAAGCCCTCCCAGAGCAAGAGTATGGTTTTGGTTTTAAGAAAGCTGCTTTAGCTCTGAAGGAAACACTGGAACCATCTCTGCACTTGAGCTTCTAAGTGCAGGTTCCTCTTTTTTTTCTTTATTGTCACACATAGGGGCATCTTCTCCGCACGAAATTAGTGCACCAGAGTCAAGGGCAGAAAAAAACCGCAGAGACAGACTTCCCCAACTTATACACCCCACAGGGACCAGCTGACGTTGAAAAAGCAGAGAAGTGAGCCATTAAAGTACGGTTTGGGATTGACACTGACCTAGGCCTGCCATCCGGCATTGTCCTGCCATCTGCACAGACGTGAACTTTGCCTCTAAAATTTGGCTTCTCAATTAACATGTCCAGCTGGGGGAGAATTCCGTCATTTGCCTAATATCATTATTGCCACTGCTCTGACATATTAATATTAAAAATATATGTGAACAGATCAAGGATTTGCCTAAGCACTTCTCTTTTTATTTCACATAATAGGCAGGAGGTGAAAGAAGACACAATATAATTTGAGAAGCATAACCCTGATTAGGCAGTGATCGGTACACAGCTACAGCTTACATTTAAAATCACTTTCATTATTAGCAGTGCCTGTCAGATAGAATCATTTGGGTTTCTTTCCTGTTGTGCCAGTAGATGCAAGGTCATGTGATGTTTGGAGGTTTCAGTAGACAGAAAATGAGTTCTATCTTACCAAGGTACTTCCAGAACAGACAATTTAAGGTGGTAGTCAGTTTGGTCAGTGGACATTCTTTTTTTTAATTGGTGATTTTGTGAAAAGTAGGCACAGGCTTCACTTGCATGGTACAGTGAAATCAGTGACTTCTCTAGAAACGGCATTAGGATCATGAACGAGACCTTCAATATTGGGAGCTGGGTGACTGGAGATAGGGTATTTTTGTAATGCTTGGCATGATGCAGCAATTCCTAAGCCCTAAGATGCTTTAAATGGATAACTAATAATAACATATTTATTTCCAATCCCCACTGGAGAAAATAACACACTTCCAATAGCCACTGCAGCGTTATGCTGAATGCAGCATTGTGCTGCCTCCGAAAAATGCTTCTAACATGAAGAAGTCACCTTGAAAATATCTGTATCCTGCCTGCCTTCAAGTGCTGGGTTGTTTCCAGCCTTGAGCCTATAAACATGTGTGTATTCACTTTTTATACCTCAGAGTAATCACACTGAACTCCCAACAACTCGTGAGTAAATCTAAGTCTACAGATAACTTAGCACATCTCTGTAAAATCCACACGCTCCTTTGCAAATTATTCCCTTTATGTGTTTGTAAAAGGTGAGGGTTTTCACAAACATGCCAGTTGCTCTGGCATACAAACATCAGGGGTTTTTAATAACCCTCCATACTGCCTAGCTCACATGGGCAGAGCTGATATAAGCTCACAAACTATCCCTTTTCTTCCAACACTGAGCTTTTCTCAGGACTCCTGAAGTAAAGGGTAATTCACCTCTCGGTTACAGTGAGGCCTTTTGGAGCTAGATGAAGTGGTGCAACTTTCCAGATAGCAATGAGTCTTACGAAATTAATTATTCTTGCTCTCGTCTTAAATCAGTATCAGTGCAAAACAGGTGAAAACTGAGACTTCCATTAAGAAAAGCTTCTGAGGATGAAACAGTTCCTTTAAATGCATCACATACTTTCATCACAACACAATAGGGCTGTGCTGTTCCTTGTTAAAATACGCTTTTCTCTGATTTAATCTTAAACGAAAGAAATTTTTTGTCCCTAGCGGACGACCTAACTTATGGCAACTCCTCCGTCTGTTAACACTGAAACAGTGGAATAGTTCCCAAAGCTCAGAGACACCATATCTTCTTCTCAGAGCACTTTTAGTCCTGTGTAATGCAAAGTATAAAGAGAAATAGAAAAAAACAAACCAAAACCAAGAATATGAGCAGGAGGCAAATGCCTATTAGATAGTGGCTATAGAGAGCAGAAATACAGTATTGCTGCTTCTCCAAACTAACTGCAAGCTCCTGGAAGTTCCGGGTGCTGCTGAGCACATCAAATCAGAGGCTGTGAAGAGATGAGAACAGCTGATAAGCATGTGGCACTTTCCCAGCCAGGCAGTTTGCATCTCCAGGGTGTTTGTGCGGCCTTTTGTGACTTGAAATGTTATGAGCATTTCATGCTGCTTTGAAATCTTGCCTTAAACGCACTGGATTTGCTGTTGGAACTCTTATATAAACTTGTCCCACCAAAGTTCTTACATGGACAAGTGGTAAAATGACTGAGTGATGTGCTGCTGGCAGGGAGGCATCTCTAAGAGGTAGATACTGATTTTTTTCAGAGGTCTACGGGCTGGGGATGTCCTCAGACACCACTGTCATCCCCTCAAGATTTCTTTTCCCTTCTCAGCAAGAACAAATTTACCAGAACTGCCTCAGGCTTGGTTTTACAGCATTTGCAGCATTTTTATCCCTCCAGTGTTGTTTTTCTTTGGGAGGTAGATGATTTCCCTCTGTTGTTTGGTTTATTTCCCCTTGTGAAAAATAAATCTGTTTTCAGAAGTGCTTCAAATACTTTCCTATGAGCAATTCTATCTCCTGTCTTATGCCCCAAAGGCACTCTGAGCTGAGCTGATTTAAGGATTTTGAAGGAGGACACTGGGAATGTTGATATACAAGTATAACTCTAAGGCACTCTCTTAAGCATATTCTAGAAATGGATTATGGCTTTTATTCTTTACTCAAACTTCATCTTTCCAAATGGCCAATTATAATTTTCATCTGTTTATTTCAACGTCACGTTGAAAAAAAAAAATGTAAATCCTGTTTCTGTTCCTAGTTTCAATCACACAATTAAGGTCCACATTTCAGAACTATCCAGAAGTTGGTTTGGGTTTTGGTACCAAAACTGACACAGGCAGTCTGGTTGTCAGAGGGTTTGTGCATATATAAATGCAACTGAGGTTGAGTGAGCCCAGGACTTCTAAAAGTCTCTCCATCTCTGTAGTAAAACTAAAGCCAAACCAACTGGAAACTTTTGGAAATGTAATGTGTACATTCCCACCATTCCCATTTGCCATTGTCAAAGAAGGATCCCAACTAATGTTATCAACATAGGTGAATTTGGATTAGAATATTATTTAAACAATACTTAGGACAGCAGGTTGATACTTTGTCTTATATAGGCTTGAACCACAGGGCACAGAAATGTTTGGAATATAAGTCACATCTTTAGTTTTATAGAAACTTTGGTTCCTAGTCATCAAGTAAATTCTTCATTAAATCAGACAGTTGCATTTGGACTTTTCAGGTACTTAAAGGTACGGCCAGGATTATAGACCTTGGCAGACACTATAAATCCATTACAAAATGAATTACCAATGTTTTTTGTAGATATTTATGCAAAACCCTCTGAAATGTTTTTGGGAAAAGCAAAACAGTGACAACTACGTATTTTTAGAAGTGAGACCTTCAAAATTAACAGAAGTTACAAAAGAGAAATGTTTAACTGAGCTGCATGGATCACAAAATGAATTCTTAGTTTTACCAAGATGCTTGGATATCCGTGGAGTAGATGTTGCCCTACAGCTGTGTCTAAATCTAGGGGGGGTTTTTCCTTGATTCAGAATGTTTTCTATCATTTATTATAGCTTAGCAACAATTAACATAACTTCTCGCTTTCCTCATCGGTATTTCCTCAAATAACACTTTTGACAATTTCAAAGGCTGTGACTTCATATTCTTTTCTTTCTTTAGCACATGAACTTCTCAGCCTTGTTGTTATTGAATGGAAATGCTGCACAACTATTGCAAAGAGAGTCAGTCTGAAACTGGACCGCAAACATTAACTAGCTCAAATGAGAAACACGAACTAAAAAGCTGTCTGTCCATTTTGGGAACATGCAGATAATGTGTGTGTCACTTGAAATTCACATGCATTTGGGATCTGCAAGGAGAAGTAATATGCAGCAATGATATCTTTGATCATTGAAGAACTCAGAAACATAGGAACTGTGTCGAGTGTGGTTATCATCAACCCATTTTCTATTCCCAGTGCACAAATCATTTCATGCATTCTACAACCCAAGCCACGATGCTGGGCTTCAAAAGCAATTTCAGCAGCAAAATAAGGTGCTTTTCTTCAATTTTCAAGCCATTTGTACGAGGTTAGTGTTGTTTACCCACCTGGTACACTGATATTTACATACCCCTTTAAAGAAAATTGGTAGGTATGATTTATGGAGTACTGTAAGAGCACAATTTTCCATGTAGTGCACCTAATCTGAAAGGGCACTTGCAAAGGTCACTCTGGCCATACAAATACCAAGTCTTCTCTTTGGAATAAGTTAGGATATTCATTTTTCTTGGAAAATGTCAGCAGTACCCTACTCCAGGGGTTAGTTTATGCAGATAAATGCGTAAGCCTTTAATCTTAAGGCAAAAATACTCCACACAAATGTAAGAGAAGTCCATCTATCACTGTTAAGACCTGTAATTTGTTTTTATTTAAATCCCAAGCCAGGGCAGCCTGGGCAACAAAATTGTTAACATGGTAGCTCACATCTGAGCCAAGATTAAAGTATATAAACATACATCTGCTTTCAACCTGGGTGAACAATACACCATGTCTTCTGAAAGCCATAATCTGGATTTCAAGCATCTTCAATATCTGTTCTTGTTGTGCTACTGTGAAGTCTCAGAGTGCCTGACCCTAGCATGTTAAATTGTCCAATAAGTGCACCGTGTATTTCCAGCATTTTATCTCTCAATGAAGAACAGTGACAAATGTTTTTATAGTAAACACACCATAACTAAAAAAAAAAAAAAGAT
This sequence comes from Phoeniculus purpureus, assembly GCA_028565055.1. NCBI lineage: Eukaryota > Metazoa > Chordata > Aves > Bucerotiformes > Phoeniculidae > Phoeniculus > Phoeniculus purpureus. The sequence continues at coordinate 14,963,726 of JAOXOE010000632.1, read as the reverse complement.
TCATTTTTCAACTTTGGACAAAAAGGACATAACGCTAAGAATTGCTTTGAATGACTCCAGTGCTATTTTTCATATAAAATATTGATTCTTTTTTTTGTTAGGTGGTGAATTCTTTATGGGGTTTTTTTCCATTTATAATGGCTCATCTTAATCATTTCTGGAAGTTGTTATTGACAAAAGAAACGGTTCCATCTTGGTTGTTAATCATATCCATGTGGGAAGTTGTTTGTAGAGGTAGTTTTTCATGCCTTGTTTTAAATCACGTTGCAGAATTTTTTATAATGAGGAGTCTCAGCTTTATTTGAGTTCTCTCAATAGTCAGAAACAAAGAATGTGATCCTAATGAGGTCTAGGAGATTTTAAAATGGAAATCATGTTGAAGTGCTTTTTAAAAGTGATGTTTCAAATGTCTGAACTAGGGAAAATAATACATATTTTTTCAGAAAATGCTGGTCAGTACTGCTGAAATTTGTCAAGGTCTCCAGTATTCAGTACTGCATCAAGATGATGGATATAGTTTGTGGATCCAAGTCTATTGCTATTGTACTCCCACTTACATTGGTCTTCCTCTTTAAACAAGGAAAAGGCAATGCCATATGTAGTGCTTGTGCATTGTTATTTCACATGAGCCATCTCAGAAGAGGTCTGTACATTGTGTAATTTATTACAACAGTAACAATGTCTGGTTCAAACAAGGTGAACCAATGAATTAGGAAGATCCTCAGGGCTTCATGCAACACAATGGTTTGTTTTGGAAGAACAATTCTCTTTCATGTGTTGTAGAGTGTGCAAAATAGGACTTTAAAATTAAATGTTAATACATCTTTTTCTTGGCTATCTTGGATTTTCTCCTATGTGCCTTTTACTACCCAGCGCAGAGCCTCAAAGATCATGAAGGAAGGGGAATGTCTCCTTGATGAGGAAAGGCTGAGGGAGCTGGGTCTCTTTAGTTTGGAAAAAAGGAGACTGAGGGGTGACCTCATTAATGTTTATAAATATGTGAAGGGTGGGTGTCAGGAGGATGGAGCCAGGCTCTGCTCAGTGTCATCTAACAACAGGACAATGGGTGTAACAAAGGGGCAATGGGTGTAAGCTGGAACACAGGAGGTTCCACATCAATAGGAGAAGGAAATTCTTTTCAGTGAGGGTGACAGAGCACTGGAACAGGCTGCCAATGAGGGTTGTGGAGTCTCCTTCTCTGGAGACGTTTAAAACCCGCCTGGATGCATTCCTGTGCGACTTGGTCTAGGTGGTCCTACTCTGGAAGTGGGACTGGACTAGATGATCTTTCGAGGTCCCTTCCAATCCCTAATGTTCTGTGATTCTGTGACTACTAAGGCTTGAAAAAGTTAAACTACCTGTGAAGCACATTTTCTTTCATTCCATCTTTTTAAATGCTCAGTGTCTTCCCCAGTGTTTTTAATAGGCTCTATAACAATAAAATCTACCATCCACCCAGGATCTCTTATAAAAGTATTTCAGTGTATATATATATATCTCTACCTTCATTATTATGTAAAAAAAGGAGTGAAAATGGCAAAGAAAATTAATGCTCTAGTCTCATGTCTTTGGATTTATTTTTAGGTGGTTGAGATGGCTACTTCTAAAAAAGTAGATTTAAATAGACAGTTTTTTTCATTAAATATAAATAGCATTTTCTTTTCTCTTTTTCTGTGTTTTTTTTTTTTTTAAATAGCTTTGAATTTAATTATAGTTGTATTTACTAGAACTTTTAGAATAAATCTGGTTTAAAAGCCCACAGCAAAGGAACACTTAGGAACAGCATGAACCAAATTTCTAAATCAGTTACTGTGATGACAAAGGGCCATTGCTCAAAGTCACCCTTAGTAATCTTATCAGAAGATGCTTCGAACTTGAATAAAACAAACTTCTAAATTCAAAGACGAAACAACTATTACAAACGAAACTCATTTTTAAAAACCAAAATTCCAAGTTGTTAAAAAAATTGCTGACCTCCTTTTAAACACTGCAGTGACATGACTGGATTTTCAGAAAACATCAAAGGCTTTAAACACTTAAGGAACCCCAAAATAGTAAGGGCTGTAATCTCACTTAGCTACTGTAGAAGAGTGAAATTACGTATTAGTCAGGGCTGCAAAAACAAGTTTCTTTCAGTTGCTCTAATTTTAAATGGTGTTGTATGACCCCATTAAGTGATTCCTTTCTCTAAATAACATAAGGCATATAAGAAATATGAAAATCTTCATATATTCCGACGACATTCAGATTAATTTTTATGTTTTTTATGCGTACCAGACTAAGTTGGAGTAGTCTGGCATCTAAGCAATTCCACTTTATGCCATATTAACTCCCCTTAACGTGCCACACTAAAGACAGGTTTCAAGGTTGATTTTGTTTTCTATTAAATGCAGGTACTCCATATCCTCAGCTCCACTGAAAAATAATTGGATGGTGGATCTAAATAGCAATTAAATGAAGCATATGTAGTTAAATGGAAGTCAGCAAGCAAGCATATCATACAGAGAAACTAGAAATCAATTAAGTTGTCATAGATGTTAAGGAGAGGTTTCCCCTTTCTTTAATTTCTTTAATTTCAATGGAAAAAACCAAACCAACCCACCCACAGAACATTTCCTCGTTCTACAAAGTTATGCATCAGTTTTGGGACATTGGAGATGCGCTCCAACATTTCCTCTAAGTTTCAGTGCTGAACAGAAAGGACGACATTTAAACTATGCGGTAGTGAATATACACAGCTAAATATTTATAGTCCTTTCAGTTTCAGAACACGTCAAAGAGCGGAAGGGATTAGCTAGTCACTATTTCTTCAAGACCACTTACAGGGAGAAAACACACTCCCAGTACGCACACATCATTTGAGTTTCTCATGTAGTAAAAATACTCCTAACCTGCCTGTAATGAAAAAGAAAATATCAAAGTGCCTTGTTTTAATAAAAAATAAAAAGCCTACAATAATATTCTAGAAGCACACTAAAGCCTCTCTCTTTACCGAGCATTTTACTTACATACTACTGTAAAACCTCGCAACGGCAAATTTATAGGGTTGTCTCCTCTTTCAAAGGTCACAGCCATTTTAAAACTTCAGACTGCAACATGATCTATAGCAGCTACAAATCTGAATTCAAGGGTGCAAAAACGTAAAAGAAAGGCTGTACCGTACAGTTAGTGCAGCTACACGAATAGTCACATGAATTAATCATATGACAAAGACTAGCATTTGAGGAGGCAACAGCATTCTTTGTGAAGTTTATGGGGTCAGCAGCATTTCAAACACATATTTCAACTCATAAGTATCAAAAAAGCAACCCAATACAGAACTGAATTTTTCAGTTTGGGTTTTCAAGGGCAATATGAAATGGTGACTGCTCTGGGCAGAGCAGCTCACTGTCATCATCTGGAGGGGGTCAGGTCTACTGCTTCTGCTTTTACTCCGAACAGATGGCTAGAAAGAGATGAGTTTCCAACTTTGAACAAAACCCGTTCTTCTGTTATTTGCAAATAAGCCAATTTCTAGTTCTACTCCAAACAACATTAACACAGACAAAAATCTAAATAAAAATAAACTATCTGCTTGCTTTCAGCTTCTGTTTCATCCATAATGGCAGCATGAGGTAAAATAAATTCAATGCAAAGATTTTCAGCGGAAGAAAACAAAGGTCCAAAAATTAAAAACTTTTTTTGGCCACCATCAACTCCTCAGATTACTGCCCTATTTAACAAAACTCTGGTCTACTTTCCATTTAAGTCAGAAGTATATTCATCTTGAAATTCTGACTGATTTAAAAGTTTTACTGCAGGTAACAGCTGCACAACACTTCAAAAATTAAGATACAGGGGCACTATACACAGGAATGTGTTACTGAAGAATCCTAGTCAGTTATTTCAGCATCTACCCTGATAAATTTAATGCAACTGTTAGTCCTGAAAATGCATAATTGGAATTGCTATCTACATGGAGTCTACTGAATTGGGCTTTTGATTGAAAACTTGTGATGACAAGTAGTTATTAGTAGATGCATGAACCAGACTCCAATCAGCTGCTCTTTAGATTTTGGAGGCAGTAATCCCCTTGAGACAAGCTTTAAATATCAACTGCTACTTAACTCAATGTTCTCTAATAAAATAGATAGTTCATGCAAAGCATAAGAAATCGCACTGCAATCTTAACCCTTCCGGGCAGGGGATGAGCCTGTTTGTGTGCCTCTTTGGCATATGACCAACAGAAAAGCATATGGACCACTTATGGGAAGACTGGAAAGAGAACATCATGCAGCTCCAAAATGTGACCTTTAGGATTTCCTAAGGGCTCAGGAGGCTTATGAATAAAACCCATCAGTAGGTGCAGAACTCCAGAACAGGCTTTGCTGAAAGCAATGCATTGTGGCCCTAGTACTTCTCCTCATGTCACCTAGCCCATCAGTCAAAGCAGACCTGATTGGCTTTAAGTACAATTTAACAGAAAAGTGATAAACTGTAGATCACAATATATGGGCTTCCAAAACATACCTCCTCTGAACAGATACAACTACAAACTTCTTAAAAATCCATTGCTAGTGCTATGGGATGAAATTGCAAGGTTAATAGCAGTCAACTCCTTAAAACACTTTCCAATAGACTCGGAGAGGCTGGCTGACAGTGGCACTTCCAGCCTGAAATTGAAAGCAGCACACAGGACTCTCTTTACAACTTTTTTTTTCCTGGAAACTCTGGGGACTAGCATGTTAGTGAGGAAGAATATAAAACAAAGTTGTTTCTCTAGCAAATTAGAAGTGCAGCCATGAACAACTGTAGACTTGTGTTTCTCTTCAGATAGCAAGCACTAAAAATCTTAATTTTAATATAGAAAGTAAGTCTGACATTAATGTTTACTGCATTAGCAAGACGCAGGAGAAAAGCTACTCTAGGACTATCACAGCTCTTGAACTCTCACTTTTGAGTCAACAGAACTTTTCCTGCTTAAAGATGTACTTGAGCAGTAACGAGAAACCTAGGTGATGGAGAGCTACTGAATTTACTTCTTGTATAACACATTAGCTGTAAATGCAAATAACTTCTTCGGAAAGCAGAGGAGTTAGTCTTTTATTTGTCTGTTGTACACGGGCAATATATTATAGTACAACAGACACTGCATTATCCAGTGCGATTCAGCTGTTGACCCTACAAATGCTATTAATATGAAAAAGAGAACTGAAGAATCTGAACAAAAAAACTATCAAAAATGCCACAAATGACAGTAAGTCTACACATACACAACTGTACACCAAAAGTCAACCATAATTTCAAGCAACTCAAAAAACCCAAATATAAACAAGAGATAAATTTATGGAAAGAACAGAGACCGGAATGTGGACAACAGTCTTCTGTCACAGGTAGAAAACAATTTTATTTGGTCCCATTACACAAAATCTCACATGGGACTATTCTATTTTGAAGAATGTCTTACAGAATGTTATCAAGCACATGGTATAAGAAGAGCAATTATTTGAGACTATTAAGAGAGAGCCACTATCTGTAATTGCAGTCCAACATCTGTCTGTCCCAACCCTACCTCCGCACCTCAGAAGCAATCCTAGAAAGGAGCAGATCCAGTAATTGTGGAGAGTACATTAAATTTGTAACAACTGGATTGAAAAACGCTTTCAACACAATTAAGTGTAGTGACGAAGAGAGAGAAGCAGGCTGGAAGGAGGACACTGGGTTTTGAAAAATAAGATTTATCTCTCTTAGGAATATTTGTACTAATGAGGAACACAGAAGCTGCTCGGGTTGGATTTACTCTGCTTTATGACTTTCTAGAACCCACAACCCCAAGTTTCATTCTGGAACTATACACCACCCATCCTTTCTAAACTCGCACAGTCCCAGCTCTCAAAGTAAGCTTTTTAGTAATATCCTGGGCTACATTTGGCTACAATATTTATAGTCGTCCTACAATAAACAGCCTTCTGGGTAGTCGTATGCAACTAGTAAGACTGACAACCTTACTACCAAATCCTGGGGAGACTATGGATGCTGAGTCCCTTCTGAAAAGACTTGGTCGTTCCTTAGCTGCTGACTGAAAAAGGGTTAACAAATGCTTGCCACCAAATTGTGGCTTCTTCAGGGACACAAAAAAAATTCTGCAGCAACCTAACAATTCAAAACGAAACAGGGTGTGTTGAAAGCAACATGAAAGCTGAGCGAGAATAATCCTACAATGCTGCTTCTGAATCGGATTTGTTCTGCCTAGGCTTGATTGCTCAAAAGTATTTTTATATTCTGCCTCATTAGACTCATATTTACCCCTAGAAAAAGAAAACAGCAAATGGCATAGTTTTTTCTTACATAAAGAAAGCTCCTTGACTGCTCTTCGGTAACTGGGCACAGCAGTCTCAAGGACAGACATTTTAAACTCCTCACTACACCAAGAATCCTCAGACATTTAGGACAGGATAGGAAATGGTGCGACTACCCTTACAAAGTGAGGGGTAAAAAAATCATTGAAAACCTAGCAGAAAATTCTACACAAAACCAACACAAATTTGGTCAGTTAGAGAAGGTTAGTGTGCATTGCATTTTGCCAGCAGGCATGTTGAGAATTGCATTGACTGGAGATTACGTTGGCCTGCAGTGGGAAGACAAAAATCATACTACAGATACATCCACGGGGCCTCAGACGCCAGTGGGTCAGAGACTGATATTGTGCACGTGTGTAACATGTGCGAACAAAACTTTAAAAGGATCTTGCATCATTATTTGCACACAAGGTATTTCTGGATAAGCAATGCCAGTTTCCATTTTAGCAAATATTATCTCTGACTGCAGGTTTTAAAATACAAAACTTGGCTAGACATCCTACGCTGGACTTTGGTCACACGGTATTACATTAGCTAAGCCAAAGCAATTATTTTCAGTACAATAGACAGCTGTATTTGGCCGAACCAAATACCTTACTGTGAAAATGGCTGATGAAATCAGAATTACGGCTCTGTGCTTTCTCCTCTGCAACTGTTCATTCCTGCTCCTCTGGCAGAAGCTGTACCACTGCCACTTCAGTGACAATAGAATTAACCATGCAAATGGTCCTCATCCAGGAAATCAAGATTAATCAGGAGACTCCCAACAATAGCGCTCCCATATAATACCACCTTAGGGACGATCATGAAGGCTCATACAGTCTGTCCCACCAGTCGTTTTAAATGAAAGTGCAAGAATCATTTCATAATGCTACTCTGTGTAACTTTGCATACACTATTCTGTTCACCTTTAGTGTCCCCCTGTGGAGCAGCAGCGACAAGGGTGCTTATTTTTATCAAGTAACAGGAAAAGCTAAAGACTAGGGAAAATAAGAGGATCAGACTGCTGCACCACATGCCTAAATCAATTGTGAATTCCAAGTTTTCCTCCCATTCCAAACCATTTTCTCACTCTAAATCCCATCTTCATCCAAACAACAGTCCTAAATGGAAAGGAACAGAGAAAGACTTTGGCTTAGCTTTTGGCATTTTAAAATACACTGGGGAATTTTTAGTGACTGCTTCCAAAAAATAAAAAAAACCCCACAAAGAACAATTATAAATACTTTTAAATAAGTTGTTTATTTAAACAATCTGTCAAAAAAACCCCCCAACCTAAAAGAACATCTTTGAAACGGTGGGCACCATCTGTTCAATAAAAAGGAGGAAAATACTAAAGAAGTTACCTTAGGCATTTCTTAATTCAGCAGACCAACAAATAAGTAAAACCCCCATCAATTTCTATTTCAATAGAACGTGAGATATCTGCACTTTGCAGAGAGAAATAGACTGTGTTGGGGTAATGTTTAACTATCCTTGAAAATATTCCTTAGCACATATTTCATTATTTCTCAACATCTCATAGGTACTCAAAAATCACTGAGGCACAAACCACATTTAATTCCCAAAACTGTGGTGAAAGCCAAGTAAACACATTAAGAACTAGGCATCTGCTTACTCAAGACCAACACATGGCATTTATAATTTTGCCAGTTTCATTACTAACAGATCTAAACAGATGCCAAAGGAATCAATCCAGAGACTTTTCAGGCAATGGGAATGAATTGGCCTTATTCAAAGCAAAGCACTAAAATCACCTCCTGGATGACACCAACAGTAAAAGCATGAGCTAAGCTTTACAATGCATAGGGGGAATAAAAAGAAATGTTAAGGCAATAATAGAGATGCTCAGAACTGGAAATAGGAACCTCTTAGGCACATTGTCAGCTGTTATCAGCTCCTCTTGTCCAAGGGCATGATACACACTTGCAGTGACAAAACAGCTGGTTGCCACTGGCCCTTCTCTCAGCTACCTAAATATTGAACTCACTAGCAGCCTATGCATCCTGTAAGGGCTGTTTGATTTTTCAGCTTGGTTTTGTTATTATAACAACCATAACTCAACCACTGACCCAGCCAGATCACTTTCCCAAAGAGATGCTCACAGTGTATTGTGCTGTCAGGCAAGATTCAGAAAGGGTTAACAAAAACCTAGAATACCTGGGAGATCTGGAAAACCTGAACAGTACAGATATAATGTAGATGTGCTTCAGGAGCACAGTGCTGCAACTGTTGATTTGCAATTTCCCCAAACATCCAAAATGATAACATTGGCACTGCACTGACATTAAGTCACGTGTCACTCACTGGGCTGGACATTGCATGTCAGCAACACTTATATCCATCAGCTCCTGGACTAAGTCAAAGACAATACACCTAAGCAGACCTGTGCTGACACCATCCTCCTCAGGATGCCCAATCCAGGAAAACCTCTGTTTAAGCTCAACACTTCAGGAATGCTTCTGGACTCCAGCTAGTCCTGGAAACAGCTTACATGCCACTGCTCCTATGCTCAACAACCATACCAACTAACAAGTGAGCTACTAATAAGGCTTGCTAGAACTGACTACACATCTGCAGCCTGACTTGCTTGCTAAATGAACCAGGCATAGCCTGGGTGGCAGTGGTGGGGCAGGTCACTTGATAGTAAGCAACATTTTATTTTAATCTTTCAGATTTCATGCTTGATCAAATTAGACATGGCTGCAGCCTTGTGTTCCTAGAACATCAACAAAGTGCTCCTAAAATAGTGCAACTACAGGGAATTAACACATTGCACAAAGATAGCACACATTCCACTAATTCAATAAATCACACCAGTTAAGTAGCTACAGAAAAGCTGTATTACTGCACTCAGGACTGTGAGGGATATCATCATCTGCATTTAACTACAGAAAACCATGACGTGTTCATGACATTTACACGACAGTGTAAAGTTTTGTTGACTGTGTCGACCCTTGGCATCACCTATGGATGATGCCTGCTGCAAAGCTCTAAAGGAACGCTTCTCAAAGCAAACAGAAGAAATACTGAACTTGATTAGAAGTCTAGATGCTGTCCACGAGTTTGGCTGCACAGACATGATGGAGTAATGAAAAAAGATATCTACCAAAAGGACACTGAAGGCTCTGTGCCATCTGGAGGTGATGGCACATTTTCAGCAAGGGCATGGTTCAGCCTGAAAGCTGGTGGGGTGCAGTATTTCACAGCTGAAGGAGTCATGTAACTGAATTTTGCACCAAGCATAATTTTAATTTTTTTTTTCATTTTACTGTATATTTTTAAAGAAATGCCCAAGAAAAATGCATAAGGAAAATGTAAAGGACTTAATTTTAGTTCTAAAGGAACTTCTGTCAATGGTTCTGTAATAACTTTGGAATATAAGTATTCTATAAATGCATAACAGGCCAAAAAGCTGTGAAGCAAATGTATAACACACACTCAAGCTTTACAGTTTGACCCTTGGTAGTAATACTCTGTCTTCTGTGCAGATGCTGCCTGTGTGGGATCACAGTACATCCCATACATTTGACCTACCAAGTGTAACATGACTGTAAATGAATCTCAAACACAGGAATGCAGGATGTATGATGCTGCAGCCCTGATTGATAACTAGAAGTCAGTTATAAATAAATGTGGAACAGTTGGGATTGACTGTTTCAGACAGACATTCAGGGCAACTGGCAGGGGCTTTGAAAGCTGTTTCCTATTTTAGAATCATGACAAAAATAGAAGTGAAGCTGTGTTCCCTTGTCTTCTTACTCAAAAACATTTTTACAAGTATGGCAAGGCATAACTAGTCCACAGTCAGATACAGAATAAAATCATAACTGAAAGTTCTAGGTTGATCTACCATGAATAGCTACTTATTGAATTAAGAAGAAAAAAGCAGAGATATTAGGAGGCATTAGGAACAAGGACATACTGGATTTACTCTCTTAACTTGTAAGTGAAGGTAGTTTCAGAATTTACTAGCCAGAATGACCCTAAAGACCTTTGCAAACAAACTAAAAAGGGAGACAGCATGTATTTTACCAACTATTCTTGGGAATATGGGGTGGGTTTTTTCAGGATTGGGGTGTTCTGTTACTGGTTTGGAGGGGGCTGTTTTTAAATTCAAGAACAGATGCTGCATCATAACTGCTTGACAGCAAGGCCAAGCTGTGAGAATGAAATAGGAAAGGGAGTATGTACAAGGTTATAGTCTGCTTTTAAGTGCCCCAAACACTGTTTACAGGGCAAGCATTTGTTAGTTATCTTGCCTCCAGCACTTAAACTTCCAGATAAATTTAGTTGACTTCTATTTCTGTGGGTTTTTTACAGTGAAAATATATCTGTCAAAATATTGTAGGATTAGCTAGATGACTGACTAAGCAGCCCTTTGTTCTGCCAAAATAATCAGTGACCTTAATGAGCAATTAAGAGCTTTCAGGGTCAGTGACAACAGAAAAATCTTTAAATACAGAACAAAAATTCTGTGTAGAACTCCATGCTACCGTTTCAGAAGATGAATGAACTCCCAAACTAGATGCAAGAGGCCCGTGTGACTGAGAATATAATATCTACAGTATAATACAAAACCACAGGAGGGTGTGCCATACAGTAAGAGCTATTTGATTCAGCCACGTAATTCTCCCAACCAGATTTCCCATAAACTACTTTCTCAACCAAAACAGGTCTGCATAGTGTCTTGCTGAGACATATAGAATTGCCCCACCTTCATACATTATACACCACCCTGAATCAAACCAGCTGCAAACTAGGAATTGTGACTGTCGTACCTGGTGCCAGCCTGCCTACTGTTAGCAGAAATCATTACTGCCGTTCAGCTGGTGAGCCCTGACGCAGACCGTGTAGTTTTGAGCAGGATCACAGCTGCCTGGGTCAGAGCACACATAAAGCTTCTCTACAAAATCCTGTGTACCAAATCCACCAGTGACTCTCAGCTATTACTGCTCTAGTTTCTACAATATGCAAACTGCAACAGAGCCAGCATTAGAAAATTCCTGCAACTTGCCTTCTAAAGTAAGCCTAGTCTAAATTAAGGCACAATTCAAGGACTCAAGGCTTGCTGATGAAATACATGCACAGGACTAAATTTCAGTCACCAAGCTGTGTTTTTTCCATCATGGCAAAGTGGTAAAAATATGCTTGATGCAAGAGAAGATTTGTCATAGAATGTCAAATCTGTTCTTTTTAATGGATTGCCATGTTGCAAACAGTTTCTTTTTGCCAGAACAGCCTCCTCCATAAATGTATTTTAAACTAATTACCTTTAGGTGGAAAATATGACTTGCTTTCAGCTTTGTGAGGCCAGTCCACCACAAGAGGTCCAAACCTACGAAAGCTGGCAGTGATCTCATCTACAAAAAACAAAACAGGCACTTTAGAGAGAATCTGAAGACTGACACTGGCAAGGTAAAAATTTGTACTTAAAAAACTATTTTGTAAATCTATTAAGAACAGTGAAAACTGCAATAATGTACATAGCCAGTGCCTAAGTATTCTTTTACCTCCATATGGCTGCTTAGAAAAGTAATTTTATATTCCACTACTGCAGGTTTGCAGCAGGATTAAAGGCAAACATGATCTATCAGAAGTGAATATGCTTCAGCTGCAGTGTACTTCTAATAATAGCTACAAAGCAGAGTCAGATGCAGCCACATGAGACTGACGGAGGAGCTACATGTCAACGTGGCCACTCCTTGTGGCATGCCCTAGAAGGCTGCATCAGGTCATCCGATTGTAGGGATTTCAACCTTCCACAGTGTCCTCTGGAAACCTGCCTTGAATTATCAATTTATTTCTTTGCTTTTAGAGCACTAATTTAGAAACACTGTGCAACAAAAATGTTAAGTTATGCTACAGGACAATTTTGTTTCACATGCAAATGCTTCCGAAAAGTGTATTTTGGGTTTGTTTAAAAATCTTTTTTCTCAATGCACATATGTGCTTTGAAGAAAGAAATAATTTTAAGTTGTGTCTAATTTGATGCTAGATAGATAAGAACAACAATCCTTCAGAAGAAGCATTAAGCAGTGGTTTTTCAATTTTTTGACTGTTGTTTCATGTGTAACCAAGTTGTACGACTTCATGAGTTGCAAGTCAGATTTTTCAAGTGACTAGAGCCACAAAACACATTGCATGACTCAGGCACTGAAAGAAAAAGGTATTATTGGAGTAGACCTTTCATGGAAGAGGCTAATAGCTCCCAAGCGGCCATGTCACTTCCTTGCAGGAAAGGCCAGGCATATGTTTTGATTCTTGGTGAATCCAGCAGTGTTCATAGCTATACCTGTTGGCTGATGCTTCTTAAAGGTAGGGATTCAGTGTACCCAGCAGTCCCTGTATCATCAGTTTCTGTACCTCAGTGTGGAGGAGCACACAAGTAGAGCAAGTGCTGCTTGAGACAAAAACTGATCATCCCTACAAAGCTGGTTATTGTTTTTAACCATATTAACTGACATTTGTCAACTGATCACTGCATATTTGCTGGACATAAGACCTAAACAATTAAAGCCCAATTCATTTTGGTAAGAACTGCATTAAAGTCACTGAAGTCAATAACATCTTTTAAAAAGAACAGGGGAAGACTATGAAGGAGTGACAGTACCCACTAGGTTCCTTTTTTCAGCTTTCCCACTTTGCATACTTGGGAACGCAGGCTGCTATTGCAAATTAGACGACCTGCTATGCAGACATTTCTGTTTCCATCTATTCTGATCTACAGGACAAAAAATTGTCAAGTACATTCACAGGTATTTCTGGGGGTGGTGGTGTTTGTTTTAAATAAAGCCACAAGCACTACAAGAGACATACGAGAGAAAATACGTTTGGTTTTATGAAAACGAGCTTTTAAAAACCAATTCCCACATCTCACCAATGTAGCTTATTCACAGTACCTTCATCAATATCAGGAGGAAGACCTCCAACAAACACCTTTCTAGAATAGCGTTCCACTCTTTCACCATTCTGACAGCGTGTTGGAGAGCTGAGACCCGATGATAAAGACTGATCGCCATGACTGTCATCTAGGAAACCGTCTTCAAAAGGAAAGAGTGAAGACCGACCTGTAACAGATTTTACAGTATCTATAGTTAACACTACTGCCTGGAGAATTGAGAATTTCTGTAAAAAAGGTTTTTTCCTTTTACTCTTGCTTTAACAGAATTTGCATTACAGAACCCACATATGTGACGCAGTCATCCAAGATCTTGAAGGAATCATCTTAAAGAGTAGATCCCTCAAGCTCTCACATTGTAGAGCAGAACAAACCCCTTGTGTGTGCTTTACAGGGTCCTAACTGCAAGCACTGCACCACTTCCTTCTCGAGTCAACCAAGGCCCAGTCTGAGTAGGGTGGCAAACAGTAAAATAAACAGAAGAACTTAGTATGCTGGATACTAAACCCATAGGTGAAGCAACAAGCTTAACTAACAAGAAAAAAGTTGCACATTTGCTAACACAGTTGTCAGTTAAGACAGCCTGTCAAGCTGTACTCAGAGTTAAAATACCCTTTCACTAATTAACTAACAAACAGTAATAGAAATAGCTCCTACTTTGTTAATTAAAAATAATTTATTTGTGATCACTCAATGTACTTAACTTGTTACCAACATGACCAAAGTAAAACACATTATCTTGAAAACAAACTTACTAACCCAGACGATAAACAAACATTCTATATCTGTACATAAGTGACATTGCAGAACTTCAGAATTTAGTAATTCCCTGTACCCAAGCTGAAAAATGAGTCCTACAATGTAGAGAGACTTATAAATGGGTAGCCCATGTAAACTGTGAAAAGGCTAATTGTCCCCTCAATATCAATGAGGATTGCTCTCGGAGAGGGCATTGTGATTAATTGATACAATCCATTTACAGAGGGGCTAATTACAAGCATGAATCGCAGCATACACAATTACATTCAAAGGTAACAGATCACACAAAACTGACTTACAGCAAGACTTAAGGAAGAATTAATGTAATACTGGTCTGCATGGAACAGGAACTACAGACAACAAAAACATAGGCAAAAAATGGAGGAAAATCAAAACATGCAGAGTTGCCTCTCAGAAAAACGTATATACTGAAAATACCAGTAATACAGTCTCCAGTAGTAAAAGAGTAATTAAAAAATGAAAGAAGCCATCCTATATATGGAAAACAAGATAACAAGCAGAACAACATTTTGACATTGAGCACAAGCCTGTTTTTTTTTTTTATGAGCACCAAACAAGAAAATATTCTTGATTAAAAAGACTGTATGGAAAGCACAACACTGGTAAGACTATAGATAGAAAAATCCACTGAAGCAAAACTCCTTCTGTACTTCTAAGCACCAATATTAAAAAAAAAAGGGGTAAATGGCAAAATGAGAGAGGATTTAGATATGCAACTCTTCACCGTCTAGTATAATTGATTGTAAAAAATGGTGAGTGTAGAGCATAAACTAGGAAAGACTACGGATGAATACTCTGTTAATAGATAGACAAGACATGTACTTATAGAAACATAGGCATTTCAGCATATGTTTCTCATATTCTAACTCATGCATTAGAGAAATAACAAGGAAGCCTAAAATTGTGTAAAAGTATCAAATTAGAAAACCCATTGAAAAGTGGGAAATGTGAAAATATTCATAAGAGATTGATATTACTAAGAAGAAAAACAGTCTTTCAATTCAAGTCCCCCCAACATACCTTTCCGTCAAAAAAAAATCAAAACCAGCAAACATGAGCTACTAGTGGAAGTTGACAAATAGATACGAGAACAATGAAAGTTCAAGGCTAACGAGGAGGCTGAGTAAGTGTCGAGTTCCAAAGGAAATAACAAATTGCACAGCATCTTAAAAAGTAAGATATCATTTCTTATGGCAGATGTTTGACAATCTTCAGGCACTGCACTCCCCTTGAGTACATGCATAGGATTGTCTAAAATTGTACAGTTCAGTATAGAATTAAATGTTACGAACTATACATTTAAAATGATGGAAACCGTACAGGCTAAGGAATAGTGAATGACTGTTCATGGTCTTTTCCAGTAAGGCACTTAGTCCACTGAACACATCTGCTGTCTGGCAAGGCTGAAAACAAGTGAAACTGTGGAAGTACTTGAGCCTGGCTTTTTAGGATGCTGAAGAGTTTGTTTAGGTTCAGAAAAAGGAATGAGCAAGAACAGGAGAAAAATCTATTCTGAACCAATAAATATTAAGACATCACCTCAAGAAAACCCTCAGAAGCAAATGTCTGGGAGAGTATTATGGGAAAGACCTATTTCTATACTCCTGTCCCACTCTCTCGGCATCTCTGAGTTGTCAGTGTAGCAGAAGAGATTTTGGACTGATGTCCCACAGTTGTGCTTATACCTGTACCTGAAAAACTGGCTGTAAAAGTTAAAAAACACAGTACCCAAAAATAACATGACTCAAGTGATCTAAGTGTAATGTGTACAAAGAAATAGTAATCTGTTTACTCAATGGGAAGAGAGGATTCAAGTGGAGAACTGAGAGGTTATGGAAAGTCCTGAGAAATTTCTGACAGAACATGTTTAGTCACCATGATAGAATCAAGCGCTAATTAAAACATCCAAGTATAACAAACGCAAAATGGGGCCACATTCACCTCTGGGTATTCCGCATATTACCACAATGCAAATGGTAAAAACAATAACAGAGAGGGATATAGGAGAACATTCGGTAGGCAACACAATTTTTGAAACAAACTGTTGTAGAATTTTATGTTTCTTATAGTTAAGGATACTCACAACACTATTCAAATTAATGAAAAAGCATGAGTATCACAAGCTTTAATACCGTATGACTAAAGGCAAGTCACGAAATCCCTAACATTAATGACAAGACACACGCGCACACACACGAATCTACTTCTTACTATAGAAAAGCCTGAATTTCACATAGGAAACAATTATTATGGAGTCAAACATGCTTTTTTGGTACAATAAAAAAAAGAAATCTGAAAGTACAGCACTTTCTGAACTTGTTTACCTTGTCATCACTGTGATTTGTAGCCTACACTGTATTCATCACAATTACTGCCATGTTCATATGTTTTGCTTCTGTAAGTAAATGTGAGTTGCAAGAAGCTAGTAGTATCCAATTGATTTCCACCTCTTTCCCTATTTTGGTGCCGTCAGATCAACATGGAAACAGTTGCCAAAGCCTTATAATGAAATCCAGCAGTGTTTGCATGCACAGAGCCTATACAATATTACATATTCCACACTCTTTCAAATTTGTTTCAGCAGCATGAGTACTGCAAAAAAAGGTTAGGATGCTTTCAACATCTGTTAACAGTAGCCTGTCCTCGGGAAGCAGGGAAAATAGGAAGGCAAGTTTGCACAGAAAATGTTGTACATATAATTTTTTGGTTCAGCTATTAGATAAAAACTAAAAACCCACTGGCTTTAAAAAAACCAAAATTCTGCATTAAAAACTGTATTAGTACAGCCTACTACCTCAATACATACATCTGTGCAAAGTGCAGGTTACTTTACACGCTCTCAGCTTGCTTGTACGGTTAGATTTATTTCCAGGCTTCACAAACACGATGCACATTCTACATTGTGTAAAGGAAGCGATGTCACATGCACAGCTGTCACAGAAGTTCAAAGCTAAAGTACCCCAAGCAGATGGCACTGCCCAGTGCTGTTAAAAGCTCCAACTTTCACTGTTATCTTCTCAATAAAAACCAGTCTGCATAAGCCACAGCACAATACACAAATGTAAGCTACATTAGGAGCTGTCTTGGCAGCTGGCAAGCTTGCTCTCGTCTGCAGAGTAAGTTTATATGCATCACTATACGTTTGTAAAGTATTTTCAGTCTACCTTTACTTTTTAAGATTGCACTTCTATCAGGAAAAAACCCACACCTGAAAACAGTAATTTTCTGAAGACTACGCATTTAAAAACTTAAACACGTGCCATGAAACATCCATACATTCAGTCATCCTTCAGCTCACTAGTAATAGCAACAGACTTGAGGTTACCAGCTCAAGTTCATTATTGCTTTAAGCTTTTATCAAAAGGGAAGTATTTTGCAAATGAAGAATATGAGATTCATTTACACAAAGCAATGGATCAGCTAAATAATGTTAAAAGTAGTAACATAGTCTTATCACAAAAGAACTAGATATTTATTTCCCCCACTATTCAGTAAACAAAACATTTAGTAAATACTTTTACCTCTTCTCCGCCCATAGCTCCTGGCTGCATGTAAACACAGAAGAAAATTGTCGGTACAGCTGTCATTAGATTGAGCTCCAAAAGCAAAGGATATGTAGCTTCTACCTCTGTTTTTCCCCTCCCACCATAAAAAAATAAAAAGACATTAAAAAAGTACAAGATGAAATTTAAACAACCCAAAGCAAGATAAAAAGTTTGAAGAAGACATAGCCAGGGGAGGAAAAAAAAAAAAGGCAAAAAAGGAACATACTGCTGTGCAAGTTTTCTACATAGCAAAGGTATTCAAAAAAATAAAGCATAACAGTACTATGAAATAATACTTTAGTATGCTTTTAAGAGGCAATAAACATCAACAGTAATTTTAAAGAAAATAATTAATTTTGCATTTTATGAATTAGTGGTGGAGAACATGTTTTCCCATTATGTTTCAATTTCAATAATTAACCATCCGGAGATGCTAAAATCCTACTAAATGAATACGAATTCAATAGCCAGTACATTCAGATGAAAAAAACCAAATTGACAAAACAATTTAACAATACCAGAATTAATGCAGCATTTCAGTGAGACATGCATCAACGGCAAAATCCACAAGATGTGCAAGTGCAAAAATGCAAAAAGCATTTTTAAATCAGAAATTTGAGAATACCAGAAAATAATCTGGAAAATGGTGTCTTAACACAGGCATTTCAATCTGTCAAAAGAGATCTATTGTCTTCCAAGGTAATCAAATGTGGAAGGATAGGGATCAGCTTTTCAATTGAAAGCTAACTTAGGCAATAGGTAATATAGCCCTTTATTTCTTTCTTCGTTGCAATACTATTGGTGTTCCTTCTCCTTCCCAATCTCATCTCTTATTTCCAAAACTAGCACAGTGCCTTCTGGTCCTGTCCTGCACGTCTGGGTTTTAGGTGTGATTTCTTTGGCTCTCCCAACAATCCCTCCTTCTACATCCAAAGCAGCCGCTACCATAAGAAGTTCAATTCTTATTCATTTTTCTATTTCCATCTTTAAATGAAAATCCCAAGGTGTTCCATTATATGCTTTAGCCTTCCCTAACTACTTTTGCTTAGCCAGCAATTCCATACATGACAGATAACTTGTGGCTAGTTGGGAACTACTCATCTAGTGACTGCTACCCTGGCTGTCACCTTGGAGTGGCCCCAGGGGCTACCCAGAGCAAGGATGAACCTCCTTCAGCACAAACACTTGTAACCTCCCTTCTACCCAAGTAGCTTCTTCCTGAAGCCCTGAAGAAATACTGTCTCAGAAACCACACACCTATGCCTTTTTCTCCTGCCATCAATGAGGTCACAAAAGAGCAACTCCAAGAATATTGCATTAGGAGGATCAAAATTTTCAAGGGCTACTTATGAAGAGCTGCTTCACATTTGTGTTCAACATAAAGACAACAGAAGCTGTTTGTACTGGCAGCTATTTAGCCACAGTGGAGGTGATAGACCCTGAAACAGACTCTGCTCCTTGCACAGTAGAATACATACCAGAGTTAATGCCCCTCCTTTCCAGTTACTACTAATGCCATATTTCACTACTTACTCTGACGGCAAGAGTCTCTGTCAGCTGTCATGTAGCATTTCCTTGTCTTGCTCAACGCCCGCACACCAGAAAACAAGCACGTATCAAGGTACAGCTATTGACACGTTTTGAGAGTAACTTTTAAAAAAAAGCTCCTCAAACAGAATGCTACCAATCTAAAAATTAAATAAAGAGGCACCACTTTGTTATGAGATGAAAGATTTCTGTGTTTCTTTCTAAGAAGAGAAAGCATGATGCACTTAACAGCAATATTTAGGCTCTGAAAAAGGTAACGGTACACGATGGCAGAAATCTACCAGAGTCTTCTGTAAATTTTAGAATAACTTACTGTCAGTCATCTAACACTTAGACAGTGCTGCATAATATCAGTTATATATGCATTCACACACAATCTTAATGGCCATAAAAAGGTTTTAATGATAATGTCTTTACCATTGCCTGTGAATTCTAGGAGAAAAATACTGCAATCCACTGAAATACGACAGTCAGCCTACTCAGCTTTTGCTGATTTAAAAACATTGCATCACATTTTGACACTTAAAGGAGGTGATGTTTCATCATTGTTGATTATACACACACACACTTTGAAAGTGAACTCAGTCTGATCCAGTGGTTACATTAGAATGTTCCTTCCTCCATCAAGCTGACAGTTATTCAGCATGACAACATCAACACACACTTTATCAGTGTTGTTTACACGGGATGCAAAATAAGAGCATGTCATTTGAGACAATTAAAAAACCCCTCATCTTTCATAAGTCAAAGTTCACAGCACAACAGATTTAATACAGGGGATGGTTTGACAGGTACGTTACTTCAGTTTGAGTAAATTTTTGAGTCTCCATCTCTGGAGACATTCAAAACCCATCTGGACGTGTTCCTGTGTGACCTAGTCTAGGGGATCCTGCTCTGGCAGGGAGGCTGGACTACACAATCTTCAGAGGTCTCTTCCAAATCCTACTATTCTATGATTCTCAACGATTTAGAAATTAGTCTTCAATGAAGTAATTCGATAGTCAATTACTATCTATTAGTGATTAGATAGTCAATTACTATCTAACCGCACTACTTCAAAGAATGAAATGAGTTCTGTATCTTAAGTTACCTTCTCTCTTGAAGAATTCCAACAGAAGACAAACATGAAGAGACTGGGAATCCCAAAATTTGAGCCAGTATCAGTGAAATCAATCCCCTATAGTGTTTTTGGTGCCAAATATAAAGGCCACTTTGCCCTTAAACTATTTCCTGACAGGTTACACAATTAGACGAAAAAGTGATTCTTTCCCAGGTACTTCACAGGACATCGCAGCACTAGTGAAAACAGTTGCTTTAAGAAGCGATGAGCACATTTTCCCGTATAAAATGTTAAACTGTTGCAAGCAGGCACCTATCAGTTGTGCAACTCCCAGAACAATCATCACTGGGGTTAGTGTTTCTCCATCCCTTTGCAACTTTCCTTAACTAATAGGTAGGAAGTTACATAACCATTATGTCCCAAATTGCATGTACTCAAACACAAATGAACAATACATTCTTTTCTACTTCCTGCTAACTCTTCTGAAACTATTAACTCACCTCATCCCAGAAGCTGAGTGTATTTTTCCAAGTATGAAACAGTTTTTCAAAAGCAATCAAAACAAACTCCCCAAACCACGAATCTTGCAATGCAATTAAGTAAATTTAGTGCTAATGCTACTGGAACTCCCAAAAGCCTGCAGCAAAGATTACCTTGTTGTTGTAATAGATCAAAATACACTCAACTGAAATGCTCAAATGTTGGCTTCCTCTCAAAGTTATATGAAATAAAATAGAAATGTCAAGTCTTGCATTTTGCAAACATCTATCAGGCAGTCAACGGAGAAGGGGTCCACTGGCAACATAAGCACACACCTGCAAAGTTTTATGGAGCGCCACAGAATACTTGAGATTACGTGGTTCATGAGATGAGCATAGCTGCATGACACACAGAAACACACACCCACACAAGAGAACCCTCAACGAGTGAGAGGAAAGGCATGACACAGCAATCCCTGCCTGGAAACACAAAGGATCTGAACATCCACAGGGTGACAACACTGACGAGGAGGTAAAAAGTTAGATGGATGAGGAAAGTCGCTCTTGCTCAGTGAATATACATGCCCAAAACCAAGAATGCAATTAAGTAACAGAAAATTGCTCATTGTGTATCAACAACTAAACCACCTTCACTCTTCAGCTCAGTCCTTAGGCTGGAAGTCAGTTTGGGTTTGCCCTGTTGTTTATGTTGGAAGGTTCCAGCACAAGCACAAAAAAGGATGTTGTGTAATTTGTGTGATAAAAGCAAACCATGCAAATAAATAACAGAATTGCACAAACTGCTTCTGAGAATTATTAAGGCAGGTGTTCTGCAATTTATTTGAAAAAGATGAAACCACACAGTAAACTAGAAAAGAAGGACTCGGACTAAAACATTCTTACAAACTTAGCATACATTACAAGAGACACGAATCACAGAGCTCAGCTGGCACGCCTGTGAGAGCTCATATGGAACGCCTTGCTGGGAAAGACCAATGAACCATCCAGATAAGTATTCAGTCTTACTAGTGACACTAAAAATAGCATGTCAGACTGGCCACCATCAGTGGTATTTTTCTCTTCAACTGTCATAGCACTTGTAGCCATCTAATGAAACATGTTAGGAGGCACATTCACCACTTCTAACACTGCCCAAAGGCCTTCTGTTAACAACTTCTTTAAAGCTTTTTTGAATCTACTAATAGTATCTGCTGCCACAAATTCCTGTGGCAGAATGTTCCAAAAGTAAATTACAGAAGTACTTATTTTTGCATGTTTTAAATATACGTAAAGGAATTTCTGCCAATTGCCCCATGAGTCCTAGCTCTGTGGAACACTGTGAAGAGCAGCTTTGCATTTTCCTGGGGTTTCTCCTAAGGCTCCATAATGTTTACATTCAGTCTTCTTACCAAGCTGAAGCATCTCAGCTTCTTTAATCTCTTGGTAACTCAATACAGTTGCATTAAGTCAGATTATGAAAAAGAACAGTTAAAAGATACAGAGAAAACAGCATACTGGTAGTTATTTTGATAGCAAACTACAAAGTAAGGAAAAAGCACAGCTAACTGAAAAAAACTGAAGGTTCCAAAGTGGATACAGAAAACTGAAACAGAGCAGTGACACGGATGTTCTTTATCAGCCTCATTAGCTTTACCCAAGTCTGCAAGGCAGTCTAAACCATGAGTTATGTGCTGGCATTGGTTTAATTTAGTCCCATAGAATAGGTTTACTCCAAAGGAAGGTCATGAGAAGAGTTTTCCACCAAAATCATGTCACTATGTCTGCTTTAGGGCTTGTACTGGTTTGCTATTCTGATCTTAAATAACACCTGTAGCTGGGCTGGCAACACCACTATAAGGTTTGGAGCATGTACTGCTCACAATACACTTCAGTTATAGGACAACATAGAATAAAAAATAAAAATCAATTCACTTGGGAAAAATAGGTGTCAGTGATGACTACACAAACCCACAACCTAAAAACATGTATCATCTGACAGGATTCAATTAAATGCTGACACAATACATCATTTCAGGTGAAGGCGTAATAACAACTTATATTTCAATATCCCCATGAACTAAGCCTTTGAGGTTAAGAAACACTTGCAAAACCAAACACCTTACTTCATCTCCTGGAGACAAAAGATGTTAGTCATGTGAAATATTGGCCGTCTATGCTAACAGCCTAATCTCTAGTTAAGGGTTCAATTTTTATGGATCAGAATCTTTGAGGAAAGTTTTCCCTGGGAAGAGAGCTAGCTACACACAGGTACAACAAAGTGGAACAATGAACAAGCTTGACTGAAAAACAATCCCCTTCTTAGAATGTATCTTTTAATGAAGTCAATCAACCACGTACTGCTACATATGTTACTTATCACTACCATGAAGAAAGTGTTCTGTACAGAAACTTGAGTATTGTTCATGTATATCAAGAAGATCAAAAGCCTTCACAGCAGCTTAATTATGGTTAATAACTTGTGAGAGAACTTTCTGAAGAACCTTTGAAAATGCATCAATGTACTTTCATGATGCTCATATAGGAGATAATATTGCCAAATGGATTTGCTGACTTTCTTTTAAATCAGGTTCTAACAGCAACATAAAATGACATGTTGCGAAATATCCTTTTCACAGATTTCAGCAGAGGTACAGATAGGACTAATTTGTGCTAGGGCCTGAAGACTATATGATGGTCCTTATTGGGAGAAGTCTGTGAAATAAAAAAACCTGAAACAGCTGTTATAGTGTTATTAAATTATGCTGCAACAGGAAAATAATTTCTACAGGTTATGCACACCTCTTGATTATTTCTTTTTCACACAGATAAAGTAAAATGTCCAAGCCATTTAATCTTAGAAGCTAAATTAGATAATGACTTACAAATTACTGATGTCTGATTGCAGTGTGACTTCTCTTTTTCATTGCTTTAATGTAATATGGAGTTGAATACGCACACTGTACATGGATCAAACAGTTAGTGTTTCTAGAAAGCAATATATTTGTGGATCCATAAACCACTAGCACAAAAAATCTGAATTACACTCTACGTCATAGCTGAAAGTGTATCTGATCAGGTAATTTCAAAATACAGAAATAAGCAATATCACATATTTGTATTATTGCACTTAATAGAAGACTTAACAGAAAGCATTTTGAGATTTTTAAAAATAATTTTTCCTCTCTCCTCATTCCTAGTACTTATTCTGCTCGTGCAATAATTTGTCTAAACTATCAGATAAACACTTCAAGGAAATCTTAAAGACACTCTTAAAATTATCTTAAAATAGCATAACCTCCATGGGGAAAAAAAAAAAAAAAAAAAGGGGGTCAGCACTTCCAGATTTGAAATTTTGGAGCTAGAAGGTCAAAAATAAATTTTGACAAGACTGGTAATGCCACTGATTTGTAACGTACCAGAATCTTATTTCTAACTTGGAAAACTCATGTGTAAACTCAAAGCAGTCTGGAGTCCAGAAAAATATTTGGTGTTAGACACTGATTTGTCCAACAATTTTCTAAGGTCAGAAAAGAAATTGTTAAGGTTGGGGTTTTTTTTTAATAGTGGGTCTCTGACGTTCTTATAGAAAGAATGTGATAGAACCAAGTAGAACTATGCAATGTATCTTTGCTATAACAATATTTCTGTAGCTTTCTGTAGCACACACCTTGAATTCACTGAAGAACTGATTTTGCTAAAGTAACAAACAGCAAACAAACCATCCAGGAGCTTTATTTTTGTGTCAATAAAATACAGACACTTAGATCAAGTATTTGTGTGCATATAAATAGAAAAACAGATGCAAGTAGTGCACGCAACATAATCAGAATTTCTATCAAATTATTTGAAGATTTCTTTTGTGTCCTACTAAAATGCTGAGATGAGACATATGAAAATTGGATCTTTGCAAAGTACTAGACTTCTTTTAAACTTTGGGCTATGTAATCAAAATTCCTTTGGGAAAAATTCTTATCTTTTCTGATTTCAGCCAATTCACTTGCTACAATGTACATAAAGATGTAAATAAACTTTATGTATGATTTTAGAAGTGTCTACCATTCATTAGCCTGTCTCAAAATTACCTGTGTGGAAAAATCAGTTACAATTGCCGGAAGACTATTCTGAAGCTTTGCTTTGATTACTCTATCAGTCAATGCTACTCTCTGCAAGTGATCATGGTTATCTAACAAACTTTAAAAAAGTCACTGAATAGGAGAAAATAAAAGAACATTCAATTTTAAAAGTTGGAGATATGTGAAATACAGTAGCAGAAGTTTGAGTAACTTGATTTGTAGCAATCAGAGTAAAATATTATACATGCATAAACATAGTTTAGAATAAATTCAACATTTTAACTAACTAAAATAGGCTTGACAAGAACATCCTGAATACAAAGATGAGGCAAATGCTTAAAACTGCATTACTTTACTGCCCATGAAGTACTGTATCTTGAGTAATATATTCTGGATTTTAGCTAGAAAAGTATTAAGTTGATAAATGAACGACATCTGATAAAACTCAGTAAACAATGTGCATAAAAGTATGGAGAAAAGTAAGAATTACATTTGGTTCCCTACATTAACGTCTGGGTTACTTACCATAGCATGTTTGTACTGAGCTTTACGTGCACAGAAATCTATTCTTTTCCAAAAAAAGTCTCCTATGAATTAATCTGTTATTTGCAGAACACTTGCCCCACTTTTTCAGGGACAGCATTTGCAATTGTCTTCAGCATTTTTCAGCATTTCAAATTAATGAATTATTTTTCATCATAAGCTATATGAGAGAACATCTTGTTTTGACCTCTTTTTCTATGGCTAGAAAAGCTGTTCAGAAAAAGCAAGACTTCAAAGGAAAACATATAAAGCAACTAACTTGTGTTTTGGTATTAGGATGATTGATTGCTGATCTAAGGTTTCTTCAAAAGGGGTTCCAAATTTCCACTGATAGATGGGTTGGATGTGCAGTTGGATACTGCAATAACTTGGTGCTATTAGACTCAACAGTCTCTTCTCACACACTTTTTCCAATTCTAGCAATGCAAGTGTTACAACAGTCTCACTAATAACATATGCTGATACACATAACTGAATCCCACTACAGGAGAAATACAATCTACATGCAAGCTGTATGCAGTTATGTCCCACACATTGGACCTCAAACACTTGATCAAACACGTGAGCTGTGTTTGATACACAAAACTACTGTTTAAATAGATTAGGTCTTCCTTCCTCAGGCGTACTGAGCAGTTAGGTTTCTATGTGGGAGGGAATATCTTTTAATTTCTTTATTTTCATTCTAAAACATTTCTAACAGCTAGGAATATAAACTTGGTTTGTATTGCTTTCATTCTAACAAACATAATTCTGGCCTCTTCTAGCGTGAGATACAGTGGTTGTGGAATAGCCTGGCAAATCCTGTTTTAACAATTCTGCAGAATGGATGGCCATCACTCAGAATAGAGTAGATGACACATATTAAAGGCAATCACACTGGGGATGTTATGAAGCAGGGAAACCAGTGGAAAAAAAACTCCTTGAATAAGAAAGTAGTAAAGACTTACAAAACTGGATTAAAAGGAAGATAAGTAAAGAAATCATCTCCTGCTACAAAAAGACTTCAGCAGTCATTGATATGAAATAATGCCTTCAGTAATAGCCAAATCAGATCTCAAAGTGCAGACGCTAATATAAAAAAAAAAAATGAATGGAAGAAGGAAAAGCATGTTTTATTTCTCCCCTGCCTTTTTCTTCCCCATTTTTAAAAAATTAAACATGTATAGAATGATTTGTGATATCAGCTAGCTCACCTCACAGCCCCCAAGGACTCATCAATACTGTTTGTACAGCTGGTTCCGAAAGCTTTAATATGACTAAGTGTAAAGTGACAGTTTGCATACTCTGAGAGTCTAACAAACCCACTGCCTTTGCTGTCTCACACTTAACTTAACTGAGGGAGGAAAACTATATAAACGCTGATATTTTTTCATTATTAAATTAGGTCTAGATTTGCAAACTTTATTAGCTCTCTCAGTGACTTTTATTCCTTTCAATTATTATTTCTATGATTATTATGTTAATACACTAGTAACACATTAGTAACCTGACTTGACAATCAGGCTAAAGAGCTCAGCAAATTCTTACAGGCCCACGCCAAACAGTCCAAATAAAATTTAGCCAACACCTTTTTAGTCCTCTCAAATTTTAGCCATAAGTTTACATATAAAATGCTATTTTAGGAACTTCATTATATCTAAACACTATATATACTTGAAAACAATACATCGGAATACAGGACAAGCCAAGCACGATAGCTCTTGAGGAGGCAAAGTAATTTCAAAACCAAAAGTAGTATGAAAATACAAAATGAACTTGTTTTGCTGCTGTTACATTTTCTGTCATCTCATGATGAGTCCTCACATAATTACTCTCTATATTAATAAAACAAAACCAAAATCTTTACTCAAACACCTGAAAAGGTGCCCCAATCCCTTACCCTGTTCGAGTTGTTCTACTCAAACAGCTAAATGACAGTAGTGAAATGAGAACAGTCAGAAGGAGAGTTTGTAATTCCAGACCTCACAGATGACCTTTTTTGTATGAGAAAAGAATGAATGTTGGAAGCAGATGCAATATTTGAAGCCTGACAGCAGTGCAAAGTCACAGTACAGAGAAGCTTTAAGGAAACCAAAACTCCATCATTTCACAAAAGGATTTTTTTAATATGTTCATTTAGTTATCTTTAGTAATAAAACTCACTTTGCACAAGTTTGAGATCCCAGCAACTGGGTTCGGTGCCTCCTCAGAAAGATCATATCACATCATCTACTCCCTGTCTCCCTTTTTCAACTGCTACAGTTCTCTCCCACTAAATTTTACAAAAGTTTAGTTTCTGGCATTCACAAGAAGCACTAAAGAGAGCTCACTTGCCTGGTACATAGGTGAGTATGTACTCTTGCTGATCAGTTATTAAAAAGGACACAATATTAACTCAAGAGAATGTCCAGTGTCCTCGAAACAGAAGCAATGGTTGCACAAATGGTATGACTGCAAATGGGAGTGAACAGTAGGGAGAAAAGGGCATAGATGACACTTTGAGTTAATTTTGAGAAAGCAAATTAATTTATTTTTCAGCTTTGGCTTACTATCATAAACATAACTTTTAACTAGCACTGCAAACATTTACAAAAATTATCACAAATAAAACCGATAGTTCAACTTATGGCATGTCCCTAGAAATGAGAGCATCAATCGTATTCAAGAGTGTGCTATAAATGAAAGTTTACAAAAATTCTACTGTTTAGCTCAGTATGAAAGGCATTAATAAAATATTAACAGCCTGATATCACTACTTGATAAAAACACTTTCAATTAGAGAAACTGCACTTTGAGCTAGTATAGACAAAAGCTGTATGTTTTTCCATTTGTACAATATTTCGAATCCAAATACTGTCATCTTCATTTTGTTTAAATGCTCTTCAGGATAATGCTCAGATTCCTCTGAATATCTGAGAATTGCTTTGCTCAACAGAAGCCTAATTCTGATAGAGAATTTCAGTTGCTTCTAGAACATAAACGTATGCAGCAGTTGTACGGTATGTACACAAGCACAATGCCATTAATGACAATAAGAGATCCACAACATTTATGCATTTAAAAGCAATCTCTTCTATGTCACTGACTCTATTTCAGAGCTCAGTGCAGCATGATGAACTACCCGGTGGTAGTGTGTTCTACACCAAGCCTTGCTAACTATGCAAGTAAGGTCTTCCCTCAAACCAATCCCCTTCAACATCTATGGACAGCAGCTCAAGACAGCCAGTCAGGAAAACCCCTGGTTTCAAAAGGTTGTAAATAATAAATAAAGCCAGGTGTAATGTAATGTAAATAAATAATATCAGGTGAAAGAGAGTTGAAAGGGTTGCTATAAAAAAAATGGGACGAGGCTAGACAGATGAATAGCCTTCAGAAAACTTTCCATTTCCATATGACACATGAAGCATTGCTGGTGGGATGAGTCTATGCTGCCTGCCAACTTCAAAGCACTGTGTAAATTGTTACAGAGAAATAGAGGTTCAAGTAATAAATCTTAAAGATTATTACTGTGTCTTCACAGGAAAAGAAAAAATGCTTATGTAGCAGTGACTATAAATAGAACAGGAAGGCCGGATTTGCAGATTCAGCAAACAGTGTTTGGTTCCACAGAAATTATATATATAGATATTGCAA
Organism: Phoeniculus purpureus; assembly: GCA_028565055.1. NCBI lineage: Eukaryota > Metazoa > Chordata > Aves > Bucerotiformes > Phoeniculidae > Phoeniculus > Phoeniculus purpureus. The sequence continues at coordinate 14,934,847 of JAOXOE010000632.1, read as the reverse complement.
GAATTATAATTTAAAGAAGTTCTCCAAAATGTTCAAAAATTAATGGGATTAAATATCTTTGTGGAATTTTTACTTCATTTTACTTCATTGAAATGACAGCCAATTAGAAGAGGAAAGAATATTTATTCTTGGATTAACTTTCCATAGTGTAATTCCACATGGGAAAGGTAATAATTGTATGGGAATTGCATAGTTCTAAACATCTCAGTTTCAGTTGCACACAAAAGAGGGTTTAAGTGACAGAAAGTAATTTTTAATCGTATGTACTTAATACTTCTTTTATTTGCAGCTCTACAAAGATTTAAGAGCAAAATCCAACAAGCATCACAGTACGATAATTCTGCCTTCAAGGGTCTTAGCAATGGTCAAAACACAGCGTGGCCTTGCCTAGAGTACAGAATGGGAGGGAAAAGAGATGCAGGAGAGAGAAAACATGTAGGAAGTTACCAAAACTTCTGATTTGTGCTGAATTTCATTCAAAGGAACAAGCATTACTATTTTGCATAGATTGTGTATTTATGATTCCAGGTTTACGTACATCTGTAAACAGTTAATATTTCAATAAACTTCCAGTATTTAAAATACTGGAAATACATTTATTTTGCTTTTGTCCTGCAGCTGTAGGGGCATTTCAGCCAAATACCAGGGCAAAAGATTAGTTTTGTTTTTTAAACAATACACCTGCTGCAAAAATTTCAAAGCAATTAGACAGGAAGAAATATTTTCTTAAATTTTCTTTCCATTACAAAGGCAAAGCTTTTTTCTTAAGTTTATCTACTAATACCAGAAATTAGAATATAATACATTCATCCATTTAGAATGAAAGTGAATGACCCTGATTTGATATAGTTCTGTACACAATATAGCTTTTTGTATGTTTTTTTTCATGTCTGTCTTTCAAAAACACATATAAAAGATTTGATTTGCACAGTTCAGTTCCACAACACACTGGTGGTACCTAAAACCACATCCCACATACATCTCCCCTACACGATAGCTGGCTCTAGAGCTTGCAGACTCATTTTGGAAGATTTTTGAATGCATATCATAGAATCATAGAATTGTTTGGATTCAAAAAGAACCTTTAAGTTCACTGAGTCAAACTGTCAGTCTAGCACTGTCAGGTCACCACTAAATCATGCCTCTAAGCACCACATCAACACGTCTTTAAACACCTCTGTAAGGTGCAGCTTCTTCTAGTCTTGCACTATTGCTTGTTACTTGGAAGAAGAGACCAACTTCCACCTTGCTTATAATCTCCTTTCAAGCAGTTGTCGGGAACGTTAAGGTCTGCTCTGAGATATTCATGACTGAGTTCAGGGTTTCTAAAATTATTTTCCAACACAACCAAACACAATATCTCAATACATTTCAGTTCCATCCTTTTTCCCTATTACTTTAGGTGTCTAAGTATTTTCTCCGGTTCCGTCTATATAACGTTTTAGAGAAGCCAACAAGGTAAACTACATGTCAATGTAATATTGAGCTCCCCGCAAAAGGAAAAAATATGACTGGTGAGACAACAGAAATTAATGTTACAGACTTAGCACGCATAAACACCCACAAAAAAAAGAGTTGTAATGTTGTCTGCAGCACGCATCATGAAGCTTTCAGAGAAACAAGTACAGCTACTGTAAGCTAACACAATCACCAATTCTACTAATAAATATCACAGATGATTGATGAAAATAACTTTTAAAATGCACACATAAACTGCTATGCAAATCCTGCTACACACACTTATATCTGACTGCACAGCTACACACACACAAACATGTAAGGAATAATATTCAACACGACAACATAACTCACTAGATATTAACTACTTACTATTAAGAGCCATAATATTGTCCGTTCCTGGATGATGGAAGTTTATTCCCATACGCCCTGCAATGCAAATAAAAACTATTTTTAATTATTTTATTTCAAAACTGAATTAAATACATTACTATGAAAAGTGGTTAAAGGGGTGACAGTTGAAGGATCTGCTGAAGACAACCTCCCAAGAATACATGTTTGCAGTACTTAACTACATAATACCTTTAGCATAATGTCCTTAAAATAATGAAAAAAAAGAATCACAAGACAAATATATCCCTTTGCACTATAGTAGAAAATATTATGTCTAGCCTTTCAAATTCTAAGGCCTCAAGTTCAACGTTATTGCAGTTATGCCACTTAGAGTAGGGTTCAAATACTGAGTACTACTATAAAATTCCACTTAATTATAGAATCATAGAATCACAGAATCATAACGGATTGGAAGGGACCCCAAAAGATCATCTAGTCCAATCCGCCTGCAAC
>JAOXOE010000632.1:14912501-14932443 GCA_028565055.1 Phoeniculus purpureus | reverse complement strand
GAGCTGTGTGGTAGGGGTTGGACTTGATGATCTATTAGGTCCCTTCCAACCCTGGTAATACTATGATGATACTATGACAGAAGATTAATGAAACTTCCATTTTTACCCTCCAACTCCTTCAGTAAAACTTCTTATATAGATCTGAATGAACTACTTGAGGTTTGCTAATTACAGATGTAATTCTCCTGTACATTAATCTGGCACTGCAGAAACATTAAAGCTGCTATTATTTCTGTTGGTGTAAGCTTGTGCTAAAATATTTCAGCAATGTTGCCAGATTGGTGTTAATTCACTTTTTCCTTAACAGCGCATGTTAATGAGCCTAAGGTTACAGGCAGTACGTGAAAGGAGTACGGTGCATGTAAGCGTCTCTACTCAAAAACTAATGCTTGTTATAGAAAAAAGGAAACTGCTATGAAAAAAACCTAGAGTAAAATCTGAATGCATAATGCTTCAATAGTCCTCCTCTCCCTCTGCTGAAGCTGAAATTCTGCTGTTTGAACAGCTTCAGAAATAGAATTGTAGCTGTGACATCTGGGTTTGTTTTTTTGTCTCTCCAGGCTGTCACTGGACCAGGTGCTGCTTGTGTGACATTTTGTCACCTGCCCTTGGCCTGCTATTTTTAAACAGTTCTTGTCAGCTATCTTTTAAGAGGAGCAGAAAACACAGAGCAGCACAAGGAAAAGGATATTTTCTCACATTGAGCTCAGCAACAATGTGGGATAATTCCGTGCATCTTCAGAGGCCCCTGAGTGTAATTGTGCAGAACCCAATTCATGAATACTTTCAAAATACACCTGTATTATAAGCCTTCAAAAGAGACTGGCAATGCAACAACCATAAGACAATTAGTTACCAACAGTTTTATAGCCTCTCATATTAATTATAGAACTGCATAATTATCTTAGAAACAGAAGCACAAAATGGAAATTATAAATTGATTCATTTAGAGATGCAATGTAAAACTGGTAAGTAGTTAAGAATCTGTATTTTCAAGGACATATTTAGGTTAACACAGAAATGACTATTGGGAAACAAACAATTTTAAGAAAAGCACGCGGATGCTACCTTGACCTTGTCGACGTCTAAGTAAGCATATATTTCTAATTATAGATTTAAAACTAAATCTCTGGATAAAACTTCTACTTTGCAAGCATCTTAAACACAACAAGCAGGAACACAAAGAAGTTTGATCGCAGATGTTATGAACTCCAACAGTTCACAGGAGTCACAAACAGGAACTCCTTCAGTAACAACATCATCAACACATGTATTCAGTGTACATCTGCCATTTTCAGTTTGCCTGTCCTTGTTTCATAACTATCATCTGGGTACATTTTCAATTATGTGCTTTAATAACACACATTTATATTACTGCAATTAGACTGCAACAACAATCACTCTTCTATTTAATTCTATTCAATTCCTAACTAGAAAAAAAAAATTAATCCAATTGTATACTTCTTACTCTCAGCATTTCAGAGTACAAATGAGGGGGCTAATTATTCTTGTATAGCCCAGGCTGCTCTTTTGCATATCTTATATCATTAAATTCCTTAAATTCTCTCTTCTAAGAGCATTTGGAGAAGCTTTTCTGGCTGGGCTGCCTACGTGCTGCATGTCCAACATCAAGCCTGTCATGGCAGCAAGCCCAATTCCTTCCTAGAGCATATCTTGACTATGTGCTGCTTCTCCTCTTATATGGAATTCTTATATTCCATTCTTATATGGAATATAACACGATATCAAATGGAATTTAACTTCACCTCATTCCTGTAGAAGAGAGTCATGATTTTGAAACAATTCTGAAATAATTAAAATTACTTCAGGAAAAAAACCTCTTCACATACAAACACCTTATTAAATCTTTGACAAATTTATATTTTTTTTTTCCTATATAATTTCTTTGAGAAAGCATGTTCCAGAAATAACAAACCTGAGTATCAGGCATGGTTTTACCACTACTGCAGCTTTTTAGACAGTGTATAGTGACAGGCTGTCTATAGTGGCCCTCTTAAGCTCAGTTTCAAAAGTCACTGTTTTTAGCAAATATTCAACACAGAATTTACTGGGAATAAAGAACTAAGTAAGATAATCTTTGTTGATATTAATTACAAGTGATTATTAGAAACTCCAGTGGCAAGGTCACATGAAACTGGTAACAGGACTAGGTCTGCTATGTTTCCTTAGTAATAATACTGTCTTTATCATTCTCATCTCTTCAATCAAAAGGTTTCAAAAATCAAAGTCAATGCCAGCATAAGGCATTACAAAACACCAACAGGTACTTGGACAGGCAGTGAGTGGGGTAGAGCAAAGTTTAGACAAAGATAAGTTAGAAAAAAAAAAAGAAATCAAAGCAAGCTCAGTATTCCATCAAACATCTGAGACAAGAAGATTACTTTGATCCATATTTATTTCAGTGTCTGGTTTACAGTTAACCTAAACCTCAATCCCAGCTGAACCAGGAGTCTTTCATAGACGTATGTGACTACCAGTAGTTCTAGAACTGCACTCAAAAGAGCAATATTGCTCATGAGTTTGGGGAAAACAAAATAAACCAACATGAAAGCAGACCTCCCCAATAGAAGCTGATGCAAAAATATATACAAACCTCAAAATCAGTAGTGGAGCAAGGGAAAAAAAAAAAAGTTCTTTAAGACTCTGAGGCTGACAACAGAACAATGAAAAAATGGCAATAAAGATAAGGAAACATTTATATCTGTGTCACCACTCTTTAAACTAAACAAAGCAAACAAAATACCACAAATCCTGCCTAAAAGACGTTCAGCAGGTCAAAGACAGGGACATGCTGGATGCCAGCAGTAAATCAGGAAGTATGATTTTCTTAGGCGTAGTTACAAATGCAAAGGAACCAGAATATGTTTCCTTTAAAAGGATTAGCTTGAGTGGCCTAATTTTTGCACACAAATAGATCTGCAGTCACAGCTGTCTGCTCACTCTGATTTTCATGTGCAGTTAAAGGAAGGTGTCTGATGAGCATTGAGATTTTGAGAAAAGCTGTCATAGAGTAGTTCTCTCTAACCAAGTCTTGCAAAAATCTTTATCTGGGTGGCAACAGTTCTAGGACTGAGATGACAACATTTGTTCTATTTGCATGACCTTTGTGTTTAGTTGCTGACTGCAAACACAAATATGATCTATTCACCTTCACTTTTCTCAGGTCACATGGCCAGCTTACTTCTTTGCTTACAGAAAGTTTATGAACAATTACGGCTGAATAAAACCTGGTGGCATGTATTGAAGTTAATGGAAGATCAAGATGGCAAAGCAAAGGTCCATTCTATATCTAATACAATATTGTCTATGTTGCATAACACTGCTGTCAGACCACAGAAGTCACAGATAAGTTAAATAGGAATTCTTAAATTTTACTTTGTTTTTATATGACCTCATACAGTCTTTACAATAGTTAAAAAGTAGTTATTCTAGTAATTTCATTTTTCTGTTGTGCCATGGAGACATGGTGACATTGGTGACATATATGCTAAGTATTCAATATTAACATGTTATGATGATGTAATATTATTTTTCCCCACATATGCTGTTTTCTACCTCTAAACAGCTGTACATTTGTATTCAAAGTTTCAAACAATCTCAGAACAACAAACAGCCGGCAGGTAGCCAGGGAGCCCGTATGTTCCAGTGAAATATGATGACATAATTAATGCATTTTATGTATCCTTCTACAGTAAGATACCAACTAAAAATAGTTTTAACAAAGCCTACTCTTTAAATTCTCCTTGTATTCCCTGTCCATGCGTTCTCTCCAAACACTCATACTTGGAAGTTGTGTCACATTGGCACTTCACAAACTTTTGTTAGTTTGGGATTTGCCCTTTGGAATGTTTTTTTTCCATTCATATTTAGAATAATACCCAAGTATTACATTAACAGTACATTTAGAAGAAATAGTTCCAAGATATAATATTTCTCTCCTCGATTTTGTATTATGAATCAGTTTCGTGACCTATCACTAGCACATGTGCACAGCATATGATCTAACACTGCCAAAATATTTAATTATTTAAAAATAGAACAAAGGCAGCTGCTAGTTACTAGCAATCAAAATATTTTTTACAGATCAGAACGCCTCTGTTTGCATTGTAATGCAATAGTTTGACGTGGATAAACACATTGCAACAGTGACACGTTACACCACAGAGAGGAGGCGCTTTGATGTACAAAAGAAATGTTTTAGTCAGTAATAAGCATCTACCCATGGCTAGCTGGTAACTCAGTTTTGCCCCACAGCATTAGGTAGCAGCAGTATGTCAATACCAATGGGGTATAAAACAGCGAAAATATACCCTCTCCTCACTAAAGCAGAACTCTTGCGTTTTTGCGGCGTATAACATATTTATTTGGCAACTGGGAAAATAAGTTCAGGAAAAACATATTATAAGGTACCCGATACTTCTGTCACACAGGCTTAGTTACGACTGACGCACGGGGAACAACCAGGCATCCTAGGACATATATTGTAATTAATCTTCAACTAGGACAAACAAACAATTCCTTTACTGCAGTTTTTGCCTCTTTTTTGAAAGGAGAAAAGGTTCTGAATACTGACTGAAAGCGAAGAAAGATACTGAAGATGGTCTTGATGGCAGAGAAATCAGGTAAGGAAGTCTAACCGCCTTGGAAGAAAAGGTGACCTTTTTTTAACTAGTTTAGATCTCAAAGCACAAAAATGGAAACAATTTGTAAATTTACACAGTTCCAACACTAAGAGGACAAACTTATAGCAGGATGCTTCTATCTGACTGAAAAAGCTGACAAAAATACATCAGTTTTACACAGAAATGGAATAAGAGCTGACACCAAACACCTTCTCCCAAGGCTGGGTTCAATGTAAAATGCAACACAGATGGATAAATTGGTAATTTATCCAAGTCCCGAAATCTCAGAGCTGGGTATCAGTTCTCTCTTAGAGCAAGAAACATCCAAAAATATCTAAATGACCCTAGCTCTCCCCTAGCTGGAGAGCACCAAGCCAGCCTACCAGTCTGACTGCGTTAGCACTCACGCAACAGAGGTAATTCAGTATTCCAAGGCTGAAGGACCAGTTCATTTCTGCTGCACCAATCTGTCAGCCTTTCTCTTGCTCCACTCATGAAAGCAACACATCCCCCACAAAAGACGCTCCATCACATGACCTGTCAAGGCCAAGTGGATCATGCTTTAAAAGAAAAAAAAAAAAAGACCTGCTTTTGTGACCTTGAAATACACTCAATTTGCATTGTTTGCAGGATGGAGCCTGATCACACCTCAGATTTGGAGAAGGTAACACAAACAAAAGGCAAAGCTTTCTTTCTCACCCAAGCTTCTACACCACCTCCGCTGAACAATGAAGAATTTATAATCCAAAACGGGAAGAAAATGTCCCAGAGCAATTTTAATTTGGTCTTCACGTCAGAATCCTTTACAGTCAACTCTCCCACCCATATTCTAATCTAGAGAACCCTTGTTCTTATGTCTGAGATTATGACTTTTTGTTTCTAGTACCGGTTGGGATGTGAGGGAGCACACAAGCCAATGGGGACTTTGATCCATCTAAAGTTTCAACCTTTAGATAAACCACCTGCAATATTTCACTAGTGAATACAGACAGTGCTTCTAAAAATATGCATTTGCTGTAGATTTTGCTGCCAGTAGCAAAGTGAAATGACCCTACAATAGCTGTACTGGCTTTGTAACACACATTGGAGGCTCCTCTAAGACATGCATAGTTTTCCTAGAATTAAATCTCTGTATACCAAAACCAGAGGCTTCTGGTAACCCTTTTCACCCCTTCTGTTTGCAAACTTGGATAGAAGATAAGGTCAGCTGACAGGTAAATGTTGTTAGCTAAAACTGTTTGAGCAAACAAGGCTTGTTTACTTGCAGGTGAACAATTTAAAAAGTCATCTCATTATTTTTCTTAGTCTCTTGCTTTTAAACCAAGATTTTTGTGGTTGCTATCTACACGAGACAAAGCTGCACAAAACTTAAAGGGCAGTAGGCAGAGATGCCAAAGGAAGCCAAGATTTACAGGGTAAAAAACCCACCCAGTTTAGTGTAAAGACAGAAGGTAAAATGAAGGGGAAATAGCTCTGAGATTTGGCTAAGTTACTACAATTCCAGAAAGAATAGCTGAAATTTTGCACAGGAGGCGCTCACACAGGAAAGTCTATGAGAAACTAGAAATCACGATGAGGCACGTAATGGGGATATTCCAAAGGCTGCAAGGTGAAAATAAATGAATATGTGATGACTCAAGAAACAAGGAAAAGCAAGCACAGTTAATCACTTACTTCTACTTTTTCAAGGTGATTACAGACTAAAATGTGCTGCTACTTTGAGAGTGCCAGAGGAGAGCGGAGTAAATAAGGAAGAAGCAAGTGAGTTTAGAAGACGAGATTAAGCGAAATCTAAGGCAGGCACAGAGGACAGCAGCTGAAAACCTTCTGCATCTTTGGTAGGGGAAAAATATAAAGCTGGAGGTATTGGGGAAGAGTCAAGACCCATTTTCACAGAAAAGGCGAGAACAAAAATGTAATGGAGAAGTGACTGCAGAAGTGAATGAATGTTTGCAGAAAAATAGGTTCTTATGAAAATGATTCAGTTAAAATAGTAACAGATCTGTTTAAGAAAACCAGCACTTCTTGGAAGGGAACATGATGATGTCTTGAAACCACTCCTACAAATATTGCCAGTCATACTGTGTAGTGTGAAAAAGGGAGCAGATAAAAGTGCACACTAACTAGGTCAAGCCAAGGCTGGAGCTTAACAAAGTAAGCCACATAGTTAGAGTAGGAAGGAAATGAAAGCTAGACAGGGAATTAACTATATTACTGGGGGGAAAAAAACCAGCTGGACAGAGAAAAATCAAGCTGAGAGACAACTAAGTAATGAGTTTTGACAGGAAAGCCAAAAACAGGTGAGCAACATTCAGTGAGAAAAGGAGATAGAAGAACATTTCCAGTGACAGGAATCTTCGTTAGAAAAAAAGTAAAGCTAACAGGCTCATAAGCACATGGAAAAGGTCAACTCAAACTTCACAATATTCACATCTTAGATTTTACTTTCTGAGCAGAGGGAAGCGGTTCCTACTGCTTTTCAATATTCATTTAAATTGGCCTCTCACAGAAGCTGATACCTGAGTATAGACTAAAACACTAGGAGTATTTGGAAAGGATACTCTTCTTGGAATGTATAAACATACTCAGTGAAACCAAGAATTTAGCTTCTAGCTCATACGTTAGACCAACTTTAAATAGTGTTAGGACACTCAGGTGCAGCTGTGGAATATATCCCTTGCAACACTTCACGCAGACTAGCTCAGCTGAGTATTGGAAGCTATACTTGATAGAATAAACTACATAAAAGAATGTAGAACAAACTACACAAAAGAACTGAAGACTTGCACTCAATATTTCACGTGCTAATCTTCCAATCTAAACAACACATTTTAAAATGACTATAAAAACAGTAATAAAAATACAAGCAAAATTGCATTTATATTATGTTAAAACCTTGTCCTAGAGTAACACAATTTCTAATTTAATCTTTCACCTTTTCCGTGCTCACGAGTATATGGGAATTCAGTCTTTAAAAAAAATTTCAATTTGGAGATCTAAATAAATAACAATTTTAAGGAGCCATGACATTTTAGCTAGATTATAATACATATAATGAGATAAAATAAATACTTCCATCTACGTACTTGCAACTTTAATACTTTTTAAATACCACCTATACTAACAGGAACTTTTTTGAGCCTGTTTTTTTGTAAGTTTCAGTTAAACACTTATTTTGGATTGCTACAATCAAGAATAGACATGAAACAGTATTTCTTGCCATTGTGTACAACTGACTAACAATTAAAGACCCATGAAGGCTATAGCATTGTAAATGTTAAGATAATAGTGGAAAACTCAGGTTAAAATACGGTGTACAGAAGCCAGTTTGCTATGCACCCAGAAAGATGGTGAAAAAGGCAGAAGACCTCAGACTGAAACATTTTTCCACATGTAATATATGGGAAAGAGATCAAATGAGGCAGTGTTGACATGAGGAAAGTATATAAGGGTTAGCATACAAAGTGCCATACACAACTAAACATCTTAATTATCGGTGTTCCTTCCCTATCGGTTTCAGTATCCTGACTTCAAGTTTGCCAGTCATTTCTAGTTCAATAATTTCTCTACATATGGCTTACTATTAGCTTCAGTGTTCAAAGTTAGCAAGAATGCATCCAAGCAAGAATGTCTACCTATTTTTAAACTTAACCAATGAAAAACTAAGCACTGTGCAGGTTGATCAGGAACACTTATTCATTGAAATCTTGCCATAACCTTTCACTATTCAATATCAGCTAAGAAATGATTTCATCTGCAATACCACACCTACTAGAACAAACATAGTTTAGTAGCACAAATAATCAAAACTTTCTCAGCACTTAAATAACACCCAATAGATTTTGGCTCACAGTACATGAGGGATTGGAAGGGACCTTGAAAGATCACTTACTCTAATCCCCCTGCCAGAGCAAGACCACCTAGACCAAGTTGCACAGGAACATATCCAGGTGGGTTTTAAACGTCTCCAGAGAAGGAGACTCCACAATCCCCCAGGCATCTGAATTAAGATAATTTTTTTTTAAAGAAGCTTGACACAGTGATGGTTTTAGAACCCTTTATACTAGTTGATGATCCAAAAATAAGGGTAGTATTAACTTTGCATAAAATGTAGAAAATGACAACTGGACACCAGTTGCGCTGCTCATGTTCTGAACGGACTGCAGCAGGAGATCCAACTGCACAATTTGCCAAGTTTCAGAAACACCAGGCAGCTAACGTTATGATTGTGCACGTATCAATACATGCATACACATTTCACCTTATCTTTCGACAGCACGGCCGATTTTCTTAAAATGGGAAAACAGAAGTTTTACATAAGTGACAACTCGTTCATTAGCAAAAAGGTTTACAGCAATACTGAAAAGCTGATTTTTGTTTAAACACCAAGCAAGCATGGACATATGAATATTCCTAACCTGTAAAATGATTCCTCCACATTATATCAGCGAAACTCATTGGTGGGCCACTGGGAGGGTAGTGTTTACCTTTCAGAGGCTCATGATCAGTCCTTATCATATCCATTAAGGAATTTTCCAAAGAGTGCAAGTTAAAAGTGTCATAGGGCCTATTCCGGTCCTAGGCAAAAGAACACAAAAAAAAGAGAGAGAAAGGAAGAAAGGCTGTTAGAAAAATATATCATTTTCAAACACAGGCTCGCTTCTTGTTTACTGACATCCAGCACCCATTTCTACATTTCTTCTTGACAGAACTTCTTGTATTACAAAAAAAATTCAATAACTACAAGCCTATGTTGTTAAAATTACACCCTTCATTTTGCAAAGAGGCTTTTTTTAATACTTCTACCAATATACATACAATAACTAATTCCAAACATTATCATTTCAAGAAGGGCTTAGAAGTAAAGCAATATTAACATCTACACTGGAGAAGTGAAATAATTTCAGAATTGAGATATTTTTGTTTTACAGCTCCATTGCCTGTCTTCTTGTCAGTGCTACCTTGACACCAGAGCAGAAGCAACCAACGCTAAACACACCAACAGGCACACCTGTTCCAGCAAGTACCAAGTAATTCTTCAAATGCCTATCATGAATCTCAAGGCTTAATCTTTTGTCTTGCATCTTAGATGCAAGACAAAACAAAAGGCAAGCTAGGCTACACAACACTTTTACATTAGTGCAGTCAAAAACCTGAGCAGGGCTTGATTTGTATTTTTTGAATCTCACTTTTAATTTTCTGTATCCAACTTCTGATTTTAAAGTAAAAAGGAAAGATAAAACTAATCAACTACAAGGAACCCTTAGCAGGCCTATTAAAATTACCAGTTTCAAAGTTCAGTAATAATCTTGTGGAGGGAACAAGCTACCAATGCTCACGTATACAATGGTACTGTACGTAACTAAAGAATAGCCACTTCTCTCTTCACTCATTAAAGCACAAGTATGCAAAACCCAGCAGTTTTATTTGTATGTTATTTTATGCTACAATTAATAAAGAATGTTTAACAGTCTACGTGCAAACAGAAACCTTCATTTCCCTCTTAGCCCTCATAATTCCTTGCACATTTTTTTCCACATGTAGGTTACTACGAGATAATTTTCCTGCTACAATACAAGTTAAAACCCTCAGAGAAGCAACAGTATCCATAGAAAACACAACAAAATTTAAGAAAGAGGATTGAAGAGAAATAATACTTAAGTTATCTTTACATCAACCTAAAGGAGAAAATGAGTTCACTGGTATTAAGGTTTCTTTTAATATTCCTAATTCTGAAATTCAAATAAATACAAACTATTAAAAGTTTGTTACAGTAAGATCCAAAATAATTCTGTTCTGACATCCAAAAATCTCATGTTTCCAGTCTGCCTATTCTACACTGAAGATCCAACTTCCCTTCTCCAAACTGCTAATGATGTATTCTTTATAAGTGTACTTGATTTATTCTCTTCACACATTTATTTCATCTGTTGAGCAGTTTTTTGGCAGTCAAATATGATGCCCAAAGAATACCACTTGATTTCTGCTAGAAGCTACACTAAGCACTGAAGTTCAAATACGCTTACTGACTATCGGTTTATGTTGTTGATGACTTTGATGTCTTTTACAGCTTCTTAGAATGCCAACATTTGTACACTGTATTTAAAATAGTTACGTGTTCACCTATCCACATGGATCAATACACATTTAATATAAAACAAAATTGCTGCCCAGAAAATAAAAAACAGATCTTGGGAGGGAACAACAAAACACAATCATAAAAATGAAACCCTGAGGTAGAGTTTTTTATTAACATAAAATTTTATTTTGGTTAAAAACAACTCACTGTTTGGAAACACATACCAGGGGAAAAAAAAAAAAAAAAAAAAAAAAGAGTCTTATTTCATATTTGCTTCCCTAAAAGAAATGCTAGGCTAGAGTGAAAATTGAAGGAGTAACTTGGATATGAACAAGTTTCCATACTTGTGATTTGTTAGTAACTTGGTTAAACAGAAACTATAGTATTCCCTCAAAACAAGAATTGTCTTTTGCCCTTTGTTTCTCTCAGATGCCTGTACTAAGTAAGCAGGTCAAGTATTACAGTAATGAACCATCTTTCTGAAAGCATGAAAATAAACGTATAGATTATATCCTAAGTAGGGGTGGGTAAGTATTTTTTAGTCAGATCAGTCCCCTGATCTGGTTTACTACACAGCTGCAACAGAGCTGAGCTGGCAAAACCAACACTGGCAGGAGAGCAAAAGGGCAGGACTACTGCTTTTACCACAAGGATAGTTTATTCCAGCTTTAAAAATTCCTGAGATTACAGTCTTAGAGGTCAGAGGAGCAAGTTCAGAAGAGGACACGGCTGGCAGATTGAATGTAATCATCCTTTATTAACGTATGTATATTATATTTTAAGTATGCTACTATAGCAGCAAATCCCCAGGAGCTTATGTTTTAGAACAAAACTTCCCAAGGAGGTGTGCACATGGATACAGGTGAGAAGAAGGGGAAACACCTCACAGCATTGAGGGCAGGACTATACAGGGCAGTCTTGCTAGAATGCAGGATCTTTTTTCTAACCTTTTAAGGAGCATCTAAACCCGCAATATATTTTCAAGATGAAATTAGACCTACATTGAATACAGGAAGATCAATTTAATCAAAACTCTTTATCTAAGCAATTACACCACTTCCTGCTATAGTACTCAAGCAAGCTAAATCAAGTAAATGGAATTTAGACATAACAGATTTTTACGAGTATGTTGTGGTATGTGCATAAGTACAATGCATGCTGACTACATATTTTGTAGTGTGGGTGACAAAAAACAAACAAGCCAGGGCTAACACTCTAGCTCCTAACTAAAAAAACTACCACCATTTTTCTTTGTAGCTTCATTGTAGTAGTTACTCATTTGTACTCAGCAGATCTGAAGATTGTTTCCCAAATTCAGCAATTTCTTCCAAGAATCCTGATGCTTCTGCACCCCCCCCATGTTTCCTTATTTTGCAGCAGATTCTCCTGGTTTTGTGAACTGATACTGTTCCATCTTCCAGATTTGCCTTTTGCACTGTTTCCACAGGGTACCGATCTATTGCCAAACAATCCCAACAACAGAAACAATTCATAAAGGTCCTTATAAGGAGATGAAAATTTTGCAAGGAAATTCTGATACTAAGATCATGAATGGAACTCAAAATATAAAACACAGGAAAATAAAGCAGACTAAAAACTTTGGAAAAGAAGTCTGAACATCCAGTAATTCTGGAAAATCTGTATCAGATAGAGAAGACTCAGATACTACAACAACAGATAAACTACATTATGGACAAAAGAGAAATCTCCAGCTGCAAGACACTGACATTGGCTACGCAGCAATCATTAAGTTAGCAAAGATTAAAGATGACTCTGCCCATGTTGGATTGTAGTTTTGCCATGTACAGATAGCATCTTCTTTCTTTTTAGCTGCTAGTATATTTCAGTTCTCTAGCCTTGAAAGAAAGAAAAACAATTTATTAACAACTCCTAAAGAAACAGGGATCCACAAACTTTACATCCCAGCCCCTGGCTGCTTTCTGGGTGTTCATCCATGTCACAGACTTCTTGAAAGACACTTTTTTGAAAAAAGTGAAGTGGACCTTCAGTTGAAGTTGTGTCTTAACTTTCTACCTTTAAATATTACACTTGTAAGGCTAATTAAAAGCTTACAAAACAGTGTCTATAATATGTTAGTTAAGAGAAAAAAAAACACCAAACAAAAACCCTCAAAGTAACTTTGCCAAAAAGCAACTGCAGAGTCAAAACACTACAACAAAATAAGAAAATAGAGTAATTTGCATTTTATCTGCATTTTACACTTCTGAGCATATGTATTGTGCAAGTCTTTAATTACACAACCATAATAACTTTTTCAGAGGTCTCCAGCCTCCATGCAATACCCACACTGAGCCAGCTCCAAGAATGAATTAGAGCAGTACTTTGAAGAGGTCTGTTTATCTCTAGGACACATGATTGTGTAGTTTACCCCAGGAGATGGCTAAGGTGTAATCAGTGTGTCAGCAAATTCCAGAAGGGAAAGAGAGATCATTAAAGTTACCTTAATTATGAAGCAAAGATTACCTGCTATTACTTGAAATATGTTCAAGAGACATGTATGGGTATAATTTTAAAACGAAAGAACCTTTCCTCCCTACATCATACTCTATAGTGTGGTGGTGCTTTGTCCTGCCTCCTTCAGGCTCAGCACGGGCACGTAAGGGCAAGGCATGCCTTGCACTACGGTTCCCTCCCAATACATACATAGACCACATCTTTACTGGTAAGTGGGCGAGGTAAAGAATGTGAAAATAACACACTACTACATTATGGCTGTCAAAGCAAAGACCATATCTATAGCTGGGGCAGCAATAGGTGTTAGGTGGGCCTTAATACAGCCTGACTCCCTCACTACCTCTTTCAGCTTGAACAGGTAGCCCAAAGTAATTGAAATTAATGATCTAAAAAAGGAAATTACCAATGTATCCCATGGCAAACACGCGGGGGACATGCACCTTCCTGTAAAACCTGAAGCTGTCATTTTTTTTTCCTCTCTCTGCAGAGGGTTATGGCAGAGACACTTTGCCATTAGCTGACAAAACTACAGTCAAAGTGAAAATTTTTACCCTGAGAAGGCATGTCAGGAATCCAACACATGGCCCAAACCTAACCATGTATTTCTGCATTCCCGTGCTGACACGGCTGGTCATCTGCAACCGTAGCATGCAATACACATTCAGCATGGAGACACCTGCAAGCAGCAACATCGCAAGTACCCGGACCTCTCCAAAAGATGTATTTCCCTGTCGATGTATTTCAGTCCTTCTGTTAACTGACTTCCTGCTGAACTCCAAGCTTCCCATATTCTGAACAGTATCTCCGTTTCAGTAATTCATTTCAGTGCTCTAGATTTTCATGCTGTCCTACATTTTCAAGCTTCCTGCACCAGCACATGGCACAACACAGCCCAACTCTGCTGAGCAACAAGATGGCCTCTGCTCAGTGAATTTTTAACCATTTCCAGGAGGATACCAAAACTCTCATTAGGCCTGCAGAAGTCTCAGCACTGTTTACATACTAGATTCAGTAAGCACTTAATAGATATGATCAGAAGGAAGAGATGTCATTCTGAGCAACAGCATGGATTAAAGAATTCTATGTGCAAACTCCACTGTGATCACTGCTGTGCTTCGTTCTTCTGTGCCTGACATAAGCCTGGATTTGGCTGCACAGGACTGCTAAGCATTGCCAACTACAGCTGAAGTCAATGGATGCAGAGCTTTGAATAAATACAGGGTAAAATGCCAGCACTGTTTTATACTGGGCACACTAATTCCGTTCTAACACTTGCAGAAGGCGTTATTACTAAGAACACAAGGAAAACAAGTTTGTCTTGCTCCAGTAATGGGCTCGAAATAACCAGAGTGGTCCTCAGCTCTGGCTGTGATGCCATCCCACATGCATTCTCAGTGAAGTTTTAAAAAGACCCAAACTTTCAAAAGCTAGTAACTTTCAGGAACGTGGTCACATGGTAAAAGTGCAACGATCACTTTGCAAAAGAATCAACAGAACTGCAAATAGCAAGTGTTTCTTCCTTTGCGGCATGGTGCTGGAATGCTGCCAGTAACAACATGACTGACAACACAGATGCGTGCACAACTGGAATAACCAGAAGTGTCAGTAACTTTGTCCTTATAAAGCATTTAATAAAACAGAAACCAAAACAAATAAGAAGGCACAAAATGCAGGTAGCAGGGAAATTGCTTATGCCTGTGATAAAGAAAAAAGCATTGTGGCAGAGCTGCTAGTACTAAGCCTTAATAGAATTTTATTTTAATTCCACTTTCTTTTTTGACCTTTCCAGTTAATTTTGGATAGTATTAAACTAAGCCGGATTTATTATGTTCCTTTACTGGAACAAAAAGGGGAATGTTTTCTGATGTTATTGTTGCTCTTGGAATGCCGACAGAAGAAACACATTGACTTTTCATACATGTGTCTTTTCTCACTACCAAGTACAGCACATTTTACTTCCTAAGTGCTCAGAAGTTCACTGGGCAAAAGGTGAATGTTTTTAAGGTTGTTAAAAATCTACGAAAAATAAGGATGTATAATACAAATACGACAATATCTAACTGTATATAGATTATGAAACCATAATCAGCCTTGAAAATTTGACCTACTCAAGGAAATATTTGATCAAGAAGGGTAAAGGTTGTATTCAAAGGTTGACCGCTTATAAATTATGAGTTCTAAAATGTTACAAAGAAACTAAAATCTTTCAGTTAAACTTTTTCTATTTTTACTTCTGAATGAACTAAAAAGCACAGAAACAAGGAGAGATATAACAGGCATTATGGAACTACAAAATCTAATTAAGTATTATTCACTTTAGAGGTCATTTGACTTGGCATTTACAATGAGTGATTAGAATCCCTTTTTGTACACACTCAATACATGTCTGAAATATCTGTAAGACCTGGCATCAGGCATAAATTTCTTTCAGCAGACCCTTACTAAGCAGTAGCTTATTGCATTATTTGAAGCACCCGTAGCTATTCTTCCAACACAGACTTTTATAACATGCCAAACGTACTCCTTACATGATCACTAGTGTTATTTCTCCACCTCAAAAGACAATAAAGTAGCCTAGTACTCCAATAGGGAACACTGTTTATTACCAGCAACAGAAATGTAATGCCCTTATAATTTCAAACATCTTCCTTTTGCCATCAAAACAATTAGACAACATGTTTTTAAAAAAACAACCAACCAAAACCCCTGCAACAACCAAAAATATCAAAATAATCTACAACCCAGCTATTATTGTTACACCCATTACCCTGCTGCAGGGAGTGACCTGCAGACATCACAACTGACTGAGCACTCGCTGACAGGATTTATGTTTAGTCATATTTTGTTCAACGTGATGCCTTAGATAAAAATCTGCTCATCAGTGCTGCTGCTGAATGCATCTCAAAAAGCTGATGTACTCACTTTCTATTGTAGTTACTGATTCCACTAACAAACAGTTCTAACACTTGTAAAACACAGGATTAAAGTAGCTACACCCAAGATGATCATCAATTCGCAAAAACAAGCAAGTGGAAAAAAAACACGTCAGCAGTAGAAGCTACAAGGCTATACCCTTGCGCTGTTAAAATGACATAAGTTAACTGTCTCATTGGTCTGCTGTGCAAGAGCTCAACACTGATAAGATACCTTTGGGCTTCTACCACTCTGTTGTGTGGAATGATGCCTGTGTCCCATAGCAAGGAAAAAGTTACATTGACCCAAAACCACCTAGCGAGTTAAATCAGCATGTGTTAAGTGTGAATTTCAGACAAGATGAAAGCACTACAAAGACACAAACACTGCAAAGGAGAAGGGAATATTGAGGATGTTATGGCATAAAATGATCTGAATGATCATGCTTCATAGTCTGGACCCCGTAATGTAAAACACAGTAGAGATATACTGTATAAAGGAGAAATTGTCTCAGATCTACAACAGGAGTACTCTGTCTCATGGTATTATAGGATAAGACAAAATAGGAGATTGATAATTACTACACGTATTCTTTCCTAACAAATCTCTCAACACCATGGAGCAGCTTGATTTACTATGCCCACCACAGTAAAGAAACCTCAAGAATTTTGCTAAAATAGAAATTGTGGTTTTATATACAGCTACTGATCAGCAGCAGCATGGAATCTATTTGTAAGGTTTAAAAAAGTTATCATTGAATGCCTTATGACAAACAGATTTGCATATCACACTCAAACTCAATGTGCTTTTAAGAACCCTGTGACTAAAGTAACATCTAACTGGCACGTATCAAGTCAGGTTCCATTTCACCTGTTCTTAGGAAATAGCACCTCATGAACAGAAAAAAAATTTTGTACGTACCAAAGTACCACTTCAACAAAAAAAGGGGTAAGACATTTCATCTGTTCATACAGGACAAGATCTTCAGCTACTGTTTTGGAGAACTACCCTTACATCTTACAGTGATTTTACAGTTTAGGTGCCAACACGTCTAAAAAGAAATCAAAAAAATGTGACATAGAACAGGAATGACTTCAGTAAGGGTGTTGGGGTAGGTCATTTACCAATATTTACATACAAATGCTCTCAACAAAAAACAGCTCCTGGAGAGGACAAGGAGGTGACATTTTCAGTGTGACGTGTCTTTGCATCCAGCAAATATTACATCTATTTGCTGACACATACTTTTAATTACTAAAACTCCTGGTGCAAGGTGCTCAAGCCCTAATTTTGTATTTCAGCATAAGTAACACGTATGAGAAATTATGGCACAAGAATTTGAAACCTACTTTAAAGAGGTATACGCCAAAATCCATTCTGCTGCCTTGTTTCCCTAATGAGGCTTGAGAAGAAATAGTCTGGCAGCAAATATTCACCCTGGGACTGTACTAAGGACATAATCTGTTAAAGATAGCACAAGATCTCCCAAGTCATGCACCTACTTCTAAACTTGAGGAAAGGATCCTTGTATAGCCACTGGGATACACAGCAATCCTTTCCCTACAGTTTCTTTGTGTTAGAAATGTTAAGTGTATTTGCTGTTAACTGATCAGCTTCAAAGTTACCAAAGGTTGCCTGTATGCAACTAAACAGGTGGGAAACAGCAAAGTATCAATCCAACAAACACTCATAGCATCAAGCTCCACTAAGAGGAAGACAGGGAAGCAGTGCAAGAAAAAACATTCCAGTCAAAAATTCTGTTTTAGTTAGAAGTAACTGTGTAAATCACAAGCAGTTCCATTTCAGAGCAAGTTTTGTAAACAACGAAAGAATTTTTCCTGTTGCAAGTGCTGAACTATCCCATATACAAAGAAAAATCTGTTTAACATTTCATATAATAAACATATGAAAAATAAATTAATTGCATTATGCATACCTGCATCTTTTATTACCAGAACCAAGATGCTCAGCCACTCAAACACGTTTAGAGATACTAACAAGCTCAGTGTGAATACCACAGACAACAGAAGTCTAGGAAAAACTAGCAAAACTGGTAAAAGAAAAGCAGAAACAGTCAGGGGGAAATAATGCAGCCCACATAATCAGTCTTCATATACAGAGGGGGAAATTAGGTAACCAAGGACAAACAGTAAAGACAGGTAAACTGTAAGAGACAAAGCAGTATCATCTCTCCAACTCAGTAACAGACAGGAGGTGTCTCATGAACACTGTAATCCAATGCAGCCACTCACTAAAGCATAGGTAGTGCAACAACTACAGCTAGTCCAAGCAAGCCTGTCAGGACTGTGTGTATCTAACCAACAAAACACTAACAAAAAACCTGCAATAATTGAAACAGGATATGAAATCTTAGATGCCAAACACTGTTTCTAGATTTTATAAGTGAAATTCAAGGAGTTTCTTTAAGAAATACAAACCTGAGAGAATGTGGTATCATATTTAAATGACACAGGGTCCTGGTAAGTATGACTTCTGGTTCTTGAGAGAACATTATCTGACTGATGGTTACAGTATTTCACAGGGTGCTACAAGCAAAGTAACTACATACATAGGGAAAAAATGGTAATTAGTGCAATTGAGGCAAGAAAGAAAAGGACAAAAAGGGAAAGAGCTGATAGTGCTAAACACAGAAAACTGCCAAAGAAAAGCTTCTAAGGGAGTTTTTTAAAGGCAAATCTCATTACCATTTTTACCAATGCTGATGGTTATTTAAGTAGGAACATGGTAATATTTACAAGATACCATCAGTGCAGAGGAGATCACCTCATCAGTCAGGCAGAATTTAATTAATTTGAAGAACAGCAGGAAAGCAGGATGGTGTTTAATAGCAGTAACTACAAGGTCATGACCTGAAGGACTTAATTTTTCCTATAAACTGATCTCATCAACCAGAAAGAAGGACACAGAAAGGCAAAAGTCAGAAGTTTATTAGTGAATTTCTAGGCCAATTATAAACCAAGATTATAAGTGTTAAATGTGGAAAGGCAAATAAAATTGCAGGTTGTAGGAAAATGTTACTTCTAGTAGGGTTGCCTTTTGCATCTATCCACATCTGTACTCTTAAAAAAGCTGTATGTACTGTACTTTTTCTTTTAAATTATTCCCCTTTTTCTATTTGCCCAACAGAGCCAACACTGACTAGCTGAAGTTTATATTCAAACAAAGCTGCTATGCAAGTGAAATAGGAAAAAAAGTTGCTTTGCACTTAAGTTTCTCTAGAAAGTTAAGTCTTCCAAGTGGCTGATTGTACTACTCTGAAGTCACAAGTACAGCTTCATTTATCAGCAGCCAAAAGCAGCAGCAACTACAAAACTGAGGACCCTGACCCAGGTAAATGTCAAACCCAGTCTAAAATCTGCAAGATTTCATTTGTAGAAATTCTCATCCACAGAAAGCGAACAGGTGGGTATACTGTCATCTTGCGTTACCATACATAAAAACGCAACAACCTTCTTTTCATTGTTTCTACCATGCTCTTTTCTGCTCTAGCTTTTCTACTATACAGTTAGCTACTACTTTTTCTTTTTTTTAAACATTGCAGGAAGAAACATCCTAGAAAGGTCCTAGAAAGAATACATGAGTATTCTGTATTAGGTCAGAATGTCATTGGAATAATAGTTTAAAACTAAAAAGTATCTTTAAACTACTGATAGTAGTTATACAAAGTGTACAAATACTTACGGTAGTTTAAAGAAAATGTCAAACCCACAAAATACGTTATAAATATTTTGGACTTTGTTATTATACATCTTAATGGTTCCTCAGCACACCAATAGAAAGTATTAAATTTGTCATCTGTTAATGTGTTGAA
>JAOXOE010000632.1:14892788-14912090 GCA_028565055.1 Phoeniculus purpureus | reverse complement strand
AGCAGTTAATACATAAATAATTGATTAACCCTTTACAAATGTACAGTTACTGTAAAGATTATGTAGTAAATGGTAGTATAACTAACTACCTGCATGTTAATTCATTAATGTTTTTAACATCTCCTTCACAAAGTAAAATATTGCATTAAAGGATCTGCCTAAAAAAAGGCTCTATATAGTAAAACCCACTTATTTCTGAGACCACAGGGAACACAGAAGTTTATTACCATTAGATTTAAGGTTTCTGAAGTACGATCTGTTGACTGCTGCAGGGTCACATAACATTTCATGATTGTCTATCACGTGATGCTAATTCTGTCTTATTTCCAGCCACTTAGCATATGATGATAAACTTAAAAGAAATTTACCTAGAATTGGCCTTTTTCATTCTTACGAATGTTTTCAATTGTTTCCCCCTCCCTGATAAATGAAACAACAGCAGTAAGAGCCCAAAACATTCCAGCGAGGGATTAAAATTTTTCATGTAATGTCTGTTATGTTTTATTTCTATCAACTTCCGTAAGAATCCATAATTCCAAAGGATTCCTTTAGAAAATAAATCTTGGAAAAAAGGCTGAGAACAGAACCAAGAAAGCTTCAGTGAGAGATTGTTTAGAAGATCTATTCTTATCTATAGAAGATATTAACTCAAAAATGTAATATATTATAGATAACATCATTTTCTAAAGTTGCCTGACATTTCTCATTCAAAGGTCAGGTTTAAATCACTTATAGTGTTGCCAGAAATAACTTTTTAGGGTGACTCTTTTTGAGATTAGCACCTTAGCAATAATTCTAAGTAGAAAAGATGAAGTTCACTGGAACATCTACTTACAATTACAACACAGAAGTATGTATATCTTTAAATGTTCATGTTGAAGATTTAATGCTTTTTCTGACAACTTCTGTAAAGATCCATCCCAAGTCACACATTCTGGAAATTGGGTATGGGGATGCAGAAAGAAAATCAGCATCTTCAGGCTACACTATCACTTGGTTAAAATTTCTACATTACTAAAAATCTAGAACTTCTAGCTCACATTTCTGGAAACTCCTCTCTCTTTGAACTTAATTGAATTTATTTAAAACCATTCTTGCTAGTAAGTTTGCTCAGGAATCATTCCCACATTATAAGCTGAATTATATTCACTTATGACTTCAGGGGCTTATTGGGCCTTCCTCTGTAACATGAAGCTTTGACAGATCAAGCAGAGCAGAGGTGGCCAACTCAAATGAGAAACCTCAGTAAAAAAGAATCAAAGAGGAGGAATAGAGAGTAGTAGAAGGGAAACTTGAAAATAGTAGAATTGAAGAGTTGAAGGCTAGATGAAGCAAACAAAACAAAACAAAGGGGGTAAGGCCCATAAAAATCACATTTTGCGAAAAACTGAAAGCCCTTGACTGTGTGTGCTCTGCACACTTTAGTTAACTTTGTCAAACCAAGAACAGTCTGTGGAGTTGATCAAAAGACTCCAACTCAGCTAATGTGAAAGTCATCGTTCTAACATGTAACAGAAGGCATGTTTTTTTCTTAAATATTTTCCTTATGCTCTAAGAATTTAAAAGAAAACCAAAATTCTTGCAGCTTTTGCAAAGCTATAAAGAAAAAAAAAGTTTGGAAATGCAGGATTAAGGCCACCTGTGCAATTAAATTATAACATTTTGCATGAATAAACTGTAGCTGTCTACATTTCAAAACCATTTTTTTCTCACCCATTGGTGATTTTGAGTAAGAGGTTGTTTGCAGAATTTGAAAGACAACACAGAATGGCATAAGCAGTTGAACTAAATGGGGGTCTCAAATATGAAAATGAAGTATTTAGTTTCTTTTCTCTTCCTTGATTAAATGTTTTTAGTTTCTGAATTATTAGCATGTAACTTAAACTTTTCAGACATTACCTTTTTCTTCACTTTTTGGTGCCAAATTTGAGATTCACAAAGCAGTAAACTTAGAGACAGTCAATGGGTGCTTTGCTTTCAAAGAGCTGTATGTGCTGAATAGTTTAAAAAGCCCTCAACTTTTTAGTCTTCTCAAATTGAACACTGAGAGGCAAGTTATCTCCCCAAACCCTGTGCCTCTTATTTACATTTGTAGGACAGAGACAACACTATCCCTTTTCCTAGTGTGACAAAGCAAATCAATTACCTGTCCTACAGTTCTTCTACAAAGTCTTGAAAAAAATTACTGTTTTCTCTTGAGGATGAGTTTGGAAAGCATGCAGTAAGAAGACGTTAAACAATGAGGTAAAGGAAAGTATCAGCTATGTTTTACAAACACTACTGTCATACTCTTAGAAAAGGACAGAATCATATAAGTGAAAGTTACGAAAATGAAAATTATGATCAAGCCTGAAGATACACAAGTAAAGTTTCTGAGACATTTTGCAACCTGCAGTTTTTAAATTCCAGAATTTACAGGTAATACTAAAATCATTACACAAATGAAGATTTATTTCAATAGACAAAACCAGTACGTTAGTCTAACTACCAAAACACCTGCTTATTATCCGTATTTTCAGTATTCCAACAGTGCCTTAAAAGCAGTGATTTTGCACTTCCCATAATCTTCTACTAATTGAAACCAGGTAAAACTAAAGAAAGAAGAAATCATTAAATAAAACACGGCAACGGAACCCCAGGATTTATAAAATATCATAATAGCTTAAAACATGAAACGTCTAAACCTGCTCTGACATACATGTTAGGAAATGAGAATGGAAAACTCTTACATTTCAATTCATATACCTGCTGAAAAAGTAGGCTTAATTATGAAAAAAAAAGGAAATTGTCTCCACAACAACAAAACCCACTTTGTCAATACAGTTGACAAAAAACCCCTACCTGTCAACATAGGTGTCACTGAAAATTAACTTCAGCTCTTTTGGAGAAAATGAACTGCTTATATATACACAAACATGTATAATGGACTTACATATGTAGTACCATTTTTTGCTTAAATATATACAAAATATATGTTACTAGGAATGGAAAACTTGCATAAAGTATGAAATATGCACATTTTATTTCTCTTGCTCTTTGTTCCACTTATTCTTGTTGCTGGCTAGAGAAAAAAAAATAAATCTCAACACATATGAACATTTAGGAAGTTTCTCCACAGAAGGGAAATTATTAGTCCATATTGCACCAGAAAGAGTCCAAGGGGATATTTAACTGACCTTACACTGAGTAAACATGAATTTGAAGACTGTTTCCTGTCTTGCATTTTATTTCCAATCCACTTTACCAAAAAAGTAGACTGAGACGACAAACGGTTAAATTTAGGCAGCATCCTGCAAAACTAAGCCCTCAGTTGGGATTGCAATAGACTAGAAGGGCACAACAGTCTGATTAATCCTGAGAGAAGGCAGTAACTTCCACTCAGATTGTTCCTCTCATCTGAGGATTATATAAAAAGCTAGGTAGAGAGATTTTGTGTCGCCTGAAAATAAAAGCATGATTTTTCAAAAAGCATGAAATCCTAGTAAACAACCTTCTTTCATGCCTAAAAACGTGGTGCTTCATTTTCAGCAGTCACCTGAAACCAACTAACATACGTTAAAAGCTTTCCATATTGATTTCTGGAAGTCGAGAAGAGGGAGGCATTTAGGAAAAGAGATACTTTGTCCATGTAAAGTCCGCCGGTCTTGACCAGATAGTAGTCCGTAAATAACATTATGTGTTACTATGATAAGAGCAAAAGCGAAATCAAAGTGGCATGGTTATTTTGGGAAAAACAGTGAAGTTTGTGAAGGCCTTTATCACCTTTGGGAGTTCATGCCACAATTTGGGATAACATTTTGATTTCATTTCTAGGACAAGCATCTTTTATCTATTAATAGCGTTTCCAAACTTGTAATACTATCTCAAGTGATCAGTAGAAAAAAGAGAAACAAATAAAGGCCCTAGAGCCTCTTCAAAGGTCACTGTTGAACGGTTTCGGTATGATGGTTTTCTCTTCAGCCTGATTTAAAAGTCTTTGAAAGCACAGCAGTCTATCAAGTCCAGCCAAAACTCAGATGTATGCAGCTTAATATCACTATATAACTATAAATTAAGCAGTGCCATCTTTTAGCTTCCCTTTGGTAAGCTCCAGCACACTCAACCTCTCATGAGTGACCTTAATAAAAGGAGAGCTAATTCACCAACTCAGCAAGCTCATATTTTCATATTGAAAATTACCTGGAACTGGAAAACAATACTCTTCCAGGTCTCGCTTCCTCTTACATTCAATTCACAAGCATGGTCTCTATGCAAAACACTGAAAACTGAGGAAAACGATCCAAGGGAAACAGCAAAGTAAACTGTCTAGTAACTTCCCTTCCAACTCTCAAAGGAAACACAGAATTTGTCTTTCCTTTAAGGCAAAATTCTTAATCCATTGGTCTGTATTAATACCGTTAAAGTTTTTAACAAACTTCTGCATATATATATATATATATATATATATGGAGTTGCTCAGAATGCATACTGAACTCATCGATCTGCTCTACCTTCACTAACTTTGAGGCCTTAAAATTATTAAATAATCACAGAACATTAGGGATTGGAAGGGACCTTGAAAGGTTATCTACTCCAATCCCCCTGCTAGAGCAGGACCATCTAGACCAAGTCACTCAGGAACATACCCAGGTGGGTTTTAAACATCTCCAGAGAAGGAGACTCTACAACTTTCCTGGGCAGCCCATTCCAGTGCTCTGTCACCCTCACCATGAAGTTCTTTTTCTTCTGTACTGTTATTTTGTTTTAATTAATTTGAAAACACAGACATTTATAACTTGATCAAATTTAAAGTCATACAAAAATTGTTAAACACTTCCTCTACTAAGGCCAGAGAATTATGCATTACTCCTATCTGTTACACTGAAAGACTACTGAGATACCACGATACACATTCTCACATTTTAATATTCAACAAAAGGCTAATTATTCTGTAAGTTAATAGTAACAACAGGTGTATGTAAGAAAGGAAAACAAAAATGAGAAAACCAATTGACATTACTTCCACAAAAAAATAGGTCCTTTTTTCTTGCATTGTTTATAAATTTGCAGGTTGCCAGTAGCTGTGTGCTACCACATTACAAAAAACAAAAAGCAAACTTAGTAGATCCCACTTCAAAAAAGTTTTCAGGATATCAGTAACATTTCTAAGCATGGGTAACTATTAAAACAAAAGCCCAGAATGTCAGATTTAGACTGCAGAAATACTCTTCTAAAGTACAGCCCTCAAACAGATTCAATGCATACAACTATTTCTAGCGGGGAAAAAATAAAATTTAATCTAGACTTTAACAAAGGCTTTAAAAAGACAGTCACCAGAGTGCATTACACACATGGATATTCCGATCCCTAAACCCTTTCTAACTCAGTCAGCAAACAACTCAGTCAACAAACACATACGAGATAGACTAATACGCGTTTTAGGTTATTGCAGTGTTAAGAAATACCACTACGACAAATTCATTGTCTATGAAGAAGTTATCACAAGCATTACAAAATTGTAGCAAATGGA
This sequence comes from Phoeniculus purpureus, assembly GCA_028565055.1. Taxonomy (NCBI): domain Eukaryota; kingdom Metazoa; phylum Chordata; class Aves; order Bucerotiformes; family Phoeniculidae; genus Phoeniculus; species Phoeniculus purpureus. Next base: position 14,906,581 of record JAOXOE010000632.1, on the reverse strand, counting down.
ATATTTAGTATTATTTTTGCCAAGACCTGAAGATAAAATTACTGTGCATTAGTTCTACTACATAGGTGTGTATATTCACATGTATGCCTGGGCATGCACACTTGCTTGAGCATCAGTCTGTATTGGCATGTAGAAAGCCAGGTATGGTCTAATAACAAAGGCCTGAAAAACTTCAGGTGTTTTAAAGAAAACAGGTTCTTAAGGAGCTGTCTATTAATCATCAACCAAAAGTCACAATGGAATTATAAACACTGTATGGTGGCCACACTCCTGCCCTTCATTTCACTCAAACAACTACAGCGTGTTTAGTACAACACAAAGTCCTTGTGCTTTCTAATGTTTCAGTGATTTGTGTATCTATTTCTAAACGTACACGCATGTGTTCACACAAACATATTGATGCATATATACTCACATACAAACTAACTGCATGTTGAATTTCCATTTTAAGTATGAAATATTGAAGTTAAATGTAATTTCTAAATGTAGCTTAGAATTCCATCTGGGCCCAGACCTATTCAATTCCTATTGAAATCAATGAGGAAAAAACCCCACCAAAACAGCCTCCCCCAAACCCTTTCTTGGTCTCCACAAGAAAGAGAGCATGTCAAAAACTATCTTTTATCCGCAATGAATACCAACCTTTAGAGACATATTTATCAGTAAAGCCACCAAGAATGACTTGATGCATGCCAAAATCTTCAGAGCACAATATTGCTACACATCTATTAAACCTAAAACTTGCAATTGTGTATGTTCTTACTGTTTCTAAAGAACATTATACAGAAAGCAGCAAAACCCAGAACAATTTCTGGCAAATTATTGGACTAGTGCTATTAAAAATTCACAGGGTAGACTTCCTTAATTAGAATATTCTTCTCTCAACATTTAATTCCTTCTCTAGCTTCTCCAACATACAGAGAATTTCTTATCCATGCTTCCAAGGGTCTATTTCAGGCAGTATCATTCCTCCTAAACCCACAAGCTGTGCCCCAGTATCTCCATATGGCCAAAAGCAATACACTATTTACCTGAGAGAAATTAATGAGAAAGATATCTGGGAGCAGACTGGAAGCACAGTAAGACAATAGCTCTCTTTAAGCCCCACCACTCTGCTGTAAAAGGGAACTGACCTGTTGCCCACGTCCTGAGGACAAGCAGTTAATGTAAGCCTCAAATGCCAGAAAGGAGGATCACACAGCACAACAGCACACCACTTCGGCTTGTCACATGACAGTCATAACAGAGGACCTTTACCTTCTGAACCACTCATTTGTTGAAGAATATTCAGAAGAATGAACTGGACACCTCTCTGTATTTCATATCTGGCCTTCTTCCACATCTATTATTTTGTCTCCAACTTCTACTTGCTCTATTACATTTTAATTCATACTGATAATTTCCCTTTCAACTACCAGCCTTTTTATCTTCAATTATTTCATATACAATCGATTTTCCCTCAGTCTCCTACAAAGCTTTTTAACTGCCTTCCAACACCAATCACAGGGCACACACCAACAGAATTCCTGCCAATTGGTATTTTGAATATTCTGATATGTTCTGCAGCCCAGCTCCTTGGGACAGACACTTACTGGTTTTGACATGCACTGATGTATTACTCAAATTTGGGGATGAAGACATCTATCATATTGCTTCATACACGTTCTCAAGAGATAGTCAACATTGTATCCTAAAACTAGATCTACCAGTTGCTAAGTATCAGTTGTCTTCAAGTATTATAGAGTCAAAACAAAAGTTTTGATTTAGTTTTCTGCTTAAAAATTTTGATCACTATAAAAACCTGAATAAAAAAATAGCTGTCACCGATGTTAATTCAACTGTTGAACACATTAATATTTTTCTTTTTACTTTGAACATCTTGAGCTTCATATAGTATTAAGAAAATAGTTAAACATTAACCACAGATTTAAAACAAATTCATAATCTCAGCGTAAGAGAAAAGAGTGGGTTAGGACAAACAACTTGCTAATGTGCATTAACACGTTGCTAGCAAGTCTACTGAAAGGTATTTCTAAAGTAGATCAAAAACACTCAGTTACGAAGGGTGGCAGATGTACGTGGATAAACCTGCCAGAATTACTTGACAGCGCTGACAAGCAACTTACTGTGTCAACATATTGCCCAACTTCGGGGGTGGGGGGGAAGAGAAAAGGCAACCAGAACCCAGGTACCAAATATACCAAATACTGAATTCTAACGTAAATTTTAATTGCATTTTTATCAATGTAGCTAAACAGTTGCCTTCTATCAATAGCACGGTTTCAAGAGTCTTTGGCAATTTAAGTGTAGAAGCAATCAGCATTAACCCAGGTTGCAATCTCATATGCAAAATTTGCCATCTTGTATTAAAAAGAGCCCAATAGGATAAAAGACAAGTTTCCTGAGTCTCTGAAATCAGACTGTTATTCCAGCTGGTGCTGAGAGTAGTCTACATATTTGCTTTCAGTTGAATGCGCAAATACCAGGTTGAATTCACAGAGAAGAAAACAAGTTTCCATATTTACCTATTGGCTAATGCCTTTGCTTTTCAAAACCTACATTTTAAAATCAAAGGAACTTTTCTTTAAAAACATTTATATATTTTCCTAGTGATGACTAAATATATGCTCATTTAATTTGTGACAACTTACAGTGACAATAATGAAGCCAAGTATTCAGATGTATCTTAACAATCAAACCACAGAAATAAGACCATCTACTGCTGTTTTCCCTAGTAATTCAAGTTTATCAGAATTTCTAACATCTTTGATGTAGACAACTGAGATAAAAGAAAAATTGTACACTGAAACACATTTCCTTCTCCCAGAAAATTACTGGAGCTCTGTGTAACACAGCAGTTCCACCAGGCACATTACGTGTAAAGTACAATCTTTGTCCAGACTTCAGTGCTTCAGAGACACTCACCAGAAGCCACTCCGCCTTCATTTAAGGTAGCCAATAAAAAAATTAGCAACTCTCCCTTTAAACAGAATGAAGCAGCAAAATGAAATTTCAAGGCTGACTATAAGGTGCCCTCTTTGAACCAGGCTGAAAAGTGCACAGGAATGCATGTATTTTACTTCAAGAATGTCTTAAAAGTGAGAAGGGGTGTGGGGTGATTTTGGCTTTTTTTTTTTTTACTTTGTTTCCAAGTGTTAATCTCAATGCTACTCTTTCCACACTGGTAAGTTAAAAATTTTTGCAAGTTCATAGTGTGTTGAGAAAACAATTACCTGAAAATAAAGCACATCTGAATGATGTCACTGAATTTCAAAACATAGTATTTCTATCTGAGACTAAAAAAACCAACCTAGAAAAAATTTGAGATTCATTTCAGTTTGCACAGACACAAGCACGCTCTGCTTTTTTCACCTTAAAATGGATTTCACACCATGACAGGTTTCATTCTGCATTAAAATTGCAAATTTTCAATGTGGCCCAGTTTCAGCTGCAATTGATCTGCTTTGTCGTCATAGATTAAAAAAAAAAAAACAGTGAAGGGCACTGCAGCTTTAAATATTTCAGAGCTATGTAGCTAGTAAATAGACTCCATTGCAATATGGCTCTGAAGGTCGTGTCCTATTGTCTCTTTTCTCTGCAAATATTTTGAACAGCATAAAATGGTTTATTTTATACAATACCTCCCTGCCATTTTTAAATCACGTCAATTGTATCAGGCATTTCCTTACTGGAAAGGACAGATACGCCACTCTTTCCATACACACCCACGCTGCTTCTAGATGTATTCAAATCTTCCACAGTGAATACAATGGCAAGGTGTACATACTGGATACATACAGCTTTTTACACGCATGCCTTATGTTAACAGGCTCCCCGTTAAATCCCAACACAACGTAAGGTCAACTAATTATTTCAATCGTGATAAAATAATTAACTGGATTTCAGTTGAGAAGCATCTTTAGTTAAAATTAACAAGCCAGTTAGAAAACTGAAGCCAGCAATTTTAACATCTCCCATTTCTCACATATGGAAGAATATGAAAAAGAACTGTAACACACAGCACCCATGCAGTCTGCCAAACCTGTTATTCACGAAGGAAGGCTACTACCTTCAGATGCTTAAAAAAAAAGCCCAAAAGACAATGAAATCCCCAAAAAGCCCTGTCACATTTAAGAATAAGTTACAAGAAAAATAAGACTATAAATCTTAAGCCAGAATCTGGGATCTTTGTGTGTGCATTCCCCAGAATCAACCCCACTTCCTTTACATAAGGTGACTATTCAGTTCAAATATAACTATGGAGATGCCTCTCCGACAGAACAGTAAAGTGAAACACACCCAAAAAATACAACTTTGTGATAGCTGTCACCATGTAGAAGTCGCTTACCTGAAAAGGCAACAGATTGTTGCCATTGTCCGTCCTGAACGCATTGTCTTCCATCCAGGATTTGGGGGTTAAGGGTGCAGCCCGTGGGAACTTCGGAGGGGCAATGACATTGCTGGAGAACGGTTTTTTAAGGGGTGAAATGGGATTGAGGGGGGAGGGTACACCGACCCCCACTCCTACCCCAACCCCCACTCCAACTGCCCTTCGAGGGTCCCTACCAGCTTGCAGCCCACCCCATGGGTTGGAAGGTGTACTCCAAGCTGCATTTTGATGGTTATTCCAGCTGGAGGAGGAAGAAGAAGAGGCAGAGGAGGAAGACGGTTTGCTGGTCATGATGGGCTGATGGCTGTAAGCAGCATTTCTCTGGGCAAAAGGTGCCTGATTAGGGCTTACAGGTGACCTCCGCTGCTGCTGCTGCTGCTGAGCTTGCTGCTGCTGCTGCTGATGTTGATGGTGTTGAGTCTGAGCTAGGCCAATCTGAGGCGAGAAAGTGCCCCCAAATACAGGGTTGACGTGGTGTGGAAAATTCTGGAAAAGCATTGTCCCATTGACTGGAGTAATCCCTTGGAAAAAGCTATCATCCACCGTGTTTGTGGTCCCTGTAGACCAGGTGCTGCCGAAGGAGGGAGACAAGGAGGTGCCGGCTGCAGGTTCTTGTTGAGGCTGGTGAAAGCTTAAGCCAGGCAAAATGGGAGACTCCATCTGCATCTTCTCTTTGCTATTTTGGGAAGGAGCCGATGTGCCGATACTACTGACTGAACTGTTGTCTTCTGGTTTGGGTGTCTCCGACGAGATGGGTGTAGAGGGGACTTCTGCTGAGTTTGGATCTTGCTGCTGTTGCTGCCGCTGCTGCTGGGGCTGGGCTTTGCTTTTGTCCATCAGTAAATCATCCTGCATGGTTTGCGCAGCTGAAACAGTAGGGGAAAAAAACCACAAAGACAGATTATTAACATTGTCATTCATACCACAAGGCAGGCTGTTTTAATCGTTCGCCGGCCAAAACCCTCGTCCTATTCCTAGCGCTGTGCTACAGCAAATTGCAAGGCAAACCCGTAATCCTCCCCCTCCCCCATTTAGGAATATGCAACCTTCGATCGCGCTGGATTGCCTCGAAAATATTTTTAAAGATGCTTCACCCTTTTTGATGCCTTGTTTCCCTTCAGTCTAAATGAGAGATGTGCTTATAGGGCAGAGATATACAGCAATTTCGCCACGTCTCTTTTCTCTTACACCGGAACTCAGAGCTCTCACCCTGCAATGAGAAACTGATTCTGGTTCCTGTTTTTCCAAGCACCCTCCTCCTCCTCCTCCTCCTCCTCCCCCTGGTTATTTGCATACGTCAATAAATACTGCTGCGTCCTTCAGCAAGGTTAAAAAGACACCAGTCTTCACTCTTCTCCACCCCCTTTGCTATTAGGAGACCTTTAAAGGAGCCGGACACCGCTTTTCCTTGGTTACCAAGCACGGTTTCAGCTATTTAAAAGTCCCCGGAGAAGCACGCCCGAATCCCGGCCCTGCCCGGCAGCGTCCTCGGCTGCTCTCAGGCCAGAGCAGTCGCACGGCACCTCCAACCCCCGTGGCCAGGGAAGGTGGATGGGGGCATTTCATGTATAAAGCAGCCAAGGGTGTTTTGTTTTCAGCAATCCTTAGGCGTAAAATGCTATCAACAAAGCTCACTGCTTGCAGGTATTTTACTGGCTGTATTTCCAATATGAAATCCATCAGTAATTTGTTCATTTGAAAGAAAATGAGGTCAAAATGAGCAAATCTGGGAGCTATTATTAGATGACAATGTTTCTGATGCTTTGACAATGAAAAATAAAAATGGGGCAAACCAAAATACTTAAAATACAGACATGCCACATTTTAAAAAGCATCTTCATACACACAGGACTAGGGATGGAAATTGTTTTCTAATTCAATATATAAGTTTAAACTTTAAAAAAGTAAATGCATGCAGAATGGTCGTGTCTTCTTTCTGCCAGAAGGGTTGCTTCATATGAAATAGGAGAGCTCATATAATTTGGTATTTTGAAATACAACAGTACCAATGCCCATACAGTCATCAATGAACAGCAGCTGTATGAAACTAGAACAGGCATCTCCACATTTTGCAGATTTCCTGTCAACTGAAGAGATCATTCTCAATCTCAGAAGTATTTTAAATGAGAAAAAAAAAAATCACTTACTTTTGAGTAACTAGGTCAAATATGGTCATTGCTGAACACCTAATCACATTTCTACTGAGTCAATCATATGACATGTAAATTCTTCAGATTGCTTTTGGGTTTTTGTGACTGTCATTTTAATGTAACAAAGTTAAACCAACTCCATTAACTGTTTAAAAAGGGTGGTAAAGTAAAATGCATGACCCTCTCTGATATCAACAGAAAGGTTTATCTTTAACATTTTTTTGTTTCTTTCTTTCTTTTAAAATGAATGTCAGAACAGGAAAGATTTAAATAAAATTGATAGCAGAAACCTGGGAGATTAAGTTACTGCTCATCTGCCTTCATATTTACCTGTTCTGTATGTAAACTGAACAGCGAGTGTTCATAAATAGTGTATGGTGCAACATCATTCCACTCTTCTTCAGAACTTGCCTTAAACTACTGCATCTGTTAACAGGCAGCTCTGCTGCTTCTAGGGGTGCGGAAAGCCTTACAAGGCAGTTCAAAGAAATACTGTAGTAAGCCATAAAACACTAAGCTCTGTGTAGCTTAGTATACAAGCTTTGTTTCTATCAGTGTCACTACACTCCAAAGACTACATAAAATTACTAATCATACCACATCAGAAAAACATATATCTTATTGCTCCTCTTTTTCTGAGCCATCAGTATAAAAATATATATTAAAAAGAACCCACAGCAGCATAAACAAAGTATACTTAAATCAATTAGTCACCAGGTTATCTATATTGGCTCACACAGAAGTTGCTTCAAATATGTACCTTGATTTAGCTAGCTTGTTTTGAACTTTATCCTAAGGACTATAATCAGCTTGAGTTTTCATATTGCTTCTTAAAGGTAAAAATCACTGCACATTTCAACCCTCTTATCAAGGTCAAGACCTATCTTTAATGAATGAAGCCAGCCTGAATGGAAAAACACTGGGTAATAAATTACTTTGACAGACAGGCCAGCCAATGGCTAATGTTGGACTAATATGCAGAACCTCTTGATTATTTGCTGGTGTAAGTATTTGTAAAAATTTACAATCCAGTAAGGAAATCTATATCCCCAGAGCAATACCAGCTCCGTTTGCATGCAGTAACACATGCAGTCAACACAGACATTTTAAAGGAACAGTTACCCTTGGATTTTCTGTATTCAAAGATCAATAAAATGACAGTGTATTTATTTTCTTCTTTCATGTTTGGTATATGACAAATAGTCGAACACTCTGCAAGAGCACTTTGACAACCGAAAGCTTTCAGTGCATGCTCTCCTAAGGAATGAAGGGGATTGAAGTCTTATCTCTAGGAGACATTTCAGTGCTGCCCAGCCTGGAAGGAAGAGGGCTCTGAAGGGGAAAAAAAAAAAAAATTATACGCACACTCTTTTTCCAGGGAAAATTGCTGCAGTCTGAATCAGCAGCTCTGAAAAAATAAATATCTGTCAGACTGAGCTGAAATCAAGTAACTAATTAAGATATTTAATGTGAGCTTATAAATTAAAGTAACTACTTGTTCAGAACAATCACAAGACAGAAACATAGTTCTAGTATTTACAAATTTCCTTCCAAACTTCTTGTATAAGAAATGAATAAGCTCATGCAAACTATATAATATACAGCTATTGCAAAAGAGATTGTGTCATGCTGCTTAGCTGAAGAAAATAATCACCTGTCATAATTTCTACAAACATTCTGAGACTCAGACACAAATAGGTCAAGTGTGAGAATTTTAAACAAATCAAAATTAGCACAGAGGTGAAAAGCTATACTATTCAAACAGTGCCAAATTTCTACTTTTTCATTAACAAGTTACTGTTACTACAATGAAAATTCTACCAAAAAAAAAAAGTGCAACCTAGAATAAAGAGAAGGTGCAAATTTCACTATTTAAGATTCCATCTACTCATACACTCTTGTTCCACATTTCAACATCCTTCTACTACCGACTAGCCACATATCTCCAACCTCCACATCAGTATACAGCCTGACAAGAGTTTCTCTCATCTGGTATTCAAATATTTTAATTATTAATGTAGATCAGGTCATAGTTTTCAGAACTTCATTTACTGTCGCTTGAATTTTGTCTTGTACTGGTCCATGAATTATTCTGAATATTTATTAGTAATTACTCATAATACTAATTATTCAGGGCCAAATACTCATGCTTGTGTGGAGATTACATAGTTGAATTCAGAAGTGTGAAAATATCAGTGTTTAGAACAAGTGCAGGCTGATTTTTCCAAGGATGAAATATGTATAGCTTTATGGGTGAAAGATGTCTGAAACTAGAAAGATAAATTGGGTCAGATTAAAATAAGTTGCCAACACTTATTTCTCTTCTTTATCCAGTCTAAGTTGGACTGTATGGTCTGCCTGCCTTACATCAAAGTAATTACAAGTTTGTCAACACTTGCTCTAACCTGTTTGTGCTACTCTGAATCATTAAGAGCATGAAAACTGCTTTCATACAGCAGCTAAATCTCCCAGTTACCACAGGGCTGTCTCTAGGTGTTCTACACCCCTCCTTTATGACCCTGTTTACTTCTGAATTACTGCTTTTCAGATAAATTGAGGGTTCCACACCCTTACTGTCAGTTCTTCCCAGGAGACAGCTTCACTTTGCAGATCGATTACCAAGATAAGGAGAATGCTCATGATGATACTCACAAATGGATAAGCACACCAGGACCAAAGAAAACAAGGACATAAAGACAGCTTCTGGTCAACTAGCCACCAGGAGAAAGCCACTTTTTATTTCTACCAGACAACTCTTTTGTAACTCACATGTAAAATATAATAAAAACCACTGTATCCAAACACAAGAGCTTAATTCAGTCTAGTATCCCAGTTGCTTGAGGTGGGCCAGTTCCAAAGAAACGAATGTAAGAAAGGGCCAAATAAACCTAGTTACTCAACTGACTATTTTAATTTTATTAGATTTATGATGAAGTAATTTAAGCCTACTATTATTAACAAACCATGCTAGTCTTTCTGCCAGAAAGCGTATGTTCCAACTAGCTTGAAGGTTGAAGTATTACTGAGAAAAAAAAATTGAGATTTACTGTAGAAACATTTTTCTCAGTTTAGATTCCTTTCCTTTTAGCTTAATTGACGGCACCTGCTCTTTTTATAGATGGAATCAAGTAGATAAAAAATGTCTTAACAGATCTTGTAATTTAATTTTACATATTACTATCACGACAGTTACAATGCAGTTTTGCCAAAATAGAAAACTTCCACACTGCCACATTACTTGGGTTTGTTGAAAGTGGTGACTAGTTCTTAATGTTGTCAGATCAAAAGAACTGCATTAAGTTACTGCTCCTTTATTATTTGGTCTCTTTTACAGGCCTCACAGAAACAGCAAGATAAATATTTACTATACCTTCATAATATATTTACATGAATTGCTTGTCAACTTCTTTACTAAACTTAAATCTCTACAAATCTGTTATCAAAAAGTTTAGTATTTTAAAAGTTGATCTCTAACAATAATCTGATAGACAAATTTACAGCATTATTTTAGCCTTAGACAGTTTATAATGGTTTTGGTGATTTTCTTTAAGTTCTGTACTTGCCTTCAAATGTGCAGTTTAGTTTGATTAAAAATGGCTGTTACTTCCAGTTAGTATCACTGAGACTGAACTCAAGTCAAATCTCAATTAACAGTAATCATTTTCCCTCTCTTGGCACTAGTGAAAGAGTGTCTGCTCCCAGGAGAGCTCTCTCTGGGCTCAAATGCTGCAACTACCAGGTGAAAGCAAGAGAGGAGAGTGACACAGTGCAATCCACATAATGGAGACTGAAGGTACAAAACAGAATCTGTTAAGGGATGATACAGGGAAAAATATTTTTAAAAATTGAAGAACTGCAAGAGGCAACTTGGAATTTATAGTGGAAATTGCCGGTGGAGAAGGAAGCATAAAGAATTAAAAGTTAAATGAAAACAAAGATAAAAAGGGGATGAGGGAGAGTGTATTGAAGGAGGAGATTGTTGGGGAGAATAAAGCAAGCATTTGAATAGAGCAGCTGCATATCCGGTCTTGTAAAGAGGAAGATATGAGGATGGAATGACAACTCTGTCAGGGACTAAAGAGGGTTTTTTCCCCTCAAATTTAGAAACAGTTGGTTATATACATTTTCTGGGATCACACTGACTCTGAGAAGCACAGACAAATGGAGAACATATATCCCAAGATGTCCACAAACCTCTAAACAATAAAAAGATACAAATCAGTTTTTATATTTCAGTATCTTTAAGCTATTTACGAGAGGCTACAATATCTGCCATTACAGAATCAGAGAATAGGGACCTGTGAAGGTCATCCAGTCAACTTCTCCTCAGAACCCTGACCAACCTGACCTTGAATGTTTTCAAGCATGAAGCATGTACCACACCATGGGCAACCTGTACCAGTGTTCAACTGTCCTTACTGTAAAAAAGTTCTCCTTATCTTGCCTGAATATAACCTCTTCGTTTAAAAACATTACTCCTTGTCCTATCATGTTTTAAAATATCCTATTATGTTTTAATAGCTCATATTTGGTAAATAAAAGTGTAAAAATGTTCAAACCTAACAAGTGTGTACTATTTGACCTGATATTCAAGTTTTGCTCACTCTTGTCATCCCTCACTGTGCAAGTCGTAGAAGAAAGCAGACACCGTTAGCATAGACTATTCTTCAGCCTCAAATGGTAGGCAAGTGGTCCGGTGCTCCAGATAACATTTCTTCAGGTAAGTATTGTTCACAGCCATTGTTACTCATCTTGACCCTCATAGCTTTATCCTAAATGGCAGACAGCATGAACATACTTCCCACTCCACAGCCAAAATACAGAAATACATAATCCTAGGAATAAACATGGTTTCCCTACTTCCACTTGTAACATTTTAGAATAAATATATAACACCTTAGTCTAGATGATCAGTGCTCTGGCCAATAGACAATGCTTTTACAATGAGATTAGGAATCATAAAGTGGTATCTAATATTGCTCTTGTGTTTCACAAACAGCTGTAATTTGGAACATGTGTATTAGGGTCTCTTCCAGGAAGTCACACCCACATGATCTACTCAGGCCACTGTCCACACAAGACTTCTCAACAGTGCAGGCAAACCCAAATTTTACTGTCCCAACCAATAAACACAAAATACTTTTTTTTGTGACAGAGTATCAGCAGGACGCCTTCTTCCTACCTGCTGCTGTACATGTGACCTCTAAAGAACATTTACACCACTGTAACTACTTCAGCATTCCTGTTTGTGATATTGGCAGTAATTTAAAAACAAATAACACCCTCCCTACTGTACACATTTAATGCAGCTTACAAGTCTCAGTCTGGATATTCTTACATCCATTTTTATAACACTTCTCTCAACAAAGACATCAAAAACCAGATTGATTTTTTTTGCCTAGGTAAGGCAGCATGGTCAAAGAATCCAGCATATCCACTAGGTTTCCTTTCTATTCTGTCTGATCTCTATAGTCACATATATCCACCACACAAATGCTACTTGTCTCAACCAAGAGCAGACGTAAGTTAATGGAGGTGTACAATTGTGGGGTTGGCCCCTTTAATTACTACCTTTCACAGAAACTGCAGTATCATAAAGTTGTAATTTACACAAAGTAGCAGGGAGTAGTTACATGTAACAAAACATATTGTAAGAGCTATTTATTAAAAATACACACTTACATTTACATATAACCTGAAAAGAAAAAAATCAGATTTGATCTTTACTAAGAAACCATCTCAAAAATCTGGAATACCAAAACTGCCTCAGAATAACAGGATCTTGCCCTTTGCTTGGGACACGACTTTATACAGAACCTTCACATATAGGCAAATACACATACATACAGATGGAGGAGGAGACAGATGCCCACTAGAGAGATAAACTGGAAAGCAACTTCTGCCCAAGTGCTGTCCACCTCTTTGTTTTCTAAATGCTTTTCAGCTTCTAAACTTAGTTTCACAGATTGGAATGATCTGTATTTACTTCAGAAAACACAGAACACTTCATAAGTATTTTCTCCTATCTGGAATCCGCCCGCCTACACACCGAGTGTTGTCATTGCGACCCCACACCTCATCTCTTGCAAGCAGGAACTAAAGGCCATCAGCTCACAGTCGAGCACCAAGGACCTCGTACAAGGACGCCGAATGCTTGTCCTTGCCACTGCCATCAAGTCTACAGAAACGTACTTTCAGCCGCGGCCCCCCTCACACGCCGGCCTGGGCCGGCGCCTGGGTAAGTATCCTCCCGCCTAGGGCCTCTCCGTCACAAGAGCAGGTCCCAACAGGGGCGAGAGGGGGGGCAGTACCGCTGGCACCTGCTGGGCAGCGAGAAGCGCAGAGGGGTGCGGGCTGGGCCGCTTCCGCAGGGCATCCACGCACCACGAAAGAGTGGCAGACGGCGGCCCAGCCTCTCCTTTCCTCAGCGAGGAGGCCCCCCCGGGGGCAAGCGGAGTCCGAGCAGCATTCCTCCCCCCTCCCCGCCGAGGGCAACGGGAAAAAAAGGGTGACGGCGCGACGATCTTTTGCACACCCTTCAGGCCTCCGGCAAGACCGGGGAGACAGCGGGAGGGGCGGAGATCACTAACGAGGGCCGGGCCGGGCGCTGACCCTCCCCCATCATTCCCCACTCTCCAGCGCAATCAGCAGCTGCCGCCTTCCCCTACCTGCCCCACACGCGGTGCCGGGCCGCGAGCACGCGGCGGCGCGAAAGGGCGCAGGGCGGGCAGGGATCAGGGGCGCGCCCCGCCGGACCTTTAAACCCGCGACAGCGGGACTGCGGTTCCCAGCCTGCCGTGAGGCCACGCCCGGGGCTTGGCGGGGGGCGACGGTGATGAGCAGGGACAGTGCGCAGCAGTGACCTCACAGAGGTGTCTCTGCCGGTAGCGAGGCGGCCCAGCACGTACAACTCTCCTCGGCGGCACCGTCCGGCGTCCGCACGGGGACCCGCCCCTGGGAGGGGAAACCGTCCTGCGAGAGGGCGGAGCCTCCGCTTTCCTCTGGCGGCTCTTCCGCTACGCGCGTGACGTCACGTGCCGCGCCGCGCTGAGGTCGCCTTTGTCAGGCTCCGGGCCTGCGGCTGGGCCCGCGCCGCGTCCCGAGCCATGTCCGAGCAGACGGGCCTGGCCCTGCCGCAGACCATGGACAGGTGCGGGGCGCAATGGAAGGGAACCCAGGGGCGGGGCATGTGAGGCATCTGTGCTCCCCAGGGCGCTAGCCGGGTCGGGCTGGGCTGGGCTGGCGGGGGCGGT
>JAOXOE010000632.1:14854346-14892688 GCA_028565055.1 Phoeniculus purpureus | reverse complement strand
GCGGGGGCGGTCGGCGGGGCCGGCTTCAGTGTTCGGCTTCGGGTAACTTTTGTGACCCGGGTGGTATCGGGCAGGCCTCGTGCTAAATCAGGTGCTCGGCACCGGCGCGGTGTCCGGGGGACGGTGACAGATCTGTCTGGCAGCACTTGGGCAGGGGCAAAGGTCTGCAGAAGGCCGGCCGGTTCTAGGAGGGACTGCAGGTATGGAAAGCTTTGACATGCACGTAAAGCAGGGCATCAAACGACTACCAAAGGTTGACTGGCCTCGTGTGTTTTGTAACTGACTTCATTCAAGAAGGCCTACAGTTGCTTTTTTGGAGTGCTGTTAACAAGTAAAACCTAAAAAATATTTTGACGTAAATATAGTGGGGAAACGATACTGACTTTTAAATTATTTGTATATAGCGTTACACATGTTTTCTCTTTATGCTTTTATTTCACCCTGTTTCACTGAGGGCTTGATATTCCTTACGCATCATTTTGAGTCATTGAGGAAACCCTGAAGATCCATCCCTATAAACAACAGTCACATTCAAAACCTCTTACTAGCAGAAGGTGGGAACCCAAAAATTAGGAACCCAAAATTAATCAGGTTTCTGTAGGTGAACCTGTCAAGTCTTTGTCATAAGGAAGCAAAAGAAAAAAACTTGTTTTACTCCTTTCCAGGTCACTTCTAAGGAAAGAGGATTTAGCAAAATGGAGCCTGTCATTAGGCAATTAATTGACTTATAAACTGTGTGAGGCAGGGACAGAACTTTTGCAGCCTGGAATATTAGAATGAGAAGTTTTGGGTTGATATAGAAAAAAGATAAAAGTTAGTTGAGGAGGGAGAGAAAGTTGTGTTTTAAAAATAAACTGAGGAAATGAGAGATGTGTTGATGTAGGTTATAATTTAGAACAATGACTGTCAAGGAGGCTAGCAGCCTGGAACCCTAAGGGCGCTTCAAAGAATTACCAGGAAGGATTTTTAGAAATACTATCAGGAAAATACTCAGTTTAATACATTTCTTGTGTGTGTAGGAAATAAGAGTTAAGGAAGACAGAAAAAAAAATGAGTGTGGAATGATAGAACTGTTGTGTAGAAATGGAGAGAGGAAAACATAGGAAAAGATCAGGAAGAGTGATGCAGAATCAGCTCCTCTGAAGTTAAAAATGTCTCTTCTTTATCCTGAAATCTGTAGTCCAATAATATATAATACTTTATGTTTTGGTGTTTTAGGAAGCCATGATATTCTGAGTGGATTCTCCCACTGTCTATGGCTGTTACATCATATCACAAGTCCCAGTTTACCCTTTTGGGAAATAGCTGTAGGGTGGCGTTCATAATGTGTGTTTTGCACAGCCATTAAATTAAACAGTTGATTAAAAAAATAAGTTAATAAAATTCTTTAGCCTCTAGTTATTTTTCAATTGTTATGTATAATGCATATATGCAGTTTAATATTTGTGTGTCCTATGTAAAATTGTAACTTGTATCTCTGTCCCTTTTCAAAGCCCAGCAAACTTTGAGTAGCAGAGTTAATACCGTCTAAACCAACTGGGAATTGTCCCTGACTTCCTTATGAAAAGGCAAAAAGTTTTAAGCACCTAGGTAGTGTAAAAGGAGGTATGAGACTGTGGCTTTCATATGAGAAATCATTTGGCTCAGTATAGGAAACTTCAGACAGAGTAGTGTGAGAAGTAGTTAAAGGAGCGGTAAGAAGGGGCCAAGCTTTCAGGATTTGAATTTAATTCAGACTGTTATACAATACCATTAGAAGGATTTTGGAGTAACAAAGATCTAAAAATGCAGTGTACATAGTTTTTTTTGTTACATACTGTATTTATGGAGCAGATCTACATTAGAAGAAAATAATTTTCACTCATGTTTCTGAAGTTCATACATAACTGCTTTTGTGTTTGTAGTGATGATCAAGATAGGCCCTCAGTTATTCACCTTAGGGGAGACATGACCCTGGATTAATCATCTGTAAGGATTCTGAGGGGTTCAAATGCTTCTATACTGTTATCTTTATTGCTAATGACAGACAGTTGTTTTCCTTGGTGAGAGATAAAAATACATATGCAAAAGCTTAGGAGTAACTCTAAATACGTTGTCTTAGAATAGAATCATAAGATTGTTTAGGATGGAAGAGACTTTTAAGATCATAGAGACCAACTGTTAACACAGCACTGACGAGTCAGCACTAAACCATGTCCCTCACCATCAGATCTCTGCATCTTTTAAATACCTTCAGGGATGGTGACTTCACTTCCCTGTTCCAATGTTTGATAACCCTTTCAGTGATAAAATATTTCCTAATATCCAACCTAAACCACTTTTGGCACAACTTGAGGCTGCTTCTTCTTGTCCTGTCACTTTGTCCTGTCAGCTTTGAAGGAGAAACTGACACCCAGTCTTACTCCAACTTCCTTTCAAGGAGTTGTAGAGAGTGATGAGGTCTCCACTGAAAATCATTTTCTCCAGGCTGAACAACCTGAGTTCCCTCACACACTTTTCAAAAGTCTTGTGCTCCAGACCCTTCACCAGCTTTGTTGCCCTAATTCAAATATGCTCAAACACTTCATAACTGGTGATTACAGAGGGATAATCGATTTACTGTTCCTGCTGGCCACACTGTTTCTGATACAAGTCAGGATCCTGTTGTCCATCTGAACATTGCTGGCTCATAGTCAGCTGACTATAGACCAGCATCCTGAGTCCTTTTCTGCCAAGGAGCTTTCCAGCCACTCTGCCCCAAGCCTGTAGCATTGCATGGGATGGTTGTGACCCAAGTACAGGATCCAGCATTTAATCTTGCTGAACCTTACACCACTGGCATCAACAGATTGATCTAGCCTGTACCTTCTGTATAGCCTTCCTGTCTTCAAGCAGATAAACAGTCCTGTCCAGTCTGGTATGTCCGACAAACTCACTGAGGGTGCACTCAATCCCCTCATCCAGATCATTGACAAAGGTATTAAAAGACAACAGCTGCAGTACTGAGCCTTGGGGGACACCACTTGTGACCAGCCACCAACTGGATTTTTTTTACCCAGCAAAGCCCAACTAAGCCATGAGCACCCAGTTTTTCTCTAGGATAATGCTGTGAAAAGTGGGGTCAAATTGGGTCAAACTTTACTGAAGTCCAGATAGACGATATCACAGCTTTTCCCTTGTCCACTAGTCAGATAACCTTGACGTAGGAACCTGATCAAGCTTGCTTTCATGCATTATAGCTTAACACAAGTTTTCAATTCATATCTCCTAGTGAAGGATGTACAAAATAGCTTTTCTGTGAATACTTTAATTTGAGTCTAATACTTTAGGTAGGGGAAAAAAGGGGTTTCTTTTTTTTCCACTCCCTAATTGGTCACACTGAGATTGTTCATGCACTGTCCAATCAGGAGTAAGGTGTTGCTGCAGATTTGAATGTACGCACTGCTTTGTGTACAAGGGTTAGAGCTCTTATGGCAAATATTTAATTATGTATCTGTGTGACTGCATCTCTTGACTGTTGGATTGTACATCTATATGAATCATTACTTACAAGGTGGGATTTTTCCTTTAGAAAGCAATTTGGATTTCTCCAGTGTAAGGAGTGTCTTGATAGTACTCAACATTGTTGCCTTTGTATTTTGTGTTCCTTCCTCCTTTATTTGCCTTACACAATTTCAGTCTGGAGGCAAACCATGCATTGTAGCAAAGAAAGTAATTAGCTGTTAAGGCGTAAGGACTTTGTTACTTGAAGTTTCTAGCTGAGGATTAGCTGAAGGACTGGCTAAATACAAGAAGCATAAGAAGTAAACATGATCATGAAGTGACACTATATTCTGGAGCTCCTGGCTGCATCATTTAGAAAACTAATCCAGATTATTATCAAGATCCTTTGTGTCTTCAAAATAGGAATTTCTGCCTCTCTTGTAATTTAACTTTTTTCCCCTTCTAGCTCATGTTTAAATAGATAAGTCTTAAAATACTGTCCTTTTTTGTATGCAGAATTCCTTGCAAGCGATGGTAAAGGGCCATATTCCTGGACAAATGGGTGCACTTGAAGGCACAGTGATTAGTGGTCTGTCTAAGAGTTGATGTTTTATTATTTTTAATCCTTTTATTAATGGTGGTTTAAAGCATAAATTGCAGAACAATAGGAATTTTAAAATTATGTGGCAGTGGGGTTTTATATGCTGTTAATCAATGTAAAAACATTTTAAAGATTTATTTACATAAAATTGCCATATTACAAGAAAATGTCTTAGAAATTAGAGCTGTTACTCTTACTGCACAGGGCAGTCTTTGCTCACAAGTTAATCCTAAAGCATTTATCAAATTTGAATGGGCAGAAGCCGTTTGATATGCTATACGTATTTTTAATGTAAAAGCATTTTTAAGGGAATCCCCAGAAATATTACCTTCTGAATGATATTAGGATGTTGAACCTTTACAGTGAATTTGTGCCTCCTATACCAAGATCATGAACTGAGTCAGATCTTGTGTTTTCAAGTTAATTTTGAAAATGCATTTTTGAACTTTTTTCATGGTTTCTATTCAGTTAGGTCTTATAAATACTTTTTTGTTTCATCACTGACAGTTCTTCCAGTTGAACACTTTTAATACTTTCTCCTAGCTGCCCTGTATAGCACCTCTCATTTGCATTTTTCATTCATTTTCATTCTTCTGGGTAACTTTGAAGATGTCAAAATTTCTGCCAGGTTTTGATGCTCTATTGGATGAAAAGCTTAATCAGAACTACAGAATATCGGTTTCTTGTTTAGTAGGCTTTTTTTTTTAAAGCACATTCTGTGGTAGTAGTAATTTGTGGTACTCCTTATACTGTCTAAATTAGAGATAGCTTCTGCTTCCTCCTTATGTATTTGCTAGCTGGCCAGAACGTGGTCACTTTTGCCTTCTGTTTGTGATTGAAATCTGTTGAGGGCAGATACATACTGAAGAATCATCTTAGTGGTAATTTTAGCATTGTTAAACTTTTGCATGAGTATGCTTTATTTTCTGAATAGGTAACATTTGGTTCAGCTGTGGTTGATACACAGCCTTCCTGCATAGAAAATAGAGCAACATCATACAGCCATTCAGCCCTCTACCTTGGCTGTTCCTTATTTAGAGGAGACAAAAGAGTTGAAATTGTAGGTAGACTTTAAGAGCAATTGAAAGGTAAAATGCATAATCGTAGTTGGCCTAGGGAATCACACAATCAAGAGAGGAATGCTGTTGCAAACAAATTTTCTCTTTGCCAGTGCACTGATTTGTAAGAACAATGCTAGCAACTAAGGTTCAAAAGTTGCAACATAACATTTTTTTTATTTACAGTTTTCTGGACTGTCATCCCGTGGTTATTTTTTCTAAAGCAAGTTGTATACATTCATTTTGTACATAATTTTCAGTTGCTTCTTTCATTTTAGTTAGCATGTGTATTTTTGGTGTTTGCATGAATCTTTCTCTTTCTTTGGAAGTGCAAGCACCGGTTGAGGTTTACTTGCACAGTTAACTTGATACTGTTGTAGCCAAAGACTGAGATTTGGAGTAAGACCTTAGTAGTAAAGTTGACATCTGAGTAAATCTGTGGATTGAAGTTCAACTGGATCAGTCATGCAGAATAATAAACAACATACTACATATATCTGTAAAGTGGTTTATTTTTTCTTTTCACAGACTATTTATCATTTCTTCAGTTTTTATGTCTATTTGTTCTACCTGGTGCTGATTATGCATGCCAATCTTAGTTGCCTTACCCAGAGGAATTGTTTTCTTGCTACACAATACAGTTAAACTCATCTTTTTTTTTTTTCTTTTGAAAAAGGACTTTCCTTGACTTCTGGTGAAAGTATGTCAGCAACTAGAAGTACTTAACTGTGTTGTTCCTCTAAGAGTAGGTTATGACTGCTTAGGAAGAGGAAAGTCTAAGAATAAGGAACAGGCTGTACTGAGTTAATCTCTACAAGAAAGGAAACAAGATGTTCTTCCCTGCCTTTACCCCAGCTGATTGGAAGCTGACTAAAAACAAAATTATGTGTGACATAGTGTGGGTTTGAAGAATGAAGGTATGAAACAGTAGTAGCTTTCTAATAGCTGACATTTGCATTACGGTCTCATCCCAGGTACTTCCCTTGCTATTCAAGTTATTTTTATGCTAAAGGTTCAGGATAGACAAGAGTTCTTCGTGTGTCTTATCAGTAAAGATGATTAGTGAAGACATTGTAGACCCACAGAGTGCATTTTGCTCATCTGTTGTGTAAAAGTGCCAGTGTGTTATTTATAAATTGAACCTTGTGACTGCCATATGCATTGTATTTCCATCCTTGATGTCTGCTCTGATATGCTTAGGAACAAACATACATATTTTACTTACTACTTAACTTGTGCCTGCAGACAGTAGGCAATTATTCTTCCTATTTAAGTGTAGGGAAAGTTCTGAGAGGCTATTTATAAATTTTTGTACTAAAAATATTGCTATTCCATGTATTTCAAACATTGTATGTGTTGTACCTAAAAAAAGCTATACAAAAACCTAAATAAAAGCATGTAAAAGTGCTCAGACTTCTATTATAGTACTTCATTGTGATTGTAAGACACCATGCCAAAGGAAACAGTGCTCACTGAAGTTAAAACTTTTGACAGTGCAGTAATAATAATTTTACAGAGATCACTTACAAGGTTCAGGTATTAATTTTGTGATATCTTTTTAAGTAATGAACTGGTGATGAATATGCCAGATGTTTAGGACTTGTTTGCTTGGTGCTTCTGACGTCTTAACCTGCTTAAGGTCTTATTGCACTGCTGAGTGGGTGGAGATTTTTTTTTTGTGTGAAGGTGGTAAGAGTATTTTGCTGCATCTTATTTGATTCAGCTACATAATGAGTTGGGTACTGCTTTGTTATAGAATGGAACACCTATCTTTATCAAAGAGTACATGACTTGCTCCTTTTTTACTGGCACTTGTGGTGTACCATGAGTAGCAAAATCCATCTTCAGTGCAAAAGAATGAGAAGACACAATTTGAAGTGGTTAGGTTCTTTAAAGCAAACTGCTGCTGGCTAATGATTCTAAATGAAACTGTTACTAAGGTTATGCAAGATGGTCAAGGGACTAGAGCACATGACTTACAAGGAAAAGCTAGAGAGAACTGGGCCTGCTTAGCTTGAAGAACAGATGGCTTGTGAAGTTCTAGTAACCTTCTAATATCTGTTGAGGATGTTGTCCAGAAGAGTCTGGCTCTTGTAAGAGGTTCCTGGCACACTGATGAGAAATCACTGGAAATCTGAACTGAGGTGTTGAGTTTTGTAACATTGCCTAGGGAAGTTGTGCATATCTGTGCATGGGACTTTTTGAGACTCAGCTAGAGAATGCACTGATAATCTGGTTTTAATTTGGAGTTTTGTTTCTGCCTTGGGCAGGAGGTCCTACTAGACACCTCCTGTGGCCTCTTCCAGCTCAAATAATTCTATGATACCAGCTCTAAATGCAACCCCAATTTAAAAAGGGCAACAACGCGGTACCAGGGTTCTATTTGCACTTCATGGCATGAGCAAACTGTGCTAGAGATGCCAGTACGGGAGCTACAGTCCACTAATACCTTCTGGCAAATCTGCTCTTAGCCTTTTTTAGCACCTTCTCTGAAATCTGTACCTAAAATGTAAGGTGGCTTCTTGTCTAGTTGGACTGGCATCTTATTTTTGTTTTCCTTTTCTCCAATATTTTTTTGGTCTCCAGTTACTTTAATGCTAATATGAGTGCTTTTCATCAGTAGCTTTCCACTGCAAATGAAAGTGCTTCTTAGGTCAATGATTTTTTTTTTTTTTTCAGTGTTTCTGGAGGAAGGATTATACACTTCCTGCCTAACACTAATACAGGATAAAAAAAATTCCAATCAAAATTTCCAGTTTTAAATGCTAGTGTTTTTAAAAAAGAAGTATTTTTACTGAGGTTATATTAAACCTGTGACTAGCTGTTCATTTGTTTATATTTTTAAATCTTAATTATCATAATGTATTTAGATAAAGATGAAAACTAAACTATCCTGCTGTATAACAGTTTACCTATGATAAGTAAATACCAGTTCATTTAAGGGTCAGATGTGGAATCTTGGTAAATACTTATGTTTGGAAACAGTTAATTTCTAGGTGTTTGGGTGATTGCTGGTGAGCATTATGAACTATTCACTGTTCCTGGTTAATGTATCTGTTTCTCCTTTTGGTTCTCCCACACTTCAGTTCTGCATTTATAAAGGAACTGTTAAACACAGTGTGAAGGTAGAGTACAGCAGGGTTGTTATGGACAAGAGGGGCTGGCATTCAGTGATTTATGTCTTTTAAAAGCCATTTTAATACGGTAATTTATTTCTTCGCACACTTTCTAGAAAGAAAAAGTTGTAATATTTTTACATAGGTTTGTGATCTATATGGTTGGTTTAATAATGACATTCCCTGGGCAGATATCAGAAACAACTATCTCACCTAAGGATGCAATGTTAAATGAGTAGCCTGAAGTTTGGTTTTTAACGGGTTGAGACTATATAATGTGTTTACTTTTCTAATTAAACATATTGCACCTAAAGATTTACTTGGGCTTTTATGCTACCTATGTGATACTGAAAAATTACTGCAGGAGGCTGAGTTCCCACAATGCAGACCCTGCAAATGGAATGTAAGTTTTTATTTCTTATCTTCTGCTTGTCACAGCAGCAGTTTAATTTCAGGATGGTTACAGTTTCAGACATGTCAAAGTTGGTCTGTTCTGTATGTCTGTGGCACCTCATGATTGTAATGTCTGTCATCACTCTGTACAGGTACCACAATTACCAGTATTGGTGTTTCTCTGTTGTAGCTCCCTTCCCCTTTCCCTTACTGCAACGTAATGTTGTTTAATGCTAGTTTAACAGAAACTACGTATTTTTTTCTGTTTTGATACTGGAAGTTATATTTAACATTCCTATTTAAAACAGTAGATTGAAAACATTTTTATATCAGTTTTTGAAAACACAGGTACAGTTTGTGCTTGATTAGGGAATCTAAGAAGTACGTGTAAACCTTATGTTATGGAAAAGTAAATCTTGGAGGAGATATGAAGGACTAATGCTTGCCTCAGGTCTTGAAGAAATAAAGGTTAAAATCTTTTATGTCAATGAAGCAGTTGCTGTCCTTTATGTCTTGGCTAATAGAGGGGGAAAAGGATGTAGTTTTGCTCAGCAAATAGTACAGCTAATTACAGAACTCTGACAAAGAAATAAAGTAGTTGCGCAGTGATTTCCTAACCTTGGTCCATGGGCAGGATTTTCAAGCAAGCAGTATGTTTTCATGTAAAGGTCGATAATGGTAGGAAGTTGTTTTCTGGGAACACTGACTGGGGAATCTCATATAAAAACTTAAGCTATAGCAGTATCTTAGGGCATTGTAGCATACTTTTGAGTCTCTTTTTACTAAGGAACAACCTGTGTTCTGGAGCTACAGATCAATTTTCTGCTGCCTGCATGCATAATTTTCCCTTTGTCTTCTATTTAACAGGGTTAGTTAGAAAGTCAAGTGAGGAATTTCTTGTGCACCATTTTTAATTAAATATTTTGCGCTAAATTTTTTTTCATACCAACATTTTGTATGCTTTGGTTTAATTTCCACCACGTAAGAGGGTATTGACTCAGCTACTGAAAACGATGATGCAAGTACTCTTTTTTTGTCTTCTCTAAAGGAGAAGACAAGTTAATTGGATGTATTGGAAACCATGGAGACAGTCAAAACTCAAAGTTTAGCATGTGGTGAGATGTATAATAGTCCTAGGGGAGTGAGAGCTGCAGCAAGAATTTAGTACGGTAGATTGCTGGTGGCTTACGGCAAGACTGGTTTTTAAAACTACTTTGAGGTTTGATGCTGTATTTGCTTGCTATATTTAGGAAGGTTGCTAGAACTAAAACTGCTTTCTTTTTGCCTCAAATAATAATCCATCCTCCTTTAAATCTTGTGTGTAAATCAGGTAGTTCATCTTGACAGTAATTGTGTGTCTGCCATCCTAGTAGATTATTTTATCTGTTAGAGAAGGCTGTTTGTGATACTCTTGCCATCTAGGGTTCTTACAGTGTCTTGAACAGTTTTTCTTTCTTCAGACAATTCATATTAGTATAGGAGTTACAGTTGATCAAGCCTCTTACTACTTCATTTATACCTTGTCATTATGCTGCTTTGCAATTAGACATTGAGAGAAGCTAAGACTTAAAGAATTTCGTCAGGTTTTCATTTTCCGTATCAGGAGGAGCTTTCAGGCATACTGCTGTACCATTTTGTGAATATTACAAGCAAGTAAAACATAAGATGTTTAAAGGAATGTTCACACCTACTTTAAAAAGCCTCTGTGCATGTATTTATGTATCTTTCTGTTTTTGGGATTGTTTTTTGACAAAGCTGTCAATAAGGAAGTGTATTCCCTACACAGTATGTTACCTGCATTACAAGAAAGCCATCAAATGGACCACTAGATGGGCAAATGTTCTGTGGTTCTGTGAGTTATGAGTGTGAGCTGGAAAACAGGTGGTTCCGTATAAATGAGAAGGAACTTCTACACAGTGAGAGTGACAGAGCCCTGGAACAGGCTGCCCAGGGGGGTTGTGGAGTCTCCTTCTCTGGAGACGTTTAAAACCCACCTGGACTTGGTCTAGGTGATCTTGCTGTGGCAGGGGGATTGGACTAGATGATCTTCCAAGGTCCCTTCCAATCCCTGGTATTCTGTGATTCTGTGACATGTTGAAAGTACTAACTGAATGCTGTTAAAATTCTTCAGTGCTTGCTGTGTATACTGGACTGCATGTTCAGCTTTTATTTAAAAATCATGTTGTTCAAGACATATTTCAGTTCTGGAACAAAGTTGTTTTGGGGGGGATGGGCCTGTGGTTTGCTTTTGTTGTTTGGTCTGTCTTTTTTCACTTGTTTTTAGTCACTTTATTTTTCTTTCTAGCATGACATTAAGAGTCAGTGTTACAGTCCTCTAGTAGACACTTGCTAAGCTTAATTAAATTGATAAGAGTTCTATGCCAAACTGATGATATATAATAACAGTTTAATTAGCAAATTGTGTAATATTTTAGCATTGAGGTGCCTAATGGTTGAGTTTTTTGTCCCTCCCTTAATAAATAAACCAAATCCTTGTAAAAGCAAAGCTCGTTGCATTTGGAGGCTCACAGCAAGGCCTTTGGAAAATGAGAGAGTATGGTGATACTGAAGTCTTTAAGAGAACTGAAAAGGGTATTTTTTTACTGATAGTCTAGATTCTTTGACAAACTAGAGACTAAAATTCAATGAGACATCAAAATCTATGGTGGATTTATTAAATTGGGTAGAAGCGAAGGCTGTAAAAGCTTTGTAAGGCATGATCCAAGCACAATGGGTGATGGTTGACAGTCAAAGCTAAGTTTAAGTTGAACTTCTGATAATCACTAGGTTTTTCTGGGTGTGCTTCCTAGTTAATAATATGTTTGCTTATTGGGTTTTAAGAGCTTTATGGGCTTAAGAGCTTTTTAAAATCCAGTTTAAACTGGAGGAAGTCAGAACCCTTACATGGATACTCAACATCAGCTTGATAGCCTCTATTTAATCTTTTCCCTGCTGTGTTCCCCTACTGAAAAATCTAGCCAGCTCTAAAGCAGTCTGGTAACTCCCTTGAATTTTCCCATAACCTCGTCTTCCTATTTAAAATAGGTCTTACAGTGTTTAGAGTGTAGTTGGTGGGTTCAGTGGAAGCTTGCCATTATTGTTCATCAAAAGTACTTTATCTGTTGGTGTAGACTATGTGTAATTTTTGTGAAAAATTGACTCTTCAAAATAGGAGATTTTTGGGTCATTCTTTCAGTCATTTCTTCCAGAACACTTTTTCACCCCTCACTGCATTAGTTTTCTGTGCTGTCATCGCTATCAATTATGCTTCAGACTTTTAAATTTTGGATAGGCTATTAATTGCAATAAGCCACTCATTCACTTATGCTTAGAAGAAAAGGGTTCTTTTCTCTGATACCAAATTCCTGCTGCTTTAATGGGAAAGTGCTTTATGTGTGAAAGTGCAGAGAAGTTTAAGAGATTTCTTATTTTTGAAAGGTCTGTAGTAAGAGGAAAAAGCTTTTTAGCTGACAGTATGCTCATGCATGTTCAAATTTGCATTTCCGTGGTGAGGGTTAGGTCCTGCTAAAAATGCTGCAAATATGTTCTTTTCCCAGAAGTTTTCTGGGTTTGTGTGCCTTTTAATACATGTGTCCTACTAAATGTTGAGAGAAAATTCCAAAACGTTTTACATTCTCTTTTGCAGTTAGGGTTCTGAAAACAGCCTATATAGCAGCTGTTCTAGTCCAGTCTTGCAAGTCCTCTTCTATCACATATTGTGGACACAAGGATGTCTGCTGAGCTTATGGGGCATCAAAGATCTCTGCAAACATTTTGCTTGTGTATATATAATGCATACTGCTTTTAAACATACTGTTTTTAAGTACTTTTATTGTTATGGCTTTATACTCCTCCCTTGTATCTAGGACTGGTTTGGGGGGAAAAGTAACATTTATAAGTATAGCTCAATAAAAGGGAAAGCAGTCTGCCTCTAGATATGTCCATTATGGGAGTTTTGGAGCTTAACTTCAACCAAGTACGGCAAAGTGGCTCCATCACTTATGGTTTGTGAAAACCTGCTTTTTAGCCAGGGTTTGGTTTTCTAGATTAGTCCTATAACATTTGGCGTATAGGTTCTCTAGTTTTTAATACAACTTTTTCTCCATCTGCTTTGCTCTTAATATATGCAGTGTCCTGAAAAGAGTTTGTCTTTGTTAGGGAAAAAACCTAGATGGAATAAATTACTCTTGGATTCAGCATTTTTGAGACTGGAGAGCTTTAAATGCTGCAGAGCTGAATCTAAAAGGCATTTGTAACCCTATATTCAAAGCTGAACCAGTGATATTGGCCTGGTTTTTCTGTGTATTTTGGGTTTGGTTTGTTTTTTTTTTTTTTAGCCAAGAAGTGTGGAATAATACATTAATGTTATTGATTTGGCTCTGCAGAAAGTCATTAAGGAAAAGGGCTTGAGTTTCTAGCAGAAACAACGCTTTGTTCCACCTTGTCAGCCTTTTCTATTTCAGGTTATCTGAGTAGCAACCTGATTCAGTGGCAAGAATCAAGGTCATATTTTATTCAGTACAAGAAAATGGAAAATCTGGCAAGAGCCAAGATACTTGTTTGGAAATGGTTTTATTTATCCCTTTCTTCTATGGCTGCTGTCAGTGGAAACAGATATAGCTGATGACAGAATACAAGGAATTCACTGTTCATTATTCATGACTTACTAGAGCTTAAATATGTAAAGGATTTTCTTATTTTCATGGGTCTTTCAGGTTTTAGGTATTACCTGGTTACCTGGCAAGAAATTACATGAAGCAATTAAAGATGCATATTTTTCTTGACTTACTAACCTTAACAGAAAACCTGAATGGGATTTAAGCTGCAGACTAGTTAAAATTGCACTTCACCAAGATTATGCTCATGCTTAATACTGTTATTTGACTAAACGGTGATGTTAAGAGGTATGGTGGGATATGGCCCAAATGTCACCCACCTAGCTGTATTGTGAAGCCTTTAGTTTAAGTTGCAAATTTAGAGCTATCATAGACCTAAATAGGATGTGGAATGTTTGAGTGAATATTTAGCTTTAATGCAGAAAAAAGCTGTTGAAGAGGTAGTTACCAGTAGTGTTGTATTGTTTGTTCTTGCAGTAAATTTGAGATTTCTTGGTATAAAGAGATGATGAATAAACATTGCAGGGACTTGTACTCCCTATGGACCCCTCAGTTCAAAAAGGGCCCCACAGTTCTGGAGAGTCCAGCGCAGAGCAATGAGGATGATGAATGAAGTAGAACAACTCCCTTATGAGGAAAGGCTGAGGGAGCTGGGTCTCTAGCTTGGAGGAGACTGAGGGGTGACCTCATTAATATTTATAAACATGTGAAGTGTTGGTGTCGGGATCTTCTCAGTGTCATCTAGTGATAGGACAATGGGCAATGAGTGTAAGCTGGAACATAGGAGGTTCCACATCAATATGAGAAGGAACTTCTTCACAGTGAGGGTGACAGAGCACTGGAACGGCTGCCCACGGGGGTTGTGGAGTCTCCTTCTCTGGAGACATTTAAAACCCGCCTGGGTATGTTCCTCTGCGACTTGGTCTAGGTGATCCTGCTTGATAGCAAGTGCAGTCAATCAAAATGTCTGTCATGCTTCCTAATACTTCCAAA
Source organism: Phoeniculus purpureus (assembly GCA_028565055.1). NCBI lineage: Eukaryota > Metazoa > Chordata > Aves > Bucerotiformes > Phoeniculidae > Phoeniculus > Phoeniculus purpureus. The sequence goes on along the minus strand of JAOXOE010000632.1, from coordinate 14,878,449 downwards.
GGGTTGTGGTGGTCTCAGCATTTTCATCTAGAATCTTACCAATTGTGTCTTGGCCATCTTTAGTCCTTCTTAGGACAGTTAATGCGTCCTTCCAATTAGGACTGCTATAGGTGTGTTATTGGGAGCATGAAGGTGAAAAGAGGGATGGTATTACAGCAGTGTATAACATGGCAAATCTGATGTAAACAGATGTGGAGAAGCACAGAAAGATTCCAAGTCAGACTGCTTTTACCTTCCCATTAAGACAAGGAAGAAACTGCAGTTCTGATTGAAGACATCAGTCTTCCAGTCAAATAGTACAAACTGGTGCAGCTCTAGTTTTAGAGCATGAATGCTAAAGATTTCCATCTGTACCTACTACAATACATTCTGTACTTGCAACCTGCTGTGTCGACATGATAGAGATTTGGTTTACCTATTGTTAAAAATTAAATGTCATTTCCTGCAGTCTTCCCTAGAATCTGTATCTCAAGTTTTGTACCCTTTCCCAGGTATAGTAATCAGTTGCTGCAGACTGTGTTCTGAGAAATTTGCCTAACAAATTTCAGTTACTTACAACTGTTGTTTTTATTTGTTCGTTGTTTGTTGGGTTTTTTTGAAGCAGTACAAAGGAATGATCTTTGGTATGATTACTTTAGAGTATAAGTTTATTAAGTTTTCAGACAACTATTTGCCACAAAGAATATGACGATTTGGCAAAATGTCTAGAATTGGAGGGGACATCTAAACTAAAATTTGGCTTCCCAGATGCTAACAAAGATTAGAGATGGAAAGCAGAAAGGGCAGACAAACAAAAAATGTGAAGGGACGAGGGAAAACATAGGGAGCAGATGAGAAGCTGAAACGGGGGGAAAAAATAGAAATGATTAAGAGGCTAGGAGGAAGGTTAATTACTGACAACAAATGCTTCCATGGAAACTAGTAATGATTCTTGAATCTTTAATCTTACTGTATTCAGAAGTGTCAGAGCATTTTTCACCTTCTTACTATCTCAATTATGGTTTGTTAGTGCTCCACATAAGAAGTCTTTTACTTTTTCATCTTAATGTACTCAAATTAAGAGAACAGAATTTCAGCACCTAAATAGTAATGATCTCGATGGCTTGTGTAAAATATTTTTAAAAACATTTTGAACCCGTTTATAGCTGTTGTAAAATCCTGATTTTGTTTGATTCTTGTTTATTATCTCTACTTCAGCATCTTCAGTATGGGAATTAGCTAATTATTCCACAGTAAAAATGGAATTACTGAGTAAGCGTATCTGATACTTTACTAGTTGATATGTGTAGTGTACTTTCTTTTGCAAGTTGTAAGAGACCTAGTTCCCTAAGCTGGGAGTTACTAGGATGTGACTTGAGGTTAGGTTATGTAGCCTGTCAGTCTTGTGCTTTCTCCTTAAAGAGTAAATGTAATTTGAATTTTCATGTCTAGATAAGGCTTCAGTGCAGAAATGTCATGTAGTAGTAGTACAGTAGTATTCTTGAAATACTTCGTGACTTAAATCCATTTTTTAAATTGTCTGAACTAAGGACTCTGTATTTTCCAAGACCAGGGATTAATGAATTGAATGTAATCACTTACCATTTGTTTTGCAATACCTTGTATTATTTCTGTTGTCACCTAAGTGGATTTGAGTTGGATTCTTAGGTTACAGACTACTGTATTGATCTTACATTTTTAATTTTAAAAACTTACCAAAACATCTGCTGTAGAAGGAGATGATAATACACTTAAAAATAGATGGATTTTTCGTGTATCGAATTATTCACTTGTTGATTCATTAATTATCTTAAAGTTAAATTAGTAATTCAGAATGTGTTAAAAGCAGTTGTCCTGTAGGTGTACATTTTTTAAACTACATAAGTTCACATGTGCAAGTTTATTTTAAGTAAATAAAAGTAGCAAAAATTTCCTATTTCCTTTCTGTAATTACAGAAGCTGCTGGGTTTGTTTTGCTACGGATGAGGATGATCGGACAGCAGAATGGGTGAGACCTTGCAGGTGCAGGGGCTCTACGAAATGGGTTCATCAGACCTGTCTGCAGCGCTGGGTGGATGAAAAGCAAAGAGGAAACAGTACTGCTAGAGTTGCTTGTCCTCAGTGCAATGCAGAATATTTAATAGTATTTCCAAAGCTAGGTAAGATATGTGTTGTTTAAATGTCAAACATAAAACACTTGTTTGTGGTGTTCCTAATCTCTTTTTCGTTTGTTCCGCCTGGACCAGCAGTTCTGTTGAAAATTTGTCTATTCCCTTTTGCAGACAGTTTGTCCCCTATTTGGTGGCTTAAATACCTTATGAAAGTGTTACAAGTGTTCCACTTATCAATACACCTGAGTGTTTGGAGTGATTACCTATAAGTAAATGTTACAGTGGTTTTGTTTTTTCTCTTACTGAGCAGGGAGTGACTTTCAGCAACTGCCACACATAAACACCAGCACATAAACATATCTATTCTGGTTTCATCAGCTTGAAGCAAAACTGTTGTCAAAGGAAATTCAGAGGAAAGAACCTTACTGAGCAACTTGTTGCATTACCTGAATAAACATATTTTTACTTAGTTTAAGGAGGTTTTCCTGCATCAGTATTTTCCTGTATTCAAGAGGCAGAAAATCCACATTTGCTGGGCACTGCTGTAGCTCTTTCTCTCAAGATGAAAGAAGAAAGCTGGAAATGGTCTTCTGGAGGCTACTTACTTGAGTAAGGGCACTGCACAAAATGTTGCATATATTTAAATTAGCAATGGTTGCTGTGACTCCAGCCCTCACTTGCTCATATGTTCTATGGGGTATATTAAGTAGGGCAAGAAATGAAAGTGTTTCCATGGCAACACACATTTTGTTTAAAAGTAAAGCTGCTTCTTAAAGAACTGCTGACACAGCATGTGAGCAAAGGCATTCAGAAAAGTATCTTATTTTTGTATGAAACAGCTGAAAATAACTTTCACTTTCACTATCAGTTCTTTGGGACAGGATCTCTTTTCTGTTAGTATAAGGATTGACAACATTAAGATGTAGAGGGAAATTTACATGGTCAATAACATTTATTTCCATGACAGAACACTTAGTATTGGGAAAGACAATATGCACTAGTGGTTGTTGATATTTGGGAAAACATAAACCAGCATGGTATTTGCTACCAAGTTTCTCATGTATCCTCACAGTTTTCCTTTACTATAGAGATGAATTTTAATCTCCATCATAAAGATGGCATCAAATGATAATATTTAGCATTGACTTTGGGGAAATAAAAATTGTTTGATATATGAGCACTTACAATGACCACAAATCTTGAAGCTGTTTAAAATTCTTACGTGTATCTTGAAAGATGAAACTCTAATGTGAGCTGCTTTTGCATTTTATTTTTGCAGTGGGGGAAAAAAGGGAAGCAACTAGAGTTTGGAGCGGTTATATACAAGAAGCATTTTAATTTGTTCTTGCAAACTGTGGCATACTTAATTTAAAAGCTAAGATTTCTAAATGCTAACACTCCTAACTTCTGAAACTGGCCTAAAATTCTTGCGCTAGGTGTAAGAATCTGTTGTTTTCCCTCATAATCCCATCGTTTCCATTTTTAAAGATTAGAAGGCCATAAACATTCAGACTTTTGCACGAGGACACAAGACATCAATAACAGAGCAGATAAATGAATTTGGATCCATCAGACATCAGTCATTAACTTAAAGTGCCTCAGACAAGTGAGACAGTCTTGCTCTTTTGTCAGTCTTTCTAGTAACCCAAAGCTGTTATATCACAAATCAACTATAAGCCAGTCAAAGTTGCACCAGGCAGATTTAGGACACTCAGATGTTTACAAGCAGTCTTGCCAGTGGCCCCATCTCTGCTGCAGCAAGTATGACAATGTTTTGGATTGGAAGGGACCTTTTAAAGTTCTTCTAGTCCAACCTCCTGTGAGCAGGAACATTTTCAACTAGATCAGGTGGTTCAGAGTCCTGTTAAATCTTTCAAAGACATTCCTAGTCATTCCATTGGAGAAACTAAAATTACTTGAGCAGGGAAGAAGAAACAAAGTTTCCTGAGGTATCATTGGAAACTTACTTACGTTAAGACTTCTGAAGTGCTGGTGGAAACTCTTTTCTCAAAACAATTTTTGCTGAAAGGGCACTCTCTAACACAACTTATTTTATTTATGATTAGAGTTTTGAGGTAGTATCAACTTGAGGAAATATCTTTAAGTAACAGTGGGTATATTTTTATGTATTACTACTTCAAAACAACACTCCTAATGATGTATCTCCTTAAAATTCTAATTTATTTCAAGTGTGATAGTGCATACCAGTTTTAGGACAGGTAGTAACTGTGCTCTTACTAGCTGCTTTTCTATTGAGGACTTTTTTTATCAAATAGGAAAACATTATTGCTACTTCCAAAGTAAATTAAGTCCCTTTTAGATAACTGTATCTGTTTAATAAATACAAAACAAGGTTTAGCATAAAAAAGGTCTCTTAAAGCATGACAGGTTTAACAAAAAAGTTTTTTACATTTCCTTCTTCAATTTATATGTTAGTGGTATTTAATTTCCTACATTTTTTTTAATACTGTCTTAAAGAAAGTTATGTTTGTCCTTTCTGACTACATCCTTCCTAAAGAACTAATTTAAACAACAAATTATTGGAATAACATTTTCCTAGTATTTTCTCAAAATTGTATACCAAATTCTGTAGCTTGCTTCTTACAGTGATTAGTATCAGTAGGTGCAATTTGTTAGTTCTTTTAGAAGTGTTAGAATTCTCTTGCCATATCATCTTGCTAAGACGTACAAGGCAAGCTTCAGTGCTTTGTGTTGCCCTTTAGGTCTCACCAAATATGGTGGCTTTTTATAATCTCGTCTTCATTGTCTTCAAACAAATACAAGTTTTCAAAATGGTACAGCTAAACAACTTCTTCGGTGGCTGTGGGAAATAGTCAGTATGTGTAAATTACTAGGCACCTAGTACTTGCTGTTATGACCTTGTTGCTACTTTGAGTACATTACAGACATCCCAGCTCTTTATAAGCCTGTCCTGGAAAGTTAAACAAAACTGTTAATACAGTTGATCTGCTTGTTCCACTTCTTTGTGTTCTGAGTATAGAGCTTCTCTTTCATAAACCCTTTAATTTTGGTACCTAATCAATAATAGGATGCTCAAGAATATTCATGAAAAACTCTGTAGCTTCACTTTGTCACGTACTTACAGAATAGTTTATATCAGTTGCTGTGTTTGAATTAGAGGTCGCTTCCTGCCTTTAAAACTCTAGTAGAGTTTGCTGCTAGAATGTAAAATGCATGCTGTAGTAGAATATATATGCAAAGATAACCAATTTGAGTACATAAGTAGGTTAAGAACTTGAACTTCCAGCAGACCTAGAGAATAGATTAAGCAGTATTCTGCTCAGGTTGCTTAGGACTGCTCACTAGTCTGATAAATAACTCAGCAACATTTACAATTATATAAACATATAAACTAAATACGTTTAAATTGCAACTTTTCAGTTCCAGTCTTTCTACAAGGCCTGTAAATGCTACTGATGTACAAACAATGTGTAAAATCCAACCCTCTATAAAAAAAACCACAAAACCAAATTCCAAAGCAGGGGAGACCCAAACATGACAAAATAGATGTGTGTGAGAATACCAATGCTGATAAAACATCAGTTCAATTAGATGTTCCTGTTGCTTATTTTCACTGGCTGACTTCAGTTGTGTAGAACTGGTTGATTTGAAACCATTCACACTAGAGCTGTTTTCTTGAAAGAGAAAAACCAAGTCATTAAACAGGAGTCACAGTTGTCATAAATCATTGTGACTGATAGAGAGAAATCATGCAAACTCTTAATTTAAAATCTTTATTGTAAGTTTAAATGCACAGCTTTTAATTCATTTGGGGTACACACGACAGAGACAATCTTAGGAACAGTGTGCTAAGTTACCAGCATCATAAAAAAATGTAAGAATATAACATTTAGGTACTAGTAGTATTAAAGATAGGAACTGAACTGCAAGTGATTTGTTAATATTGGAGAATGCCAAATACAATACCTTTACTTTCAGAAAGGTAAAAAAGATAAATCCTTGTCACCTGCTCTCTGCAAGGTCAGGACTAACTGGAGATCAGGAGAGAGTTAGCATCCAGCTCAGGATTTGCTGTACAGAACACAGCATGCTAACTAGCATGGTTGTTCATCTAATATAAGACCTGTACCTCTTCAGTAAGTCATTTAACTCCGTTGCTCAAGAGATCACTTCTTCCCTCCCACCGCCACTGTCCCACAAAAAATGATTAGGAAGTAGTAAATGAATTATAGGCTGAAGAGAGCAAACCATGATGACAGACATGAAAGATCAGTTACTTAAGAATGTCTGTAGGCTAGTTTTGATAGTTTAATATTTTCACTGGTTTAGTAGGAAAATGTGAGAGGAAGCTAGTACTCATGCATACAAGTTAGAGGACAGTCTGTAAGTAATGTGGAATCTGACTACAGTGATCACATTTTTCACTACATACATACATTTCAGACTTTAGCTTCAGGCTTTCGCTTTTTTCAAAGAAAAGTTGCAAGCACACCTTCGCTTACCTCACCAAGCTGATCAGAGTAATGTCATGCTCTGCATAGGTCTGGAAAGTGCAGCTGTCCGTAGGCAGAACAGTGAGCCTGTATTCAGGCACTGTTGTCAGAGGCATTAAATAACCTGAATTAGGAGGGGATTTTTCCCCCTCAAAAACTTGAGAGGTGCTCCTCTCAAAATATTGAATGCAGCCTCTTTCACTGGAAGGAATCTTTACTATTTGCTGTGCTACTTGTTACTGTCAAATAGGATAGCTGAGTGACGTAATTCTCAGGTGAAGTTGCCAAAGATAAGTGCATGAAGTACATTACAACTAATTAGTATTTCTTACTGTTGCAATATTTAAGTCACTCTACCTAAAATGATTTCTGCAATGGAGCAATTTTAATTCAACACAAAGGAAGCTAGTCAACTTTTTGTGGGTAAATTAGTCAGTGCTCTAACTAGTATATTAATCTCTCAGAAAGATGTTGCGGTGAATGACATAGTAGGTAGAAATAAATTCAGATAGTATATCTCAATTATGTGTTCTCATTTAAGCAGAATGTGTGAGTTGTCAATACTTGTATTTTGCCAAGTTCATTCTTTATCAGTGGTAGACACTGAGAGCTTTCTTCAGTATGCTTATTTACATATATGTATCTATATCTTGAAACCTTACTTTTCCTTTATCTTAGGTCCAGTTGTTTACGTTTTGGATCTTGCAGATCGACTGATCTCAAAGGCATGTCCATTTGCTGCAGCTGGAATAATGGTGGGCTCTATATACTGGACAGCTGTTACATATGGAGCCGTGACGGTGATGCAGGTATATGTGTATTCCCTATTCTTAACAGCTTTGAAATAAAGTTTTCTAAAGGAAAAATCAATTAAATGAGACTTTTCTTTCCATGGCTGGAATCATGCTTAAGCTGCTTTCAGCACTTTTAACATAGTTAAGAAGTAAGTTCAAAATAGATGATAGAAAGGTCCTCACTTACAAACGATCATACTGTATAAAGCCAAGTGTCCCTGTTCAAACATGGTTGGTTCTGCGACTAACGAAATTCACTACTGCTCTAGCTGGCTGCCCTGTGCATGGCAGGCTGGTGAACTCCCCTCTGTTGGTAGAGAAAAGATGCCATTACCACCTAACTACCGATAATGGTAATCCAGGTCTTGAGATAAGACATGGGACTATTCTCTTCTTTTACCTGTAGAAAACTTTTGCTGGTAACATTCAAAGGACTGAGATATGGAGAGTTTTCTTCAGTCCTACCACTTGGTTATTGTATAAAGGAAAATGCAGGCAATTCATTCACGAGCAACAAATGCAAACCACTGCAAATTAATAGTATATTTTAATTACTTCACACTACATGGTTAGTTGAAAGGGAAAAATATTTCTCTTTTTGCTATTTAAATATAAAAAATACTAAAATAATGTCCACAGGTGGTAGCAAGCAAGTGGACTATTAACTGTGCAAAGATTTATTAATGGCTGTCCTAGTTAAACTACAAGACAGTAATTTTCATAGATGGTACAATTAGAAAAACTTTCATTACCATTTTAGTTGTTGACTCCTATATCAAGACCAGAACCTGTGTTTAGCCTGAAAGTATAAAAATATTGTGATGCTAATCCAGTGTGGATAGAATTAACAAACTAATGTAAGTTCTAATTTTAAATATACAGGCTAGTACTTAGCATGTAAGTCATATGATGCAACTTTGTCTTGAATTGTGTGGTACTTCCCTGCAGTTCTACAAGTAAGTCCATCTCAAGATTGTGTGTTGATTTGGTTCCACTTGCATATGATCCTACAACAGATATGTAGGTGGCAGCCACTGAAGTGGAGTCCAGATGAGTTGATGCAGTATCCCTGGTGCCAATGTGGCCAAGGTTAAGTGGCTGCTTAAGTGATGTATAATGATGTGGATACCTCTTCCATTCCACTGGATGAATAGTGTACACCTAGGAATTACAGAATAGTACACCTAGGAATTTCCTCGTCTGGTATTTTTTCTTGTTGTGGTCCCTGCAAGAACATTGCACTCACCTTTAATGCTACAATTAGAATTCATGAAATATACCTATGGGTCCCTATCTCCTCGCTCACTGTTACACTGAGCCTTTTTCAACAGGAACTTACATGAGCTGTTTAGTTTTTCTAGAACTATCTGACCAAACAGAAAGATAAATGCTCCTTTTCATAGTTCGTTTTGATTCTGAAATGAGGATCTGTCTAAAATGAGACTCCCCATGTCAAATCCCAGGTATGAAGAATTAACCATTCTTCTGACTTAAATTTTGATCATTCTGGGTAACAGTAATTTATTTTTGCTTATAATGGATGAGATTAAACTGGGAACAGCCTTTGCCACCCCAGATTTCCTAGGTTTAGTATGGCTTGCTTCCCGATGCATTTCATACTCCTTTCCTTCAGCTGAAGGACCACAAAGACGCACAGAAGCTGTTTTTAAAGTTTAAGCTTCATGTGGGGAAAGATAAGCACAGACCTGACACTGACTTAGCTATCACTGGAGTAACAGTAACAAAGCATATGACATTACTGAAAACGGAGAGAAATGTAACGCAGAAGAGGCAACATACTGAGGCTGCTTTTGGTGGACAAGGACTGTAAGAAGAGAAGGGTAGTGTCAGACACCCACCCATTTGTGTGGAAGTTAGTGAAGGAGCTGGAACAGAAATGCTGAGTTATTTTTTGCAGGAATAATCTTTTGGTGACCTATTGGTTGTGCCTATTTTAGAGGCCATGATATATAATGTGTCCTTCTATTCTAGAAGAATAAATTGAAATATTTTTCAAAGCAAGGCTAAGAAGTACATGTTGAAGGTACACTACCCTACAATCTACAAGCACTTCAAGGTCTTTCTTAGCATTTCATAATCCTTAAACTGAGACAACTCTAGAAGATATGTACCATTTTAATTTCTGGGTTTGCCCTCAGGCCTATTAGAATCATTTATTTAAAATAAAAATGTATTTCTTAAGAAAACATTGGCACTGTTATCTTACAGTTTTAATACATACATTTTATAAGCTGTGATTTGGTTTGTTATATTTTTATTATGTACTTACATATAAATTTAGGTATATTTATGTTTCTGTATTGTTTTAATAGTGATTGTTTATGTGCCAGTAGAAAGGTTTAGACACACCAGTAGTGACTGTCCTTTCAAAATCATAGCACTAACCATGTTTAAAAATAATATGCAAATGAAGCTACACTGCAGTGTCCACTGTAGTCCATCTTCCTGCATAGTCTAAAGAAGCAGTGCTTTTCAATACTGTGATTTTGTTGCATGAGGTATTTTTGGTTGTCAGGAACCAACTGAGGAACTTGTTGTCAACTTAGCCTTTAAAGAGTAGTGTAAAACTAATCATTCAAAAACTGTAAATCCTATGTATTTTGGAAAACGCACTATTTTGATATTTCCAGATGTTTAGGTTTCTACGTAACATAAAAGCATGTAGGTAGTAGATAGTAAGGTACTGTTACAGCTCTCTGCAAGATTGACTGCCAAACTAGGGCTGGTAGCTTACCTGCTTTGTACTCAAGAGTGCAAAGGCAAAACAAGATTACATTAGGGAAAGCAGCATCTGTTTTTTCTTCACCTTAGAATGTATCCAAAGCCCCACACAAACTAATTTTTTTGAAGTTGTATTCTTTGTTCAGTTGTGGTCTTTGTTACGTTTGTCAACTATATACATATTTACCAGGTTGTGGGTCACAAAGAAGGTCTTGATGTCATGGAGAGAGCTGATCCTTTATTTCTTTTGATTGGACTTCCCACTATCCCAGTCATGCTAATATTGGGCAAGATGATTCGTTGGGAGGACTATGTGCTCCGACTGTGGCGCAAATACTCTAATAAGCTACAAATTCTGAACAGCATATTTCCAGGTAATGTAATTAAATCTAAAAGGAAATATTACGAATATGAAGCTTGAATTTGTATCTTTAGGAGATGGGGAAAGGCCAGTCGTTTTGCCATTCGTAAGTAAAGGAGATTGACACTTCTCCATTTTATGTTCAGTGTACTTAGATGGTGTTTGTATAGGACCTTATGAGAAAGGTAGGGCAAGAGGAGCAGAAGCATGGTTTCAGTTAAGACTTTGGGAAAAAAACAACCTATTGAAAATCATGGGGTTTATTTGAAATTAAAGATGAATAGTCATTTAATGGAAATAGAAGAAGGGTAATTGTCAAGAAGTAATTGGGCTGCAGATTTGTAACGGAGTGGGAGTAAACATTAATGTGCTTTCTGTGTGAGCTTGGTAGCTTGGTAACCTTCTCTTCCCCCACTCTCATCCCTTTAGGCATTGGATGTCCTGTTCCTCGTATTCCAGCAGAGGCCAACCCTTTGGCAGATCATGTCTCTGCTACACGTATTCTGTGTGGAGCTCTAGTTTTCCCTACTATTGCGACCATAGTTGGCAAGCTGATGTTCAGCAGTGTTAACTCAAACTTACAAAGGACAATCTTGGTAAGATTCGGTATTGTTTGTTGGTTGTAATATGGGAATATGAAGAGCTGTGGGGAGAGGGTGGAAAAAGAAAAACGAACATAAATTGTTGTAGAACTTAAAAGTGGTATTTCATTAATGAGAAGGTTGCCTGTCTTGGCAGCAGACAGGTATCGAGTGTGAGAGACTTTGTTCTTATGACTGAAACTACTCTCAATCTAAGAGAAGGCTGAAACTTGCATCTAGTACTGTAGTAGGCAGACCTTGGCAGTAATTGTGATAATGAAGATGAGGAACTCCTCCTCTGCAAGGGAAGATGGGTGCTTATATTATCAAACTTTTTATATTAGCTTCTGCTTACTAATTCCTTGAGACAACTCCTTTGTTACTTATTTTAATAAGGAGAGAAAAATAAACTCTCCATACAAGTTCAGTGGAAGGGAGAGGACAGAGAGGAGACGATCTCTTCCTTTGTGAGTAACCTCTCTGGCCTACAGTGCTATTTCAAGGGGAATTAACATGGAGTTGGGTATGATGGTATCCCTGATCATCTGACTGTCATTTCAGCCCCTGTTTTTAATTCCACCATGTTTATGCATTCCTCCCTTCCATATGGATCAAACAGTGATCTTCCAACTGTTCATGTAGACTAAAGGCTTATTAGTGTCTCTTCTTATTTTGAAGACTTGAGAGAAACATACTGCAAAATTTTGTGGGGCAGAAAAAAATGTTTTACAAAGAAACATATTTTACTTCATGCCATGCTTGCTTTTGGCAAGTGGCCTTTTTCACAGTCTGATTGTGAAACAGGTAATTAGTATTATTTCTATACTAGTATATATTCAAATAAGTGAGGAAAGCAGATACATACCTGTATTTCGCTTTGTTCTTTAAACAGGGTGTATTGTGATGGCTTTTTTTTTTTAAGAATATTTTTCAGACTTTCAAGCAAATAAAGCTTTCAGGAAGTTCAGTACATAATCCCTTTAAATGATACTAACATCTGTAGTAGTGGTAGAAAAATCTGAGATACTCATTTGGAATTGTCCTAATTAACTAAACTTCAAAAGAAAATGCTATATACTTTGATAAAAATGGTTCATAACCAGAATTTTATCAAGAACTTTAGCAATGATGTAACACTGAACTGTGCAGGTTTTCAAAATATCTTTTTGTTTCAGGGTGGAATTGCTTTTGTTGCTATAAAAGGAGCTTTTAAGGTTTACTTCAAACAGCAGCAATATTTGCGTCAAGCTCACCGCAAAATTTTAAATTATCCTGAGCAAGAAGGAGCATAAGGCTGTGATCTCCAGATGTCGTACAGTCTGGCCTTACAGGCTTCCATGCTGTATTGGTTCCATTGTTATTGCACAGTAGTGGAGAATTGTGATAATTTGCTGCTCCTTTTTTTTCCTCTCTAATAAAGCACTGTCTTGTGGCAGGGTAAATACTTTCAGCAACCACTGAACCTAAGAATGTGACTTGCCTTTCATTAGATTTGGGTATTTCTGTTGGGCTTATGAATGATTTTCTTTGAGCCAACATGCTGAATGGAAAAAATAATAAGCATCAGCTACAGAACAGAAACATTTTGAACTGTATAGTTAACATAGGCTTATTCCAAATGCCTGTTCTAGATGTGTTTTCAAACACGATCATCCAGTTCAGCACTTCACACCACAAAGAGAATTTTTTTTTAGGAAGGAAATTAGAGTCATTAGCAAGGAGAGGTAATTGTGGAACATCAGTCAATAAAGATTTCCTTCGGGTTTGCTGGTATCAAGCAGAGAATGTAAAATACTCAAGTAACTGGTCAGAGAAAGCAAAAGGTAGGTAACTTGTGCGTCAGCTTTAGCCACCTAAGTTCTAGGTGTTGGAATTAGCATGGCTTTCAGGTGACTGCTTTATTCCTGATAATTTTTATTGTCCTGTTATGTCTTCTGCAGCACCTAGTGTTATTTTCATATGGCTCTTTTTTTTGTTACTGGTGCTGTCTAGCACCAGTAAAATACTTTCAGTAGCTTATTTTGTAGTTAAGTCTTGGAGCACTTGTTTAGTTTTCATGTTTCTTTTGATTATGTAAGTATCTGTTCAAGTGCAAAGATCAGTAGAAATGTGAAGAAACAACATGAAACACTAAAGCCACATTTAAACTGGTGGACTAGGGCATCCCTGTAAACTTCAGACCTGGAAGTGGAAGATCTGTACCAGGACTAGGCTGTTCTGGCCCTCCCAGCTCTGGGGAAAGGAGTGGCTGGAAGGGGCAGCACTACACTTTGGGTGCCTGACCTGAGCATGGTACAGAGTAGCAGAGCAGACACTGTTCAGACACGTTGAATCCATTCTGTCAAGGACTAAAGGATAAATCTTAAATCTTTGTTCCTATGTTAAGCTTTACTGTTTGTGTGTTCAGAGGAGCCATAAGCACTGCAGTTATTTGATGTATTTATAAACTTAATTTCAAGAGAAAAGAACTGGTTTATGAAGTTAAATTTTGACAAACATAGTACAGCCACTTGGTATCGAAACCAGACATAACCTACATTTAGTACATGGAAGTTTGGTTTTTTTCTTAACAATTTTTCTCACAGTTGTGTTTTTTGTGGTTTTTTTTTTCTTGTTCATATTAATATGTCAAATGCATGGAGAAATGTTTAAAAAAAATCTTTTGGTGGAAGTACTCATAAGTAAATTTCTTTTCACCAGAAATTAAGTAAATGCAGACCGGACTTCATACCTGACTGCAATAATGTATGAAATTCAAAGTATGGTACCTTTTCTAGAGTATGTGTATCTTAATTACCAAGATGTAATATTTTAGAACTGTACAAAAGTGTATATAGTGGCCAACTAGTACTCAAAAACTATACAGGTATTGAAAATTACACATCCAATCAACATAACTTTTGAGGTTCTTGCTGTAACTAAAGAATTACGATAATCTTACAATAATCTTGTAAGTCTGCTGATTATATTTGTCTTAGTGGGCTTTTATATAAACCTCTAAAATAGTGTAGCAACCTCTGAATGTTGCTGCTTTCTGTAAGATAGTCTGGAAACAATATAATATGTATTTCTTACAGAATTCCTCATTTCGACAACTTTTCAGTGGTCTTCACTGTATATATTTCCAACCAATTTACTACTGTTTTTTTAAAGACTTGTGAAGAATTGAATTATGCAAATTAGTGGTTTTGAAACTTGTTCCCTGGAGAAACTCATTGCCTGCTCTGGAATTTAAAGCTATTGTAAAAAATACAATTATAAAAATACTGTATGGATTATACAATTATTTCACCTAAGTGGAAGAAGGTCATTACTCTGTTGTAAATCTTGTTTTTAAGTATTGAAAAATTGTATTTACGTTGAATTAGGTTGAATAAATATTTTTTACACTCTCTAGTGTATTTTGCCAGTTGAACAAAGCCTGTAACAAGACTTGTGAATCAAAGCGTTTCAACGCATAGAAATGTTGATAGCCTAAAGTAGTATCTTGGAGATGAAGGAAGAATTACTGTAAGACTTAGTTCTTTTTTTTCTTCTCTAGTGGTCTAAAAGTGATCCAGGGGAAGGCATTTGAAGCAAAAGAGTTGTTGCACACCATGAACAACTTCTGTAATGCAGAACCAGGGTTGGGATTTACTGTGTATCTGTACACAGGGTTGGCTGGTGTGCAGCACTTATTTGGGAAATAAATGGGAAATACACCACTAGCAATAGGAAGTACTTTTTTCACTAATGGCTAATTTACATCCCATTACTTTCATAACAAGGAATATGAAATGTTATCTGCTATTTCTTAGTGTACTTTCTTATCTGTAACTTGGTTTCTTTTAGCATTCCATTACATCAGCGTAAAGGTACAAGTTATCTGAGCTGTGATTATGTAAACACATAGGAGATGCTTCTCCCCTTCTCTCTCCCCAGCTATCTCAAACTCTTGGAGCCCTACTCTTTTTCTCAGTGTTTTTCATTTGAACCGTGGTTCTTTCCTTCAGCCTCTTTCCTCTGCCAAAGCTTTTTTTTTAATTGTAACAATTTGCTGGAGTTGCTTGGTTTGAAGCATATTAATTCCCTTCTCACGTATAGTAGTTTCTGAAACGTTAGCTGTCTCTTGGTTATCATAGAAGGAGCTATTTAAGGCCTCTCCAGCACTTACAGTAGTTCTCTGATTATAAAAAGGTATATGATTCAGTATTGTGACTTCAGGTACAATTACCAAACTTAATTGAGGACACAATTTTTACTAGATTTCAGCTGCACAGTGTTTATCATGGCAACAAGAACTACTTGTTTTTTTCAATGCCTACTGTGGAACAAGTTGGACAAACTTATGGAGTAGGTGTTTGAAGCAGCTTTTTACTAGCTGCTTTCTAGAAGAGTTTTTAACCACAGCCAAGTATGTCTCTACACAGTAGTTTTTACTGATGAGAACTTCATTTACCATGACTTATTGGCAATTTCTTCTTCCTCTTTCTACCTGGATTTTCTGGTGGAAAAAAACAACTTCAAATGCTTCAACAAACCACACTTACTTATCTCATGAAGTTAAATATAAAAAGTAGTCTTCTTATACCTACTTGGAATATAACACTGAATCTAGCCATACATCATTTTCCTTATCCTCAGCCTCTCAGTACCTCAGCTACCACTCTGTAACCCTGCTGAGTGAAAAGGCACATCTTCTCTGACTAGTCTCAGATTTACTATTGATTCAGGGAAAGATTCTCTCCTTAATCCATTGGAATAAGTTCCATGAGTGTTCCGACCTGAGATCAATTCTTATAAGTGCTAAGGCCAAGACTTTGTTACCTGTTGAGCAGTTTGTTCTGTTTCAATGAGCTGTAAAAATAGAGGTATCTGTGCCATAGTTTGCCCAGCGTTTCAACTATTCAAACTCTTTCTGCTTGACTAATTTCAGAAGTCCAGGGTAGGCTTTATTAATTATTTCAAGGCCTAAGTCACAAGCATGAGTAATGTAGCTGCTTTCTGGAAAGGCAACAGTCACAAGATCTGTGTACAAAGAGTATTACAGTGAGTGGAAAAAAAACTCCTGTAAATAGGAGGTGAACTATCATCATTAGAACATGGCCCCTGCATCTCTAGAAGGTTTGAAGACTTGTGGCTTCAGTGTCCATTCTTGCCAGTTACTGACATACTTTGGATGATAATTGCTTTTGCACTTCTGAATTTTATTAGCATAAAGCAGTTATTTCTGCTTGCACTGTACCAAGTAGTTCAGTAGAGAAATTCCATTCCAGAACCACTAAAAGCAAATAACAGACATGACTTGAAACTGCCTCAACCACACAGCTTGGCAGAGCCTGTCAAAACACATCTTGCAGGCACCTCATTTAACGCGGGATAACTAAGTGATGGAAAAGCAATTGCCTAAGCGGTGGGCTGCCATAGGAAGTACTCTGGTTATGGTTTTAAAAAATGCGGAAATTAGGAAGCTTACTTCTACCTTCAGACCACTCTCTGATACAGCAATGCATCACTCCATTCTGACTACAGCTCAGTAACATGTAGTTGCAGCCACTGGGAGCTGACAAAGGAACACAATGAACTGAGTATTTACTGTATGTCTAAATACTGTTCTGTGAGTTCTTGCCATTTTTCTGCCTTAAATTGTTACAAGAAGCAAATACCCATACTTGCCACCTCTGGAAGAGCCTCCCCTTTTGAATCGTCTAGATACTTGTCACACACAGAAGCAAAAACATTGCAATGAAATAAAGAGTGCTGTTTTTTCTGCACCAAATGGCAGCTAGTTCAGTCTAACTTGAAGGAATAAATTCTCTCTTGCATAGTTCTAGATTACGATCCCATGGGTAATTCTGAGCTTGTTACGAGTCATCTTTTGCATGAGCTGCTCATGTTGCACTGTTTCAAATGAGACCACAGCACACGGGGGAAGTCCTGCTTCTCCAGTTTATCTGCTCTTCAGCTTCAGGGATTTTTATATTTTTAGATTCTTTTAATCCAAGACAGGTGTCAGTTAAATATGCATAACATTATAACAACTCCCTCTGGATGAGAAGCACTGCAGGAGCTTTATGGAACATGAATTGCATGATGAAAGTCTGGAGAAGGGAGGCTGAAGAAATAAAAACTTAATTGAAGATCATTTCAGAGGGGTAGAGGAAAAAAAGCCATTTTGACATACTGAAGCTGAGACTTGGAACAAATTCCATCAGTACTAGGCTATGAATGGCTAGTGGGATTTCTCATAGCCAACACAACAGCAATTCTCTTGACTGCTGTAAGGACAATGCAGTCAGTAAACAAAGGTTTCAGTTTTTTTCTTAAATACTTTGGTACCTCTTTAAATGCAAAGCAGTGGGTTTTTGTTCTGTTAGTGGTTTCTTTTCAAAAAGCAATGGTATCCTTTAACTATGTCTTTTAACAGCTCTCTGCCCCACAGAGTTGTTAAATGTCAAGGTACCCTAAAAATGAAAGTACTTTCTACTTAGCATAAATTCAGTGTCACGGGTACAGAAGTGTGCTCTTGTGCTAAGCGCATACCACCCTCCTGGTAACCAGGTGCCTTTTTCCATCTCATTTCAAAGAAGAGTGAAAATGCCGGCTAACTTAAGGATTTCAACAGTATGGGTGCCTGCATTTCTTTGTTCGGCTCCAGATTCTTTATGAGCAAAGTTGTTTCCTTTCTAAGGGGCTCAAAAGTGAAAGCTCCTGTGATTAATAGGTGGCAAGAACCCATTACTTAGATTTATTTATTTTTTTAATACATTTTTGGTATTTACACATAGCTACTTCCATGCCAAATGACAGGAAATCTCTGTAGTTCCTGAGCCTTCTGGTCTTAAACTATTTTGGACAGAATTGGAGTAGGTGATCACAGATACTCTGTAATATTCCTTAGTGGCTCCTGCTGAAAGCATTTCAGTTCTTGCTGAGCTAACTCATACACTATGTGGTGGAATCCCTTTATGTAACAGTTAAGAGTAGAGCCATTCACAGCCCACAGAAATATTTTGTCCTAATCTACAGATTAGGACCAAGAAAAACATAAACCAGATTTACTTTTACACTTGTGGAGATGTTGTAGAGATTATTTCCGCAACACACCATGGAAACTGCCCCAGAAGTCAGGACCTGTCTCCTGAAGAGAGGAGACATCCTCAGCAAAGATCAGTACTGTCTGTCCCTTGTAGCATTGAGCATTTGAGCATTCTGTGCCTCAGTCTTTTTAACGAAGTAGCAATGGGCAATTGCAGATTGTGTAATTACAGGAGGGTGTTAGAATGGCATAATTCTACAGACACTTGCCAAACTGAGATGCATGTAGCTTCTTACCATCAAAGTGGTGGCCAAAGTGCAACCCTCCTGCTACAGCAGGTTCACTGGAACAGGCTGCACAGGATTGCATCTAGGTGGGTTTTGAATGCCTCCACAGAGACTATGGACGTCCTGTTCCAGTGCTCTGCCACCCTCAAAGTAAGGAAGTTCCTCTTTATGGTCAGATGGAACTTCCTGCTTTCCAGTTTGTGCCTGTTGCCCCTTGTCCTGCTGCTGGACACCACTCAGGGGAGTCAGACCCCATCTTCTTGACACCCACAAGTCAGTGGCTCTTAGATCTGTTTTAGTTCTGTGCCATTTTTTGAAAGAACAAGACTTGTGATGCTGTGCACCACAGAAATGGCACAGAAGTCATGAAGCCAAATACAGTATGTGGCAGCTCTGCATCACTCGGAAAGTTAAGAATTGTACTGAAATGTAATTAGGCTAAATCAAATGTGTGCTACAATTATATGGCGCATGGTAAGCAGACTCCAAAAGTGAGTGGTGTATTTTTGCATCCTAACATTTCCTGTATTCCCAAAGCAGATTCTTTATTGCATTTTTGAGATGTAATTAGATGGCCTTAAAATATCTTTTTTCTGTAGAAGCCCTATTTTGAACTTCAAGTCTCTTTCTTTACTAATTGACTTGCACAGGAACTGAACAGTATCACCACCAAAAGACATTAACAAGAATTGACATTCCTTGTCCAATAGGAAAGGAAGCAAAAGGATGGGGAGAGTGTACAGCACTAGTGGTTATATTCTAGCACAGGTGAACTTGGTGCTATCTTTTGAGTAGTGAATATAGTTGAGTAGTGAAATAGTAGCATATTTGTCTTAAAGTATGTTAACATTAAAAGGGAAACATCTAATCAGTTTATACCACCCCGTTCCATGCAAGCACACAAAACAAATTGCCTGTTTGCTCAATACTGATACCAAAACAAAAATGACATACTGCAGTGGCAGCCTCTATTCTGGGCACTGTTCACCTTGCGCAGGCCTTTCACCTGGCTTGTGACAGCAGTGTGTGCTGAAAAGCTAAAGCATTTGAAGAATCACCCCATGAAACAAAATCATTTCCTGACTGAAGCATGAGGGATACTACAGGCAGTGATGGTCAACTTTACCTACATAATCTGATTCTTTTTGAGTCCCAGAAGTCCTACAAACAAATTTCTATCCACGCAACTGCTTGACAACATAAACCCAGGCCTAGTGGAGAGTGGGCTTTCGCCAGCATTTTTTGACACATCTGTCACAGCTGGATGTTCTTGCATGTTAAATCTCAGCTGGGTTAAGGTGCAGTTGCACAGCTCTTTGCTGGTTGAGCAGATGCAATGGAATGAGCCGTGGATATGCCACATGGTACTTAAAATTGTATTGCACCTTGCTCATTTCTGCGTTCCACACGACTGCTGTGTGCTTGTGGGATTCTTTTGGGTGAGACCTTGATGTTCCTGCCTTCAGGCTCAGTTGCCTCTACAGAGTCCACAGCAGATTCCCCTGTCCTGAAGCCTGACCATCCCTTACTGCTAAGAGCTCATCCAAGCAGCAGGATAACCAGCTCCCAGCTCAGGTAGCAGGGCTGCTGGGAGAAGTCTCACACCTGTGCTGAGACCTTCTTCTCTTATTTAATGATACATGCAAAAAAAAAAGGGGATCTACAGACCTAGGATGCTGCCATCTTCTCCCATACCTGCACCAGGGGTCTGTTCTAGGGGCACTGGGCAACTACAGCATTATGGGCTGACCTCTCCAGTCTGACAGAACAATCCCTCTCTTCCTCTTGAAGGGAGGCCAACTCCAATTCTCACAGGACACAGGAAAGCCCCACAAGTCAAAGTCATAAACAGCACAGGTTGCCCTCTGCCATCACTGTACAGTGAAAGCATGGCCTGAATGCAGGTGGCCAAGTACCACCTGTCTGGTGGTGCATCAAGAAGGCTCTGTCACCAAAATGCAGACAGCCCACAGTACAACTTTCCGCAGGCCAGGTTAGCCCCAACGTGTGCAAAATAACAAAAGGTGTGAGAGAGCAGAGTGGGAGTATCCTGGAACTGTACCAACTGCTTGGCAGAAAAGAGATACAGATTTTGTATCTTGTGTAGAACAAGATCATCCCTCCTCACAGCTGTGGTTGGAATGCAAGCCTAGAGCAGATGCTGGATTGTAGAATACAGCATTAACTGCAAGCAAGTCTAAGCCCCCAGCAGTTAAATGCCAGGACTTGTTTTCCTTTTCCTGCTTCTGTGACTCCTGCCAGTAGTTAGTTCTGGTTGTGCTGAAAAGTTACTTCTAAAGGTCAGCGACAAACATGGTTGGATATGGATTTGTGATCCTGAACACACACAGTATTTTAGAAAATGATCTGATCTCATATTCTGGTTCACTCCTTTTATAGTTAATCTCCCCATTTTCCAACTGTGTAGGAATTGTACATTTTGGCTAATCCTCCTGTATGCCTCTGGTGGATGGAGTTTTTCCATTGACAGCATTTCATTGACACAGCTAAACAAAATCACTGTAAGCTGTCAAACAGAAGACAAATGGGAGCTTACAAAATAGAATAGTCGCTGAACTGAGACAAAACTTCCAGCACCGACAGTGACGGTGGATGGGGAGCAGAGACCATCTAGTTGTAATTGCCAACTTAGCAACAGCCAAGCTGGTACTTAGCTGAATTGGTACTTCTGCTAAACTCACCCAGGTTTTGTCCTGCACTAAGCCCTGACACAATGTAAATGCAGTGTTCCAGGGATAACTCCTCTCTCCAAAAACAGCAGGTGGTGGTCAGTCTGAGCACTGAATCCTAGTGGAAGATTGTTTTTTGCCCTCATGTGGTCACCTGCTGTTGAGCAGAGACATTATTTCAATCTGCCTGCAAAGCATCAAGGTGACAAGCACGTGCTGTTTTTTCAGTAGATAACCATTCTCAATTCCAGCCTTCACCTTTTTGCTGAGCTCCGGATATAATATCATTTCACTTTTTGTTTAAAAGTTCCGGATCATGCTCTTGGAGTCCTGTCTGGGTAACAGCTTATCTTTGGACTGTGTCTTATAAAACCAGCATTCTATTTTAGCATCAAACACTGGTGAAGAAATTGTAACTATGACTTACTCTGCCCAGGATAGTTGATATGTGGAAGATAATAACCGCTTAGCTTGTTGGGTTTTTTTTCTTCATCAAAAGATGTTATAATTTAATTAACAATATGTAAGAGGATAGATAAAAACTTACAAGAATCACTTGTCTGAAGTACATTTTACTACAACCCACTGAAGTGCAGACAAGAGTGTAGTAACAAAACAAATGCACTTACCCTTTTAAATGAATATCAGTTTCTCAACCTTCTAACAGCCTTCTAACCCACACTATATGCAGGAACCATGTCCCATTTCCAAGCTGACAGTTTTTCTAGCTCCATAAACAGCTTGCTATTAATTATGCCAGTGAAAAAACAAATTGGAGGGATCACCCAAAAGTAAGCTACACAATGCAGACAAAGGAGAAAGGTGTCTTCAGCTGAAATTTGAAATGTTACAGACAAACATGCCACATCCTAAACGGCTTTGACAGATCTATCATCAGCAAGGGTATAATTTCCTTCCCTGTCATACATTCTCTAAGTCATGGCTACATTACATTCTTTTAATACAAGGAGTGTGTTTGGCTTCCAGTCTGGAGATGAGGAAGGTCATAGCTGTTTACACTGCATGTCGTCTGAGACATCAATATTTGAACCAGCTTTTGACCAAAAATCTTGTGTTTAAGCTCACATGGTGGGTCCTGCCAGAAGGTGTAGGGGCTGGCAGCACCTACTCCGCTGGGAGTGAGTGTGCTGGGCAGCAGGAGCATATGTGTGTCTGTCAAAGGCCTGACTTGGGCAGTCTTGTCCAGCTCCACAAGCAGTTGTGTATGGACTTCACTGATGTTTTTCTAAGTCACTTGCTTCCAACTACTGAATTTTTCCCTGGCTGACCTAACTCACGTTGCCTGCTCCAAGTGTCTTCTACATGCTGGTGTTTCAGGAAAGCAGAGGCACAGCTGCTGCTTAGCTTGCCAGTGCACTTGTTAGAAACTGAGTTTTTTGCACAGTGGGATCTACGTGTTAGACTTTCTGTAAATCTGTGTAGGCTGAGGGCTTGCCTTTAACTGAGCCCATGTAATGGCTCATACTGCCCTTCCTAGCAGGAACTCTCTCAGTTCTTTATTACCATCTCCTAACAGTGATATGCACCTGCTCCTTTCAAAACAGCCATGAGGATGATGCAGTTACCTCATAAAACTCATCTTCAGCCCCACCAATTTGCCTGTGCAGATTCACTGTCTTATTTGATGCTAGATACAGATATTTGTTACAGCTCTGTGTTCTCCTTGGAAGGCTGTAGCAGAGAGGGTCAGAAGAACAGAGCTTAGCAAGAAAGCTTTAGCACTTTATCTCACTCTTTAATATGCAAGTAACATCACTTCAGCATTGCATCACAGTGGTTAGCAGGCATAAGTAGGTCTAAGGCCATTCAGGCTGAGAAATTTCTGATTCTCTCTCCTCTGTACAGGGGCATTATGCTTCTGCATTAGCTGAGGTCTTTGAAGTAAAAACTGACAAAGACAAAACTGGAATTTAACAAAATGTCATAATTAATTCAACAACATTTTAAATCACCAACTGCAATGTAATTCAATTTCAGAGAATGGAAATTAAATAATTTAGAATATTTCAAATGTCTCAGAGCAATTACTCAATTGGAAGCTCAGAAGTTCAAATCAGTCTTTGGAGGGGTATGTTTCTAATGGACAGGACTTCTCTCAAGCCAGGAGCCTGCATTATCTCTGCAATGTTCTTTTCAGGCTTACAGCTCTGGAGAGTACCACTTACTCATCTGTCAGATTTCATGCACTTCTTGCCAGGATATCACTGATGCCTTATTTCTGAACCAGAAAAAATATCTTTAGAAAGAGAGAGCAAGCAGAGTAAAGCCTTTAAATACAAATCATATGATTCAGAGTCCCCTAATTTTCTATCTCCTTCAGCCACATTGCCTTGATTTTACCCTTAAGTTAAACCAGTCAGATGAGCTTTTGCTCTTTGTGACAGAATTACAGAAAATGGGGTAAGCAGTTTATCCTTTAAATGTGTAAACCAGGCATCTCTTCCAAGCAGATGTATTATATGAGCCATCACAGCCAGGTGCAGCCCAGGGATGCTCACACCCAGCAGTGAGCCTGACTCCCTCTACACAGCAAAGAACAGAGGAGACAGACACTTCCCAAGGTGAAGTGTAATTCTGTTCTTCATTCACTGTGCAAAGTATGTGGTTAATGTGCTACCTACTGATGCCAAAACAACTTCTCTTCTTGTGCTCTGGAATGAAGGCTCACATTGTGCTTCTTTTCCTAGCATTCATGTTCCTGCTGAGTTAGCGAAAGGGACACCCAAGACTCATTTCAGTTTTAGGTAGGTAATTCATTGCTGGCAGATGTACGGGGGAAGGCTGACACCTCCACAGCCGTACACACACTGGCTGGAGAACCAGGATTATATGTTATCAAGTAATACATATTCATAAGATTTCCTCCTATGCCTATACATATTCATATCCTGTCCCCCCCTCTCCCCACTTTGCATGTAAGTTAGGTTTCCTCCCTTCTAAGCAAGCGTAGTTCCTTGTGGGAGTGGACTCAGTGGTCTTTCATCACCATTTTAAGAGGAAGTAAGACGTCTTCCTCCTATGAACTCCAGTAAACTTCACTGGTG
>JAOXOE010000632.1:14833564-14854128 GCA_028565055.1 Phoeniculus purpureus | reverse complement strand
TTGTTATCTCCTACAGAAGCTATTTGCCTGCTTGCCTAAGCCTCATCCCTGGCTAGGTAATATTGTTACATGCTAGCTACCTCACTGCACATACCTACATGTACAGAATTCCCTCAGACTAGAAAGTCTAAAGACAAGTGACTATTAGTGCAAACGTCTGGAAGGCTAACATGCAGCATGCTTTCTGTTCAAAGATACATCAACCTTAAGTTACAAAGCTCTGCAAGCAAGTATTTCCTCCACTCCCACCTGGCACAGAAGGGCTGCTACCACCACCACCAGGTCACCTGGATATTTCCTTTAATAAGACCTGTTTCCAACTGCTAAGAAATTTATCAAAAGGCAAACACCATGCAAGTAACTATGGAAGATTTCTTCTGTGATAGTTTGGCTGCTTAATGGGAAATTGTGACAGGCCTCTGACAGTCTTGCGATTTGAAGCAAGGAACTTAAAATTAGGTAGGGAAGATTGGTGGTTGAGGTGATAGGCTTTGTGACTTGTATGTACAATCTTTCCAAACATCTTGAAAACTTGAAGATTGAAACTGTTCAGTTGGGATGTCATGACACCAAACTGGAGTTTCCCAAAGACTTTTTCTGTAGGGGTTGCATTATGAGAAGAAATGAGTCTCAGCACCTTACTGCTGCCTTTGGTGCTACACATCTGCACCTAAAAGCAGAAATCTTGAGCAGCAGAGCTCTTCAGAACTTCCCTGCTTAACCCATCCTACTCAAAGCCCAAAGATAAGTATGGATTCAGTAGCAGGTGTAGTGAGTGAAGGGTAAGGACTGGGGACTGAGCAGTCATGGTGAAAAATGGGTATGAAATGGTGGACATTAATTTGTGATCGTGCCTGGGGGCTGCAGGTGTGGGGAGCTGTGGATCACCTACAGGCAAGGGGATGGTCAGGAAGACACAGAAAGCTATCCGCAAGCAGAGCACGTGGTGCAGCTGCTTTGCTGCTCTCCAGCATCTGGAGAGGCCAGCGATGGGGCTTATCGCACAAATACACGTACCCACCACAGCCACATCACATGACTGATCCCGTGACTGTCCCCGACGAGATAACGCGTGTCCATGTCACATAACGAATGCTGCCTCGACCTTCCCAGTTCCATTACTCCTCCGTTTTGTTTTACCACCTAGTAATTACCCACCTGGGTCTGTGCTACCACCACTTCACTGCCAGGCTCCCACTGCATCCAGTGCCAGGAAACACCTGAACCTTGCTGGTCTCCACCGCTTTGTTTCTGTTCTCTTTCGTGAAAAGATCTCTGTGTGGAACGTGGCCTTCTCTCCTCTCCACAGGCCACAGTCTCCAGTGCTGCCCAGTGTCGATCACTCTGCCTCGGGTGCCTGTGACCTGACAGGTGTCTGTTTTCCCCCTCTCTGTACCGGGCACCAGTCGGTCACACACTGAACGCACGGCAAAGCCACAGCTCTCCCTGACTCTGCAAATTAACTCAGTGTTAGTTCACAGGCACCCCCTGCCCCCTAAACAAGGTAGTAGCTATGAGAGAAACCCGAGGCCCCAGGTCCCCAGAGGCCGCCCCCAAGGGCTGCAGCGCCGCCATCTTGCCCCGCGCTCCCTCAACTCCGCACAGCGCGAGCAGCCGCCCTGCGGCCGGGGCCCCGCCCTGCGCCCCTTCCCCACCGCCTCCGCCTCGCCCCTGGTCTGCCCCCGGCTCCTCTCGTCGCCTCTCGGTTCTGATCGGCGGCTCCACCCCGCGGCCGCTCGGGCCCCGCAATGTTGGAAAGCCCTTGGAAATGCCCTGGGTGCACAGGACACTGACCAGGCACTGAAAACCTAGAGATCGAAGGCTTCCCTCAGTCGTGCTTCTTATAAAGGACAAAGCTGGCCCATTTCCGCCATTTAAAAATGATTTATTTTGTCTGATTAAGCTTTTGCAGTTTTTCATATTTAATCCTCTTATTATTTATATTTCTATCTGTAGAGTCATACACAATTTCCCTCAGCAGAGTGAAGAAAATAGTTTTCATGCATAAAGATGAGATGCACAGCTTTTCACATTGTTGTAGGGAGCGACAGCAAATGTTGTTTCGTGTAGCACCAAGAAGAATTTTAATTACAGTGTGAAGACACCAAGAAAGATGCTTATTTCATGGTGAGTCTTTGACATTTTTACTCTGAAGTACACACTGTTTTCCAAGCAATGAAAATTATTCTTTACATTACAAAAAATTAAACTGCACCTGTTTAAAACACTCAATCGTTTTACAAATTAAACTCTGACATCTGACTTCTTGCATAGCAGATTTTTAAACTTTGAAACAGATGAGTAACCCACCAAAAAAATAAATTCTTTTCCTGGTCTTCCTTTCCCCCAACCTGGTCCAACAGTAGGAAGTTACTACTGAATATACATGTCTACATCATGAACCTGGACATTCCTTTGCAAATTAGTAAACAATCCTAAATCTTATATTTATTACTGTAAGAATGGCACTACAGACTTCAATACTTAATGTCAATTAAGCCAATTCAACCCGACTTTCAAGTCAATAAATATTTAGGTACCAGTTCTAAAGACTCAACAAAGAACAAACAAAAAAAAAATCAAAGTTCAGGTCTTTCACTCTCTTGCATCAGGATAAATAAAACACCAGTTCTGTTTTCATCCCAGAGATGAGGGACTAGATATGACAGGTGATTTCAAATACATATGTACAGTCACTTAAGTGGAAGCACAGGTGGGAAACAGTGCTAATTAGTGCAATACAAACGCTGCAAAGGAGGTGGTAAAATTCAACTTCTTTTCTGAAAAAGTAGTAACGTTCAATATTAAATCAACCCAAAGAAAGACCTGTTGAGTACGGAGATTTGATTTAATGTAGCTGCCACTCAAGAACAGAACTTCACTGTTTGCCCAAAGCATCCGATACTGTAAGGAGCCAACAGAGACAGGCTTGATCTCCTCTCATCCTTTTAGCCATTCACACTTACAGGACCAGGAAGCAACTACAAATTCAGCTCTTTGTACTGACCAGCTGCGGTGGGTTGGTCTGTGGGTACTATAGTGCCACCGATTTAATCACATCTCTCCAACTGTGTGCAATCTCTCTCCTGCAATACCAGTCTAACCAGCACTGTACATTGTTACCAGTACATGTCCTGTATCTTTGAAAAGGCATCTCAGCATATTCAACAAACCAGCAATTACCAACAGAGTAGGCAAAACGGTTCAAGCTTACAGACTATGCCATCCTTTGTAGTCAAATATACATGTAGCCTGCACTTGTATTGGAGTCGGTTTCCTGAACAATTACCTCTTCCTGAGCTGCCAAAGAACCAGACACTTCCCACATGGTTTTAAGATCTATTATTTACTGTAGCTGAAGAAAAAGTGGTAACTACATTACAAATGCACACTTTACTAATGTGGGCGCACATTATCTTGCAGGTTAGGTTTATCTTTTTTGCTTGCATGGCATACAGTGACTCCTGGGGAATAGCAAGTCAGCTTCTATGGCATTTTTGTACCAAAAGATGCAATATCATTGCCAAATTAAAGCTCAGTCCAACAAACTACAGAACTATAGGATTCAGTTTATTTCTGTACAAGACTGAGCCCCTATACCTAGATTGAAAAGATAAAACTTTAAGTTTTCAACTTTTTCAGGATGTTACATGACTGCCAAGATTACTATGATATTCCAACTCATGACTGTGTTAATGAGTTTATGCTAAAACCCACTGTTAAGATGCACATATTTTATAATCCAGGACTATCAAATATTCTTACTACAAGGCAACACATTTACTCCAGATGTCAAGGCTGGCTTAAATATTTAGTTATTGTCTCAACTGCCTTCGGTTTTTTTGTTGTATCTGTGTCTGTTGTTTGGTAGAGAATGTGGAATTAAAAAAAACTGAGATTTTACCACTTCTATCCTGTTTCTTTCAAAGCTCAAAGCAGCTTAGACTGTTCAGATGTAACTTGCCCTGATAATAAGGTCTTGTATTCACTCTTAATTACTCAGTACTTAAGCCTAATACACATCATTAGCTACACAGCACCACAGTTGTGCATTGGTAGTTTACAGACATAACACAAGACCCCTTTCCATAGTAATTTGTAATTTATACACAATGATGTGACAGATAGACATTAGTATCAGACAAGAAGTGCAAAATGGCATGCAACTAGTTGATTTTCAATTATATGCATTATCTTCCACTTCAGCATTATTTTTATTAAGTGGCTTGTAGTGTGAGCAAGTATTCCTGCTCACACTCAGTCTTTATACATCAAGCTTAATACAATCTTCTGTATTTTCACATGGATAACATCTTTCATGATTAATGACATTTACATTCAAGTGGAAAATCCAAACTACAAGCATTCTTTGTATATGCATTCTTCAAGTTACACAAAGCCTGCAAGCTATTCCACCTTTAAATAAGCCTACTTCTAGGAAAAGGCTGCAAAAGGTACATTTTTATTAGATGATTCAGAGCAATAAAATCATACTGTCCATACAACAGCAGATCAGTCTCCTGCTGCAGTTGAATAGCACCTGTTTTCAAATTATTTCTGAAATAATTCTACCTGCTTAAGCCTTCCACTTCAGCAGTCATCCGGTGTGACTCTCCAGGCTTAGACATACTGTAGATGCCACCTTTGTATAAGTTTATGAACAAAGCTTGCCACGATTAGAAGACAAGTTCTATCCACAGGAAAAATATCCTAGATATCCCAGACCATGCACGTAGCCCACAGCCAGTGCATGCCAATGCTCAAGGGTCATCAATGACACTTTTGGCTGATGTGAAAATGGGAGTTATCTGTCTGGTCACTTCACCTTGGTCAGGCACGTGACACAATGAACAGGAGATGCCTTTGTATCTATCAGAACTAATCAACTTGTGGAGGTGCCAGATCCACTTATACATACAGAATTTGTCACAATTACTTTACCTTCCTACAGTTTTATCTGGAAATGAATATTAATCACATCTATGAACAAGAGAATTATCTGCATAGATTCTTTTTCAGGTTCTTCAAGATTCACCCCTAATAGGCACGTGTCAGTGAATCTCTTCACTTGCAGTCAGAAAAAAACATTTTGACCTTCCCAGTGTTGCAGAAGGCTTGGAATGCACAAGTATTAGCAAGGTAAAAGCTACTGTAATGACAAAAATGAACTGGGGACATGTAGACCTGTTTGATAGCTTCCTCCTCCAAAGCACTGATGGACACTAATCTGCTGTGAACTGCCCTTCACACTCACCCAAAAAAAATCATTTGCATTTAAACCAGTCCTGCTCAACATACTTCACTCCAAAGCCAGTCAGAACCATTCTTGAGCACCCCTGCTGTGAAATGTTCACATATTTCTGCTGTTTTCAACAAGTTCCAAGATTGCCTTGTCAGGTGCAACACTTTAATACTACTCAGAAAATGTTTAAAAACCTCTGTCCAGTAAAGGCATCACACCTAAAATTTAGAACTTAAGGCCCAGTCTCAGCTTGCACTAACATTTATACACACCTACATTTCCTACATTCAGTACCCGAGAATACCATTTTTGTGCATGCTCTGAAATGTACAATGCATTAGTATTGGTCTCCTACATCTCCCTAGAACTCACGCACAGGTCTCCCATCTGTCCCGTTACAGGAGTTCATTCTTTACAACAGAATCCTTACAAAAATAATTTTCTTTTACACCACAACTCAGAGGTTACTGCAAGTTACAAAAAAAAAAAAAAAAAAAAATCAACTTTGCTGCCACTGTCTACTTGGAATTTCTCTTGCCCATTTTTAGCCCTTCCCAGGAAGTTACCAGTGGGGTTTGGAGACCTCATTATATGCACGTAGCGTGGGACACCCAGGTCTGTGTTCAGGTGGAGGGGAGGGCTGGATGGGGGTCCTGAATTCCAGCTGCTGTTCCAGTGAAAAATGGTAATGGAAGTCTGAAGCAGAAGAAAGCATGGCCAACACACAACAAGGCAAACCCTCAGAAATATACAGGATTTTAAAAGATATAGGATTTAAATGGCTCTCAGTTTCCCACTGGCTTAAGCCTAATCACACTGCCTTGCTCAGCGCAAAAGTGACCTCAAGTCCACTGGAGATGTGCCTCTTCCCTCATCTACTGCACAGTAAAGCAATTTAATTGAGAATTCTGCATTGCACAGCATTGCTAAAGAGGGAGTCCTAAAATTAACAGTGACAAACACACAGCACTGTGGTGTCTACATCCTTCAATGCTGCACTTTTAGTTAACAGCCTTGGGGTGGCTTAGAAATACTAATTTAAGAAGCCATAAATACTTTCCATCTTTAATTATGTTTAGATGCTCCACTTCAAATAAGTTGTTTTAATTGTGACAGTTCCCATTCTGCTGGCTCTGCAGCCTCACAAACTTTCTTCCTTTGAACTGCAATTCAGATTTCACATACTGTTAGTGTTATATTCCACCAACAGCATGCCCTGTTACTTATGAGTGTATTCTTTGGATGGTAAACAGTCTGAAATGTTTCAAATAAAAGCCTTTCAGCAGAATCTACGTAGGCTGGGCTTCCTTTGAAATTACATGAAAGGCAAAAAAGGTGCCTGAGTTTCTCGTCATTTCTGCATTTAAATTAGCTCAGATGAGCCTTGTACTGTGCCACAGCAACAGTATTATAAACTAACAAAGTACTTAGAAGTGGAATTTGAGTATTGAATTAAGTATCAAGTCAAGGGAAGGACTCAGGTGTGACTGTCGGTGACAGTATCAATTCAACAGTCAACCATTGAAAAAATATGGAAAAAATGTATGAAGAAAGGTTTAGAAGATTGTGATTTTTTACTTTGCAGCAGCCCTATAGCAAAAGCATGCTAACTGGTTAAATGGTAGAGAGAAAGTATACTACAATTCTCCTGACCATGTGCTAAAACGAGACCTAGAAAATTATAAATAAAGTTAAAAAGGCGTGTAATGCTTCCTCCACACATTATGATTATACAGTGGAACACACTACCAGTAACGGCTGTTGACGACCAAGTGCTAAAACAATACTCTGGAAAAGCTCAAACTTTTGATTCACAGTAACAGCCAAAATACATTTGGATAGCTTGGTATTTTGCAAAATGAGACAACAGGTCCTCAGTGATAGGGAGGGAAGGAACAGAGTCCTAGTATTGGGGACAAATTTACAGATGCATCACAGGCATTTGATTTCTCCTCTAATATCAATCACTCTTTCCAAAGCCAAGGACTGAACTGGTCTCTTTAGATGTTGCTGTCAAAAAGCCTCATTAGAACAAAAAACTGCCTTTTCCACTGCCTCTATGCTGTCAAAATTCAGAACTGACACTATTCTACCCATCACACCTACTCCTGACTTTTCAAAACAATCTTTTGGCATGCATGAAACGAATAAAATGACCAGGGAAAGGAGTTTCTCAAAAGCAACACTATAAAGCTGCAGCAGTGCTCTGAATTTACAGTCTCAGATTTGATAATTAAAGTCCTGTCTTGTGCAAGTATTTCTACTTTAATTACATTAAGTTTTCATACACTCAGAGAGCAATACAGGTGGATCTACCTAAAAGGCGTGGATTGCTACATGGGGAAGTCCTCTGAAACTCCCTTGGAGTGACTGGGAACACTTCTCCAGCAATGCCATTCAGCGTACCCAGCCCAGGCATCTGAAGAGCAGAAAAATCACAGTTGGCGTGTAATAAAAGACACGCACAGACTGATAGATGTAACATTACCAGTATGCAAAAAAGTTAAATGAAACAAATTAAGAAGTCCAAACATTAAATTCAGATTGTTTATTGTAAACAGAATAACTCTAGCACTCTGTCATACTGGCTGTGTCACATGCACCCAATTCCACATCAACTGCTTAAAATAGCTTTGCAAAAATTACAGTTATGTAATAATAATTTATGATTTCTTACATAAACTAATCAACAAGCACTAAAATTGAATTACAGTGTATTCTAGGTAGTTTTTTTATTGCTTGTAGACACTGCAGCTTTGGATCCAATAAAATGAACCCATTAGTATGCCTGAGTTTATCAAAATGTACTGCTGTATCAAACTCAGAAACAGTAAAATGCTGGAGAACACTTAAAAGCAATTAAAGAATTGCTGGGAAACTACATGGGTTTCCACATCCAGTCGCAGAACTTCAAAATTTTACATTTTTTCCTCTGGGAAACATGATTTGTGAGATTTGTTAAATATACTGCTGTTCCAATTTATTTATAGAATTTGTTAAATTAGAGTTGATAGCACTTCCATGAATATATATATATATCTGTTTATTTTTACATACGATAGAAGCCATTTAGTTCTCTTCACCGTAAGACTGGCATGATTAAGTACTAAATCCCAAAATACATATTTTTATAATACGCTGTCAAAGTTTTTTATATATATATAATACAAAATACATTTACTAAAGAAAAACTATAAACAAAAGCAAAACGCAAGAGGGCAAAAAGCCCATTTCATGAAGGATCCATGAAAAATGTGGTGAATAGCAACATCTTTACTGTGTATGTTTATACCATGTCTATATTTTTCCTCTCCTCAGGCTGCAGAAAAATGCTCGTGGCCTTCCTTGGCAACAGGTTACATCACAAGCTACTACCAAATTTATTAAAGAGATTTTGAAACATACTGTTAAACTTTAAACAACTTTGAAATGGACTGTATTTATTCAATTAGAAGACATTGTCAAATAAGCACAACTTACCCTGAAAAGTGTTCACTTAATTTGGAGGCTTCAGAGCCAGCATAAGAAACAATACAGACCTAATTACAAGAACAGCTCTGTCAAATACACCAGGATTCTGAGGTATGACAACATGTGTGTCACACAAGTCCCTTAATGTCAGGCTCTTTCTGTAAGAAAGAAACTCTCAATATGACTCTCAGAATTTGTATGTTCAGAGCTCTGCATAATCGATCCTGTCTGAATAATTACCATCTGTTTTATGCATTAAACAGGGAAGAGAACTTAGTAATTGATAAGCTGCTTCCTTACCTTTTTCTGTTTGTGAGTTGTCCCAAGCACATGACCATTCTGCAGAAGAGTATACATCATACATTGTTTTATTATTTTCCTGAATTACGGTGTATACAGACAATATGTATTTCAGCGTAATTCTTGATCCTTCTGGGTTTTACACAGCTTTCTTAAAAGAAGTAGGAACACACCTTTTGTGATGTAACCTGAAGCACACTTAGTGCTACAGTAGTACTGCTAATCCAGCACTGCGCTCTTCCAAATTCCTTCCTGAAGGATCAGAAGGACCCTCACAGATTATGAGAACAATGGCATATTCTTTGCCATATTCTTTACAGGGTCCATATTTGACATTCACCTGTTCTTGAGTCAAGAACTAATGTTTGCTTAAAGTAACTCACACTAGTAAGTACTTTGCTGGACTGAGACCTAACATAACAATTGAGGCAAAACAGACAGAACTCTCCATCAGTACAACTGAAATCAACACACCTAGGAGAAGTCTTTTATGTATGGAAACAATTAACAGTAACGTTGAAAAACTGAACATGATGTTGACAGTGTCAACGGATTGGGACAACAAAAAAAAAAGATGCACTATTGAAGTGTTTCCAGCATTTTACTAGTTTTAATATAAAATGTCCCCCGATTTGTATAGAAAGATTAAAACCATGCCCAAATCTTCAGTTACTCTCATTAAGACAATTCTCTCACTATCGTGTTGTCAGATTTTTTTCCCCCCCCACCCCGGTCTTCATAAAACTTAAATAGAAAATATGTTGGTTGCATTAAGGATCAATTAAAAAAGTATCATTCAACACATCACTTCAAAAAAATGTCTAAGTCTATATATTTAAGAAAAATTGTTGACCCTATCCCAAAAAGGACCTACTTTTCTCACCTCTCCAGTATTATTTGGATACTAAATCACATCTTTCAGGAGTAACAAGCATATTTCAAACAATTGTCTTGGCTCTGGAGGGTTATTTTATCAAAACGAAAATTTGAAGGGATACGCTATTTTAAAAATATACTGCATCTACAAGTGTTTTTTATTACTATCACTTCAGTCAATTTTGGTTTTCAACAGGTTGTCTGTAAGATAAAGGACACATGACCAGAACTGATTTTTATATACTTTCTATCCCTAACACACAGATAACCAAGAAGAATCTGGGACTTTTCATAATGGACAGAACCATTTATTCTAATGTTCTTTAATAATTTTGTCCATCATGAAGTCCTCTGGAACCATGTCAGTACTGATCACTTGCGTCGTCCGTTGGTGATCTTCACAGTTTTGCAGCCATGAAATTGATATGTGGTTTCACCAGTGGGAAGAGTGGCAGACTGCGCTTGAATTCTGTCATATTTTCAATCACACTTGGCTGCAAAGAAGCATACGCAAGAAAACGTCTGCTCAGTATCTTTAAGCAGAAAAGTGAGAAACACCCCTTCCTTCTCATTTTAACTTCTGCTACCACTATGCATAAATACATATTTCTTGCTCTTTTCTACAATATTAGTGATTTACAGTTCACTATTACAGGATTCCTCAATGCATACAGTTATTTCTTTTGAAATAAATGGGTTTGTATGTACTGTAGCTAATATATAACTGTAATGCAGTAGCTACAATGCAGTAATTGCATTACTAATAATGGCAGAAACTTTAGTAAAAGCAGAGCTTGTCCTTTCATTTACTAATTCTGCTTCAGAACGTCCTTCCTATCCTTTTGAATAAAAGGAAACATAACCATAAAAAACCCAGCAATTCAATGAAATATTAATTTGTAGCTAGAACTAAAAGTAACTTATTTTCAGTCATAATGGCTGATATCGCCACATATAATTCTTAGTGACATCTCTATCCATGACGATTGTTTCACCTGCAAGGACCGAATAATGACAGATCTACCATCACACTGCAAAAAGTTAATTATCTACTGGAACACACACTACCAGCCTTCATCAAGAATATTGATTTAAGGGGCCAGTGCTATTGTTATCTAACCACGCAGTGAAATTTGTAATACTTCTGTGAACTGCATTAGTCAAATTGCTGCATCCACAGGTTACACAGTATCAGGAATGTGTATTAATATTTGAGGCTTTAGTTTTGCTAGTGGTGGTTTGAGGTTGGGTTGTTTTGCTGGTTTTTTTTTTTTAAATAAGGATGGTAAATTTCTTGATGCATATCAATCTTTCTCTTGACATCGATCATATACAATCAGTACTTTCAGATAATAATAATAAAAAAAAATCTATATTTACTACACAGTATCAGTACTCAGTAGCGTTAACTACTACTATTAGATTTCAATTCAAGTCAATAGCAGGAATAAAGGCAACAGCACAGCGTTAAAAAGACTGATATTGCGAATGACAATGCATGTTGAGAGAGCCGAGGTGTCAGCTGCCGAAGAGCATAAATTTTAAGAATTTTCTTTTTATTCCATCAACTTAATGGTACTAAACTTCCATATTAAGAATGCATGGCGGGAGGGTTTGCAGGGGAGGTTTTGTGTGCTATTTCTTTTATTACCTGTGGTAATGGTGGTGCTGGTGCCAGGTTCACGTCATTTTGGCATGGAAATTCTCCAACAACAGGGCCTATTTAACATCATCAAAATTAATTCAGGACCACAATTTAATCAATACCTTTTACACAATAAATTGTTTTCTCTCATAAAATATCTGTATAAAGCACAGGTTGCTACAGTATCTCTAGATAAGATTTTCTGAACATTTTGCTTTTATGTTCTAGACTGCCTTTAGAGATCCATTATGTCCATTACCCATTAATCCATTATGTGACCTGAGCACATGTGCTGAAGCA
This sequence comes from Phoeniculus purpureus, assembly GCA_028565055.1. Taxonomy (NCBI): domain Eukaryota; kingdom Metazoa; phylum Chordata; class Aves; order Bucerotiformes; family Phoeniculidae; genus Phoeniculus; species Phoeniculus purpureus. The sequence continues at coordinate 14,842,294 of JAOXOE010000632.1, read as the reverse complement.
GTAGCTTTTGGTTCACCACACTTACACACAAAGAGATCTTGCTTAACAAACCTGATCTCTTTCTATGATCACGTGACTCGCCTTTTGCATGGGGGAAGGTTGTGGATGTTATCTACTTGGACAATAGTAAGGCTTTTGAAAGTCTCCCACAACATTCTTCTGGAGAAACTGGTGAATCGTGGTATAGACTGATGTACTCTTCACTGGGTTAAAAACTGGCTGGATGGCCGTTCCCAGAGTTGTGATTAATGAGGTGAAATTTAGATGGCTGCCAATCACCAGTGGTGTCCCACAGGGATCAGTTTTGGCGCCAGTTTTGTTTGGAGTCTTTACTGATGACCTGGACGTGGGAACTGAAAGCACTCTCAGTAAGTCTGCAGACAACACCAAATTGTGTGGGAGTGTTGATGTGCTTGATGGCAGGAAGGCTCTACAGAGGGACTTGGACAAGCTCTATCTATGGGCCAAGGCCAATTGTATGAGGTACAATAAGGCCAATTGCCGGGTCCTGCATTTCAGTCACAACTGCAGGCAATGCTACAGGCTTGGGGATGAGTGGCTGGAAAGCTGCCCAGCAGAAAAGGACCTGGGGGTACTGGCAGAAGGCCAAGAGAATCCTGGCTTATATCAGGAATAGCGTGGTCAGCAGGAGAAGGGAAGTTATTGTGTCCTTATACTCTGCTCTTGTGAGTTATTGTGTTCGGTTCTGGGCCCCTCACTATAGGAAAGACATTGAGACGCTGGAACATGTCCAGAGGAGAGCTACCATGCTCATGAGGGGTTTAGAGAACAAGTCATACGAGAGGGCTGAGGGACCTGGGCATGTTTAGTTTGGACAAGAGGAGGCTGAGGGGACACCTCACTGCCCTCTACAACTACCTGAAAGGATGTTGTAGAGAGGTAGGTGTCTGCCTCTTCATCTTAGTGTCTAATGACAAAAATCAGGGAAAATGGTCTGAAGTTCAGGCAAGGAAGGTTTGCATCGGATATTAGAAAGAAATTATCTACAGAAAGCATGGTGAAGCACTGGAATGGCCCTTCCAGGGAGGTGGTTGACTCATTATCCCTGGAAGTATTTAAGAAATGTTTAGACATGATGCTTCATGACCTGCTATAGTGGCAGGCATGTAGGGGATTATTTTGTATTTGCAATCAATCAGGTGTTTAGGGTTTTCGTTGTGGGTATGGTTGGACTTGGTGATCTAGGAAGTCCTTTCCAACCATTATTATTCTGTGATTCTGTGAGAATGTAGAAATAAAATTTGTTAATCTATTCATCAGTCAACATTTAAAACTGCTTTCCAGTACAAATGTTTGACATTCCCAAAGGACTGAGCCAACTGTCTTTGAGAGTTCTTGAATCAAATTGTGGACATTCACTGCTTGTCAGGAAAAATTCCAAACCTGCCACATTGTATTAATAACTGCAAATCCCAATTTTGTTTTTCCCTGTAGGGCTACTACAGTTTTATGCTTGTCTTCCCATATCCTGTTAAAAAAAAGTGATGTTTTAAGATATATTGTTTTAATATCAATATACTTCAGAATGGCTCAAGAACTTGGTCACAAACAGCAATCAGAAAATGTGAAGCACCCAGGTGAAGAAAACCCGTAAAAAGAATTACTTTTCTCTGGAAGGTATGTAATGTCCAGAGCAGAGTTGTTCTTATAATGCATTTGTATCATATAACATGGCTTTAATCACCACTTGCTTGAACAGCAATTGATTAAATACTATATTCAGCACAATACTTACAGGAATCCATTTCCCTTGCAAGGACATGTACTGATACCTTGTGTCTTCTGGGAGCATCTACTGCCAACAGCACCTACAGTGAAAAACATCAAATCCTTTGAGTGGGAGAAGTATCCCTCAAACACTGTATTTATAGAACAGTGAAAGAACGAGAGCTTGGAATTTTAAGCTTTAATATGAGCACTGAATTTTGGGATGTCCCTTCAAAAAAATATTAAAAAGTCATCCATAAATTCATGGGCTGTTTTGGATTCAGAAAAACCTGAAAGTAATCTAAATTAGCCATCATAGCTTTCTATAAGCACATCACCCTGACCACAATTATTAAACTCAGATGGACTAGCTCACCAATCCAGGCAGGTATTTCTTCTCTGAAATACCAGATAATTATGTATTGAGCATTGGTGTAAGCAAAACAGTACTGATTCCTAAAAAACCAAAAGGTGGTTCAAGTTATCATTTATTAACAGTAGCTACTGAAATTCCATTTACTGAGTCTGTATTTGCTGCATATCTTTACCCATGCTATCATACTATTAAAACAAAGTTAAGGTTCACTGTGCCATGTAAATAATAACTGGTTTTAGTATTAAACTTAATCTTAAAAAAATACGTAGTCATGTAAAAAACATGTTGCATAGTGAAAAGGAAGGTAGTACAAAAGAGTAACTATTGTGAATACATTAGTCCCCAAAAGACAACAGATACACATATACCCATGCTTCTTCACATCCAAAAGTTTTTCCATCTGATAAATTCCAAACACATACCTGTATATTACTTTTCTAAGTACTCCCTGAGCTATTAGCTGCTCCATAAATAATAAACAATACATACGCTTCTCAGTACAGTAAATTATTAGAGGCTATGAAATTTTTTAGAAAACTGAAAAGAATGAGGCGAAATTTTGTGAGGGAGGGACACACTCCTAGTATTTCAATTGCTTATATTAGGTATGTATGTACCAACTTCATGCTGAGTTGCAATGTACAATTATCGCATCATTATGCTGTTCCTTTGTTTTACCTAGCTATGAGAGAAGGTAACTTTCAGTGAACAAAGCTTTAGGAATACCTGCTTTATTCACAAAATAAGCTGAACCATGGGCTGAAGGGAAAAAAAAAAAAGAACAAATTTGCAATTTTAATCAAGCTCGATCAGAAAGGACAGTGATTAAAAAAACCAACCAAACAAGAAGACCCCACAACAAAATCCATTCCTTCTTCATAGTTTTTAGAGTGTGCTAGTTGCTATTAAATTAAGTAAAATTCAGGAAACAAAATCATCATTATTATTATCGTATGGGCATCAATCATGTAATATACCTGAAACTGAAATAAGTATATGCTTTCATAGTTCACACAAACAACATCCAGCCATACCTGTATCTCCAGATCTCTTTCCAATTAACATTAGAGATCCATTACTAACTTACCTTGTAGAACTGTATAATGTCATCCTTGGTGAGGGTCTTTAGATAAGCCACTTCAATGTTATCTGCACAATAGTAAAAAAATAGAATGGGTCCACAAATCACAGCTGGGTATTAGCACACTACGTACTCAAAGTGTATTTATTTCAAGTTCAGATGCTGTAATTGACTGCAAATTACACGCGTTCGTTAACTTTCAAACTAATACATCATTTCAAACTAATACATCTTGGCAGAAAATACTTACATTTTGATTGGGCTGACTACAAAAATAGTTGTTTGAAGAATACTGTTTACATGCACTGTGTGTTATTCAGTAGCTAGAAGACACACATCTACTTCTGTATATTATCTTCAAATCAATTTTTAAAAATTATGATTTTTAAATGCAGACTGATTTTAGATGGCTTTATTCCCAGTTAGCAAATGGGGTGGTAGGATATACTTCGATGCAATGTATCTTTACATAAATGTAAGGATGCCTATACATACCTGTTACAGAATTATCACTTTCAGAATATCTGGGGACAGTGTACCTCCTCAATAACTGTATTGCTTTGCATAAATTAAACTGTAAAATGGTAATGAGCTATTCATGCAATATCACTGTTGTAGGCATGCTTGCTCTTCATAGGGTTAGCAAGAAGATCAATAAAGCAATGTGTGTGAGGGTACAGATATGCAGCTAACAAGCCTGTGAGGCAGGCTGTAAGTAATACAAATTTCTACATGGAAGAAATACAACATAAAGCCCAACAAAACAGAGTTTGGAAAATAAGTGATGCCAGGATACTTCTTAAATGGAAAGTCAAACCAGTAATAATAAAAACATAAAAAACTGAAGAAAACTCTTTCAAGTCTTAAGACTGGAATATGAATTTCTGATTTTGACAATTCTAGTGGGTTGAGGGAAATTAAAGATATTAAAGCCAAAGAAAACTGTAAGTTGAGTGGGATTTAGATATGGAAATTATGGTTACAGCTAGCAGTAAGAAATTCCAGAACTATAATACAGACACAAGTATGGTAAAAACAGAAACATATAAGGCAGAGAAAAATTAAACCCCATTTCAGATTACATAAAAAAGTATTTGGTACAAGTTTCCACACCTCTCCTTATACTCAAGGATGAAACCTTGTCAGTAGCTCTGACTTCCAAGATGAAGGTAGATGGCTAATCAAAATTCTTTATTATTAGGTAACATTCACTGTATACTAATTGTTGACCACAAAGACTGTATTTGCTGTTGTGGAAGGCAAATACTGTGCATGTAAAGCAGAAGACAAATCACAGAACACAGTTTTGTGGAGGAAGCACATAATGAATGGAACATGGAAAATTAGAGCTGTGAAAGGGTCCAGACATGAAAATGTGAAGAAAAGCCAATATGAACCTAAAATTCATTTATTTTAATGTTAGAAACTGTACTACTAATGTACCTCAATCTTTTGAATTAAGTCTTTAGTGATGAAAGACAGAAAAATACAACTTAAATAGTATGCTGGATAATGATATAAATAACTATCAATAATAAAACTACAAGTTCAATCTCGTTTTTTCTTCTACAAGCTTATAATCTTCGAAGTATTGTGAATGAGAAACGAAAAACATTAAGTGAGACAGGTTAAGATATCTGCTGTTGCCTCTGCAATTGTTTCCTCAAAAGAACTGTACAATGGGAAGAGGAATAGGGTGCACATGAATGTGGCCTCTGACATGAGCAACAAAGCGTATTTGATTGTATCTCACTCAAGTATTGAGACACACATGTAATATAGACGTCTGAACATTACAGAAAGGAACTGAAGCTTATGTGACATCAGCATTTTCATTAAACCACTTCCAAGCCTTGACCTAGCAGTCTTGTATCACTGAGATTTAAGGGATAGAATGAAAGGTCAATGAAACATGTGACAACCCACATCACATAGTGAACTTCAGGGAATAAGTTTGTCCTCTATTACTGATGGCTCCAACAGCAGTGAGAGTACAGGCTCCAAAAATGAGGTATTTTCTCAAGGCCAAATAATACAAATTACAGGACATGAATCACAAAAACTAAATTACATCACTGGTGACATAGAAGTTTACATTGTTCCCAAATGAATACGACACAGTCACAACTGTAGCCGAACTACAACAATGGGTTTTAAAGGAATTATAATTTGTCTTACCTCTGTCAAAATTATACTGCTGGGAAATTATTTCTCCCCAGTATTTAGCACATTCTGCAGACAGCTTCTTTGGTTTGTCTAGACGACGAATTGCTAAAGCTTGGATGTGTTTTTGGAAGGCCTCTTCTGTCATATCTTCTATGCATTTCTCCATAGTTTTTAAGAATGCTTCAACTCTGCTTTCCAAATAGTGTGGTGGCTTTTCTGACTGGATAATAAATCGCAGTCCTTGTATGCCATTTGCACGCCGAGGACCACTGAACACAATGTAACCTTGGCAAAACAAGCATAGGCACAAATTACAAGAAATCTTGTTTCAGCGTTAAGTTTTGCCAAACATGGCACGTTAGACAGGAATGCAGTTTTATACTGTCAGTGACATAATGCAGGTTTTCAGTATGTGCCACTGTGTTTTTGTAGAACAACTTTATTTCACTGAGGTAAGTCTCAATGCTAGAAACGGGCCAGTAGGAGATGAGGCAAACCAAGACAGAACAAAAAGAATTCTGTCATCAAGAATAGGTACCCATAAATTAAGCTCTACTGTAGTTCTTCATTAGACTTAATATTAGGAACTTATTTTTTCATGTTGCCTAATTGTGGTACTCTTTATTGCAACTCGAAACCACTATTTCTTAACAACTGAATCCAAAGAAATCTTTTTTTATGTTGCTTTACTGCTTGATGCTGATGTCAAAACTAGATACGGAATTTCAAAGTCCTTCCCTAAACAATACGGAAGCATTATTACGTGCACGTACTAGAAGCTGTCTTTTATACATCCAGCACTTTACAGAGCAGCATGACACTGCTCATTTACGTTACACCTCTGATCCATTGTAACTTGTAGATTGTTTTCTATGTAACTGCAACCTAGCCAGCTGCTTCCTAGTTTGTGCCACCAATTATTCTTTCCAAATTGTTCTTACCTAACTGCATCTTTCTTTAAGTCGTGTTTCCAAAATGTCAAATTAATTTTGAATTCTAATTCTGTCTTCCCACACAGCTGCAGCCTCTCCCAGCTCAGTGTTATTTGAAAATTTACTACATTTACTCTTATCCAGAACATTGATGAAAATACTAAATAAAATTGTACCATGATAGAGCTCTGTAGAAAACCATTTTTCAAATTAACTATTTTTCTAATTAACTATTCTTTGTTTTTTAGTAATGACTTTTCCAACAGCCTTGCATCCAAATACATAGCACTTCCACCTAGGTTCTCTGTCTAGCTTGTCTGAGAGTATGATGTGCCTTTCATACTGTCAAGAAGACACATATGGCATCATAACTTCAAGCAAACTGTCACTGGTCACCAGTCACTGGTCACTCAGTTACCTTTCATGAATTTAGAACAGATTGGATAGTTTATTCTGTATTTTTCATGAATTAGAATAAAGCTGACTGATCTGTTAGTTCCCTGCTCTTCTCTTTCTTTTAAGGAAATGTAACTGCGTATTCCCATGGGGTTTTTTTCTGGTACCTTATCTACCATCTTAAATTCTCAACAATAAAAGACTTCTAATTACAGGGTTTCCTAATTTGGTTGGTTTTGTAGATGTTTGTAATACCTGAACTCTTTAAAAACTTTTAATTTACCTGAACACTTGTTTTGCTTTCCAAAGGTAAGCCTTGGACTATGGTCATTGCTATTTATTTTGGAAATCACCCGGTCACAGTTGACATTTTAAGGGAAAACTAACAAAGCCATATTAAAACATTTTTATTTTTTCTTCCTCCCACTATTGTCCACTTTTCCTCTTGCTTGTACTGCTAAAAAGCATTTATTGAATGAGTTCTTGTTAGTACTTCTTCTGTTTAGCAAACTATTCACTCCTGAACTTCCTCACTCCCCCTTCCTCTTTACCGCAACCTTCTGTATAAAACCTACCACCAGCCCATACAAAAACCCTGCAGTATTAGCTGAGTCCCACCCTGTTTTCAGCAGTTACCTAGATAGTGAAAATCCCTGTGATGAATATGGTATGGTTGATTCTACTAGTCACACACGGAAAGTCTAATCGTACCTGACAGTCATCACACTGAGACTTTCACCTGCCTCTGACCTTCTGAAAAACTGGCTCTCTCTCACTTGTATTTCACTTATGTATACTGTCACACCAAGTCTCTGTCTCTCCTTGTTATTCAGTTTTGAATACCCTTATCAGTTCTCAGTCTTACTGGTTCAGGTAACAATTATTTGTACTTATTTGTGAACAGCTGTATTTGTAAAAAGCCTAAAATGTATTTCTGTCTTCACCAAATGGCAACTTACCAGTACCTATACCCATTCCTAAGAGAGTTTATGAAACATCCCAGTGTACCTGGAAGCAGGAACATAAGCAGAAAAGACCAAACTACTACTGATTCTTTAAGAAGCTCTAAAATTTAGGAAACTAATCTAATCTCTTTTTGGTAAAAAGTCTAGATACAACATTTTCTGTAAAGTGATCCAAAACTTTTTTTTACAACAGTTTGTCTCAGATATTTCAGGCTTAAAAATTTTGCTTGCTGCGTCAGTTTAGAGCCTGCGCACAGTAATGTTCCGTTGAATCATCAGCAGTTAAAATGATTTGCATTTACCAAGTGCCCTTTAAATGGCATTCACTAAGCAGAGAGAGAACAGCTCATCATGTCTCAACCAAGCGCGTGAGTATGCGGGCATGTGTGTACAGACATAGCACCACTGTGGGAAAACTCACCTAATTGTTCCTTGGTGCGCAGAGTATTGAAGCATGGTTCTGAGATTATTTGACAAAAGAGCTCCAAAAACATATTCTCAGAAGTGCTCTGCATATCTGTCTGGTAATATATTTCGATACCACAATTGTTATGAACTTCATTTCTCTGTTGATATACAAACCAGCCTCCTAAAAGACAAAAGTTAAAACATTTAAAGGTCATAAAAATATATGGTCTTATTGTCCACAATTACAAAATCTCTCACTTGTGGAATGGAATTATTACACAATTGTTTAAATTGTTAAAGCAGAATTTCCAGTAAGCGCACTTGTCACGAAACAAGTAGAGAAAGTTTATTTTAACACATCAAAATGTCACAGCTTGAGCCTATCAGCAAGAAAACTGAAACGACTTCTCCTTGAGCAACTGTTTCTGGAACTAGAGTGTAATTCTGCATTGGCCTCTACTGTGCAAATAGTTTCTAAAGACAATCAGAAACATTTATGAACATTAAAAATAACTCAGCTTTTAAAGCCAACAGCTTCTTTAATACACAGTAATTTCCATAGGCTGATGATCACCTATGAATAAATAGGTTTGTACAGCCACATATGACACCAATCCTGAGCAACTAACAGCAATTTCTTTAAGCTCTTTTATTATATACAAAATTTTGGTACCGTAC
>JAOXOE010000632.1:14813458-14833464 GCA_028565055.1 Phoeniculus purpureus | reverse complement strand
CACAATTCTCCTGTCTCAGTAGTGCCTTCAGGAGGATCTGCTCCATGATCTTACCAGGCACAGAGGTGAGACTGACTAGCCTGTAATTCCCTGGATCTTCCTTCCTACCCTTTTTGAAAATAGGAGTTATGTTTCCCCTTTCCCAGTCAGTGGGGACTTCACTAGACCGCCATGACTTTTGGAATACAATAGAGAGGGGTTTAGCAACCTCATCTGCCAGTTCTCTCAGGACCCTTGGGTGTATCCCGTCTGGTCCTGTGGACTTGAACACTTTCAGGTCTTTCAGGTGATCACAAATCACATCTTCACTTATGATGGGCAGTCACTAGCAGTGTTTATAACAGCTCATGCTAATGAAGTATCACAGAACTCATACAGAACACACAGGAATAATACCACTGCTACACTAATGCCACAGAAAAACGGAATGCAAAAATATAAAATAAAGGTACTACAGTTTATATTGGTACGTATATTCAATCTATCCATACATTTGGTTAGAATGGCTTCAGTTGGACAAGACTTTATAAATACCATCTAGTTCCAACCCACTGCCATGGGCAGGGACACTGCTCACCGGACCAGGTTGTCCAGGATCCTGTCTAACTTGGCCTTGAACATTTCCAGGGATGGGAGCATCCACAACCTCCCTCCAGTGCCTCACCACCCTCATAGTGAGGAAATCTTCTTCCTCAGATCTAATTTAAATCTACTCTCTTGGAGCTTGAAACCATTCCCCCCTTGTCCTATCACTATAGTCCTTCATAAAAAGTCTCTCTCCGGCTTTCCTGTAGGCCCCCTTTAGGTAGTGGAAGGCTGCTATAAGATCCCCTCTGAGCCTTCACCTCTCCAGGCTAAACAGCCACAATTCCACATAGCCTGTCCACATAGGAGAGATGCTCCAGCCCTCTGATCATCCCTGTGGCCCTTCTCTGGACTTGCTTCAACAGTTCCATGTCCTATGCAAACAAAAACCATTAATATTTTAATGGAAGACAAAACAGATGTTTTCTGGTTTTTACTCCCCAAAAGACAACTGGGAAATGACACTTATTTATGAACCATCTTTTTTTTCAACTCGTAAGAATCTTGGACTCTTAATCTCTGCTACTTAGCCTGGAACTTTGAAATGAAAAAGCAAGATCTGCAGCACATTGTTATGCAGCTTGATAACACCTCAGTAATGCCATACAACACAAACTTTAACATACTTATATTGAAGGTTTTTTTTATTCAATTTCCAAAAGCAAAACAAAGGGCAGCATCTGGCCCAATACAGCCAATGTGGAAAAAATACTACTGTGATATTCCCATACAGATGGGAAAAAATACTCCGTTAAATTATGAAATCACATTTGGCAAAACTGCTTTAAGATCTGAGAAAATAAAACTCATCTTCTGGTTTTTCTGCTGCTTTCAGACAAAAAAAGTTTTATTAAATAACAGATTGCACCAACCTGTTTTGTTATATTGCCATGGAGAAGAGCTTCGATGTGTAACCGTGACAACAACTGAGCTATAAAGGCCTTGAGGCGGGGAAGAGTGACATCTGGAATAGATATTTAGACAATTACATAATTTACATGCATTTTTACATTACAAAGTACCCAAGTCTTCATTAAATATGGTGCATTTCTTAGAGAAAGAGACATTAATCATCATGAAAAGGTGAATCTCTCCTTAGAAGTGCAACACTGGAAAGTTGCCAGGTCTAAATAGCAGCACTCATCATATAGCTTGTTTCACTTAGAATTCACACACTGTCTGACCCAGATTCCAAAAAGGAAAAAGAAAATCCATTTTTTTTCCAATCATGCTGAACAAACATTCGTTCTCCAGAGAAAACAGTTGCAATCACTCAGGTGGTGTTTCAAGATAAAGCCTTAGTTATTAACTAAACAAGCAGCATGTAGTTTCTAATACTCAAGAAACACACTATGCATTTCCCATCTAGACTAAACACACAACTTCATCTCAAAGACTGTGTGATGGCAGCATCTTTGTAACAAACAATACGCAAGAAAAATATTTTCACAACACATCCCAGGGTACACGTACACACACATACATTCTATGCTAGCCTGTCTTTGCAAAGCAGTTTTAATATATAATGTATAATTTAACATACAGAATCAATGGAATTAGAAAGGAAAGACAGTTGAATGGATGGAGTGTTCATACCAAGCAAATACCTCCATTCTTAGTTCCCTGAATACCCACTATATATCACCAAATCTATTAATTTCTCATTTTGTTATTTTCTCAACTAAAATTAAAAGCATACTGGCATATTTCTCAGAAGACAAATGCAACCAAGATCATGATGTTACTCAGTTATTTAGTGGGGGATGCATACGTATCTAACAGATATGTAATCTGTATTAGAAACATATATGCCTATCAGTCTTTCCCTCTCTTAAAAGTGGTAAAGGAGATCACCACTAAAAAATTCATTTCCACATTATTCTCTGATCCAAAATAAGCTTTTTATTGTCACATAATCATAATTTTAATTTTTTTTCCTTATTAATCATGCAAAAGATTACCGTAACATAGAACATGAATGGGGGTTGAAAACAAACATATCATCTGTCTGGATTTCGAGTAGATTTCCAGCAGTGTTAAGCAGACAACACTCTGTTCCAGCATCCCATTTTCAGTCATTCTTAGGTTGAATACAGTAGCATTAATATTATAAAGACAACTTACACCAAGAACAGAAAATATCTTGTTTTTTCAAGATTCAGTAGTCATTAAAAAGGAATACCTTGCACATAACTGAACCCACTACCATGAAAATCAGTGCTAGTTTTGGCAGCACTGGTACCACAGCTCATCTCAGAGATACACTCAAACATTCAAGAAACTATACCACTAAACATTTCTACTTGTATCCTCAAGCAATACTTCAGAAGGAACACACATCCCTATGCATCTGGCTCAGGGCATCCTAATGAAGATGGTTTTAGCATCACAACTTCAAACAGTATGATGAGTGTCAGCCTTTGACAACTAAGGATATGTATTCTGGATCCACTCCCCTTAAATAAATACAAAAGCCAGATGCTCTTGCTGAAAAGAATGTCTCAGAACATTCCACAATGTCTCAGAATATTCCACAAAGATATTGCAAGATATTTTGAAAGCTGTCCCGGTTTTTGTTCTAACACAGTGAGATATAGATGAGAAAGAGTTCTTTAGCTATTACTAAAATAGATTAAAACTCTTAATTTGAAACGTTGTCTTCCTAATACAGTGATGTGCCTTCTCTTTTTTAAGAATCGCCATCATTTATTACCATAATTATCTACAGAAACTGTATCTATCTTTATTATCTACAGAAACAGGAGTTACGATTTCCTTACAATGGGAAAAAACCCCAAAATAGTATGCATATTGGGAAGCACAAGGTACACAGAGTCAAATGTGTGCAACCAAACTACAACCAAATGATTTTAGTAGTGTTGGTCAAGCACTGGATTCACTATACCCAGGCTCATGATCACAAAACGAAGTTTTACCTGTAAATCTTGCCATTTGAGGCCTTCTGCCTGAACTACTATCTTTCCAAGAACCTGAGGGCAAGTGCAGAGGCATCAACAGTTACCAGCATCAGGCACTGCAGCAGCTTCATTTGAACAATAGGCAGAGTTCAAAATAGGTACCTTTGTTAGTTTAGTAACAAGCCATTTTCCTTAAGGAAAAATAAAAAGGTTTAAACCCAGCAGAACATTACCATCTAGAGCCTCTTTTAATTCATCTTTGGTCCAAGCAACTTCTGTCATCAGGAGCCGGAGATAATACATTGCATGCTGGTGAGGCTGTTCAGCCCTGAAGTTGTTAAGTGATCTCATGTACTGAAACAAAATAATTAAGTTCATATTATAGAACTCTATTTCTAAATATAAAACATTAAGCTTGTACTCTCTATGTTGTGTACCATCAAAAAGATGTGTTTGAAACATTAAGAACATCCTCCTGCTTGTCAGACCTGCTACTAAAAAATGGTGTTGGATTTCCCTAGTTATAATGTGGGTCTCTGAACTTGTGGATTAAGTAGTAACCATTAAGATAGTTGAAACAAGCATGAAATCAAAGTCCACCATAAAATTAACAACTGAAAGTTAAATTATTGCAGTTGGACTTAAATAAGTATTTAGATGAAGCTGATCTATCCAGGAAATGCACATTCTATAACTGTGCATTGGTGGGATGGTGGACTATCACTAATACGAAATGCGTTTTTCTCCCAGTTTCTTCCCTGGGCTGACTTGGTTAGAAAAAATACAGGAGCATCTGGGAAATTCTCTGCATTCTTTGCCTGGATAAAGGAGGTATGAGAGAAGAATCACTGAGCTTCTCAAAAAGATCTCCTTTGTAGTCCACCTGCGCCTTTACAAAACAAGAAAGCCCTTTTCATTTCAAGCTGGAATAATATTCACTAGAGGGGAAAAATAACTCACAAGTGAGAAACAGCAACCACTGAGTTGCTGAGAATGCATCCTTTATTCTGTTCCAACAGAAGCCAGAAGCTAATATCTCCTTTACCTGTTAGGTGCAGACAACAGGGGAAAACCAGCAATCTTCCCATCTGATTTGAATTTTTTGTATTTTGTCCTTATTTTCTGTACACAAAAGTCTACATAACATTTGTGTAACAAGACATACAACGACAAAATATGTATAATACAAAGTTCAAATGCATTCTAAAAACGGTCTCGGAAGCTTCTTAAAGAAAATCATCGAAGCCACATGGTTTACAAAGCTGCTGGTTGGGGTTTTTTTACCTCAGCGCTTGAAATATTCTGTTACAACTCTCCAGACAATTAATGCATCTCATATACACGAGAGCCCTCAATAGTTGCTGTAATAATAAATCTACCTCATGTCTTGTATCCACCTGCTTAGAATTTCCTACTAAATTGAATGAGATAAAGATGGTGGTTGTCCATCAGTTACCTGCTCAAAAATCACCGTCAGCAGAGGATTAAAGACTATACAGAACACTCATTTGTACTGCTACAACTCATTCCTATGAGTGCCAGTATCTAATTCTCTCATTTCTGTTGTTTTACCTCAGTCTTGCTCTAAATAAAGTACTGTAAGAACAATTATGGATCTTGTTTGGCTTAGGAAATGCAATCACTGTTAAAAATTTACTTCAGGAGCCAAAAAAAATATTATCTATCTTACATTCCAGATCTATAGATCAGTCATTAAATTTAAGAAGTCAGACTTCCAGAAGTCAGCATGTACTTAACCAGCGTGTTACTTCTGCACCAAAGGAACTTGGTCCAGGTGCAGAGTTCCTCTTCACATCTGGGGAGAAGAAATGCTGCAAATATTTTCAACACTTCCTTTCCCCTTCAGCCATTTTTCTCTTCTTTTATGGACAGATCCTACTGAGGCCTTTCCAAATTATAACACAGGATGTAAGTTTTCCCACCATCTCCCTCCTTTGATTTCTACTCCTATCAAAGCAAACTGCAATCCCTTGATCAATAATAATAAAGACTGACCGAAAGAAGATCTCATAGCAGTATTTTTAACCAGAGAATATAAACACTCTGGGAAACCCATGATCACAAAAAAAGACAAAAGAAAAAAGCTTCTGCAGCCCCAGTGGGGTAGAATTCCACTCCATATTTCCATGGGTAATCAGCTTTCAGATTACAATTCAAGTCAATGCATTCAATTTTACATTAATTCAAAATGTAAAATTCTTATGTAGCTTACCGCTTCCTTTATAATTTCAAATCGTTTTTCATCAATCTCAAAAGTAGCCATTTTCTCAATGATCTTCTTGAGCAAGATATGTTGTTTGTCATTATAACCTTTTACAGAAAGCTATGGAAAAAGCGTATAATTTGCTTTAAACATGGAAGATCAAAGGAAAAAAAAATCAGTTACCAAGTTTGTATAATTCAACGAACAATACACTTTTCAATGCTTACTCCAAATTCAACATTACTCAAAATTAAGTCATTCTGAAATTATTTTAATGATCAAAAGATAACCGGTTAAAATAGCATCACATATTTGCCCAGGAGTTAAGTATGCAGACAATTAATATAATTTCACATTGACGTAGACAATACAGAATACATGTATTGAGTCAGTAACCTTTAATGAAGTATCCATTCACAGCCTTCTCAAATATTCTCTTCAACTTACTTTTAACCATGTTTCACTTTTTTGAGTAAAAAGATAAACGTATTTCCTGTAAGTGGAAGTAAGCAGTATTACAAGAAAGGGGTACTGTCAACAGCACAGTTTGTAAGCAGGACAGTGCTGAGCTGAAACAGCAAAGTCTGCAATCATAATGAAATACTGATCTGATCATACACTTTTTTTAAACTATACATGAAATAACCTTGGTCATTTGAAAAAGTCAACAAAGAACTTAAAAATACTATTTGATTGCATCAAGCAACAGGAAGTTTGTCTAGTGGCAAAAAGTACTAGAAGGCCTTTTGGAGGGAATATACTTCAAAACGGAAACAGGAATTTAATTAGATTTGTGTAGTTTAATTATTAAGGGTAAAACTATGTTTTAGGATACAAACCAAAGCAGGTGAATTCCCTTTTTTCCAAC
The DNA here is from genome assembly GCA_028565055.1 of Phoeniculus purpureus. Taxonomy (NCBI): domain Eukaryota; kingdom Metazoa; phylum Chordata; class Aves; order Bucerotiformes; family Phoeniculidae; genus Phoeniculus; species Phoeniculus purpureus. The sequence goes on along the minus strand of JAOXOE010000632.1, from coordinate 14,826,869 downwards.
TGGAAGAACTATTTCTGCTATTGTTGCTGAACCATGAGTTTGAAGAAAAAGCTGTCATGGGTAGATTTATGACAAAGGCTGATAGCCTAAATTAGTGTAAGAACCCAAACTTGTTCATCAATCATAATGGGTAATTGTTTTTAGTGTAGCATATCTCCTTGCTTGAAACACCAGCATGGTGCAGTTATACCTACTGACTATAAATCTTCTCACAATGAGGAGTATTAGAAGTCTCCAGGTATCAAAACAGAGGAAAATATAGTACAGTACAACAATGGAAATACCCTACAAAAAAAATCCTAATATTTAAATAACTCTCAACTTTGTGACTAAAAATGAATAAAATGACAAACACAAACTATTTTTGTCTTAAAAGGAATAAACTGGCCACGAAAAAAACATCAGCAAGCTCTGTCTACAGTACGTTAAGTATAATGCTACCAGGAAATGGCATTTGGATAGTGATAAAACAAACTCAAACTGCATCACACTCTTTCATATAGAAATTGTAAAGTCAATATAACCTACATTTTCCTACTAAGATGCTGTGGAAAATACTTTTATAGGAAATTTCAAAACAGATTTTGGTATGGAATGATGGTTAATAGAAGCTTTTAACAGACCTTCAAGAGTGAATGTTAAAATCTCCTAGCATAAATCTCATAGGAGAAGCTGAGCAAGAAATCACCATTTATCAAGTAAGCATTGTCAGCACTTTAAAACAGATTATAAAACATATAGTAAAAACACACACTTAGTAAGACCCTTAAATATCCAGTATTGCATTGTAGTGAGCACATGCACAATCCATTTCCACAGCTCACTGCAGCAGAATTAGAAAATTATTAAAAAAGTCTGTAAAGCTGAGATTCATTTATGAGAAAAGTTAATCTTTTTATATAGAAACCAACAACTGTACTTTCAAGATTATCATGCAAGCAAGTGAAACCGTCAACTGGAATGCAACAACTGCACCGCACGCGTGTTCACAAGGCACTGCAATCTTAAACAGGTCACTCAGTACTGATTAAAATACGGTTTTGTTTTGCCTTTAATTCATGAGATATATGCAAGGGAAAAAAAACCATCTCATTTAGAAATGCAGACGTCAATTGTTTTCTCCAAGCTCAACAACTCCCAAGCTGTTTCATTTCCTCCTGCGATTTTTTTCTTACTTACAAGTATTGCATTCATTCCTGATGCAATGCCATAGACCAAACCTGAGAGGCGTGCTGCATATGTATACTCTTTTAAATCATCCTTCAATAACCTGATAAACAGGTATGTCATGTTGCAATGGAGAGGATCAGCATAAATGTAGCGACTAACAAAAAGAAAAACAAAAGAAATGCTTTGATACCTCAAGCAGTGGCAAAATAATGGATGAAGAAACATGACTGAAGAGTATGTATATGCAGCCTCATGATCAGTAGTTCTTGAACAGGAAAGCTGAAGTGTACCACTTATTTAAAAGCATGAAAAGGGGGTCTTCTACCCCATTAGTCAGAAGGATTTTAGTAGATATCTGACAAATGGAAATAAATATGTATGCTTCGATTAGGGTTTGTTTTTTTTTTTTTTAGATGGAGGAACAAATCTTACAAATAATTAATTTCATGAATGATCTAAAAATAAAGAAGAAAATTTGCTAAATAGGAATGGAAAGACTGTTGAAGACTTTGAACAAAATTCAATGTAAAATTCAAATTAAAGAAAGGATGGTTAATAACCAACATCAAAAAGAATAACCGCCTTAGACCCATTTTGAAATAAAAGTCCTTCCATCAAATATAAAAATGTTGATGAGTGGAAATAGTTTTAAGGCTTTAAGCTTTTCTTTCATTTGGGTACTTACATACATCCCATAGATGGTATTTTGGAGATCATAGTTCAAGCCAGCTAGTTCTGCTGCATATGCATACTCGTTGAGGGAGTCTTTGAGTAGTTCAAGGTACAAATAGGCCATGTTACAATGCAAGGGATCCACGTAAGCAAATGGGCTGCAAGAAAATTTTGAAAGTAAAATACGCAGTTTAAAATGAATTCTGTTTCATTTGGCCTTTGAAGTTTGATTTGAAGGAAACAGTATTGACTGAGAGTATGCTTCTGGATTCCATTATGAAGGATTTCTATTTCAAAGCCAAATATGAAAATATTTAGCTCGCTTATGGTTTGAGCAATGCCTAAACGTATTGAAGATTCCAGAGATACACTCTTATTTGTCCTCATAAATCAAAACACATTATATTTACTTTGCTCCATAGTCAGAACTCACCAGGAATAAACAAAGCACACTCTGAATAATCAACATAACTTAATAGACTAAAATGAAAGCCCACGTACCGAATATTAATTTAATTAATATTACTAGAAAGAAGTTCTTCTACTACTATCAGAAAACAATGTAATTACTGTTATAAAAATCAAGATATTAGCAATTTGTGGTATGGAAAATTTGCAGTACATGCAAAGGTCAGCACACTCATTGTCATGCCACCATAGTTTTTTGTATTATTTTTATAATGGCAACAACTACACAAGTTTTACTCTTGTATTAGAACCATCTGAACACACACAATACTGTCACAAATTTCTCAAAAAGAGAAATGCAACTCCAACACTTGAGTCATGTTTCAACCGTGCCATTAATTGTTAAATAACTGTTGTAAAGATTTACAATGTCACGGCAAGTTATTTGTATGATGATTGAGCACTTCTAGAGCTTCTAAAGTACATGTAAATTCATTATTATTTCACAGAAATAATCAGCAGTATCTAAACAATTCGCTGTGAGGATATGTCTTACATTTCAAAACCATGTAATTTGCCTTTATTTTTCCAAGGTGTCACTCATATTCAGAGTCATGTTATTATATATGTTTGAAGTGCTGAGAATTTATTTAAGTTGACACACAGAAGAATCTCACACATAGGTGAAAGGACCAAGGCTAGCCAGGTGCCTCCTACAATAGTCAAGGACAAGACTGGGTTAGCCTCTGTGTCACCAAGAAGAACCTTTAGCTCTGGTGCTGGCTGCAATCCAGTAGGCACTGAGCAGGAGGGACACAGCCCATACCAGACCTTGATATGAGGGACAGCCCACTCTGTAAGAGGGCCATCGAAGCTCTTGAGAGTCCTTAACAGCCCTGAGTGGCTGCACCTAGGCTCTGAGTGACCATGTCTGGTGCCCCTCTCAGTATATAACCAGCCCGTTTGCAAAGAGGTTTGGGAGGCTGTACTTCGCAGAATTTCTGTTATTGGAAGGACCCATGAACATCTCTCACTTCCAGTGACAGCGAATGAACCAGACCTTGGCGAAGAATTGGGTTATGCATTTTTGAGGTATTTTCTTTGGTGGTCTTTGTGTGGCTAAAGCAGAACACGCACTATGGTTGATTTCTCTGTTGTTGATTTTTTGGGTCAGTTTGCTTTCCGTTGCACCCACAGTGAGCGTGTTTGTTTTGTCTGCCTCCTCTGTTGCAAGCCATGCTATTTCATTTTGGCATCCTGTAGGTATAAATAATGAAATCTACCTGTGTTTTCTGTTAATGGCTGCATGCTGCTGTTTGGTTATGTAATTGGCAAAACAATGTTTACACCTACATAGCAGTGTATTTCATAGCGTATACCAGCATTAATGCTGTGAAGCATATCACATCACTTCAACACACATGCTGCTAACTTTAAAATACATTCAAAAGTTTCCTAGTAATTTTTAATAAGGAATTAACTTTTACTTTTTAGATTAAGGGAAGGAAGCATGGGAAAAGATTTTTTTAAAATGTACAAAATTATTAGAGAAGTGAAGCCTGCTATAGTATGAAATTTTAGCCTAAGATATGCTTTTTTACTACCACTTGGTTATTTGTTCTGGGCCTAGGCTTGTGTAACTTACGCAAACAGGTCAGTAAAAATAGTAAGAGGACTTATTTTAGCCTTGATTGTACATTACTTGAAGGTTACAAGCATCCAGTTAAAAATAACTAGCATTGTGTTTTTAACATCCACCTCTCTAAACCTTGCAAAGCTCAAAGTGAATAGTTTATAACTAAAGCTACTAAAGGTAGTTGTTTTCAAAACGACTGTACATTATGATGTTATGCTGCATCCTTTTAAAATAAGGGTGTCAGTTTTTGAAGTCATAATTCATATAAAAACAAAAGCTTCTCATCCAGTATGACAGATGATGTCACGACCCATGTTAGAAGTTTTTACTTCCATTTCCTGACACATTGACGTTGAGATGTTGTAGTGTTTGCACTTAGTTTGAAAAGAAAAAAAAAGCAAAACAGACAAAATGTCCAGGCAACCTGTTTTACCAAACTAATACCAAAACCAGTACTAAGATCTGACACTCCCTGAAAACCCCTCTATCTAAAATCCCGACAAGAAAAACTTCAAGTGGTCATTCAAATCAAGAAGTGAACAGTACACTGATGAGCATCTATCTGAACCCACATAATATCCTTTCCAGCAATACCACAGAATCATTTAGTTAGGCCAAAGGAGAGTTCCTGAAGTGATTTTCACTTTTGGTAGTCATGCACAAAACCAGCTGTACTCAAAAGACAGCAGTATTTTTAATGTAAAGTTCAGAAATTATTACTTAAAAGGAACACTAAGAAGGCACATCCTTGTCATACTTTTCCTATGATGAAAATGCAAGGCCAAAATAAACATTACAGCACTTTATCGTGCATCTTGATGTCAGAATCATACATTCATTGCTAATAGTGCTATTCTTAAATTAAAACAAAATTTAAATCAGCTGTTAAGAGTCAAATAAAATCCCACCATTCTAAACACTCAGAATTTCATACTGACTTGCACTGTAAAAACAGATTTTGAACCTAAACCCATGATCAGAATAGCACCTTATAAATTAGACAGTATCTCAAACTAGTTGTGATTTAGTAATTAAAGGAAAATAAGGCACATCCATTTTTAAAGAGTATTTACACACTGCAATACGTGAGTAGGTCCTATTGGTGGGCATATTTCAGGTATAGCAAATAAAACGCAGGAAAATTTGTTTTAAAAGCATTTTTAGACAAACTTTTCCTGTTAATAGAGATGGAGCACCTCAAACTGCTTGCCTACTCTATTACTGAACATACTGAAGCCTTCCTGTGACTTGTATCTTACTGCATACTTTCAAGGAAGGACAAATATATTTGAAGCATCAATCCATGCAGGAAGAAATGCATATCCCCTACAAATAAGATTTTGGAAAGCAAATTATGTCATATACTTAACATTGCATACCTGAAAAATTCAAAGTTGAGACAAGCTTTTGGCAAAAAAAATTTGTCATCTTGCTTGAACCATAGTTTGCTCATAGCAGTGTCCTGCATCAAGAAAAGAGGTTAAGTCACCCAACTTTAAACTGTGACATATTACACATTACACTATTAAAAAAAAAAAACACAAAAAACACTCTTCACAACTCACTTTAGTGTTGTCCCATCAACTTCATATTCCAGCTATATACATTTGTGTGTGCATATATCTGTTCTTATCAAGAATATCTTCTTACCATATGTTGCTTTCATAACCAGTTAAATGGCTGCAGCACTATGAATGTACTTACGATCCAAATGGGAACCACTCTTCCAGAGGAGGAGCAAAGACAAATACTCAGTTAGCTTCACAAAACTCCCAGCTAATGCTGTCATTAAAAGATGCACCACTGTGCAGCTCTACAACACCACATGCTTGCATGCGCTAGACTATGAATATGATCGTGTATTAAACAGGATTAGTGCATTGTATTTTGTTTTAAAGTAACACTGGTAACAAAACATACACGTTTAGTCAAAGTAATGAAAGTAGTTGGAAATTAGTCAAAAGAACCTGTCAAATAAAACTTTTTTGAAAAACCTTCTAGTACAGGAAAGAATCTAACAAATCCCTACTACTTTTTCTCCCAAAAAAGCTGCGAAATAGATACTCTGTCATTTTGTTCCAACTCTCGTTAACTTTATGCCACCAACACCTTTTCTTTAAATTGCTATATATAAGAGAACTTCTAAGTGTAATGGTTTTTTCTCTCATATTTTTTGAGCAATGTTCATTGCATCTCAGGGATCCAACATTGTATTCTTCTTCTTTTTACATAGTAATCATAGACTCATACTAAAAAGCTACATTTCAGCTTCTCTCCGATTCAAAAAAATTTTTAGTCTGTTAAATTGCTGCTACTCAGCTTAGCATACCTCTTACATCAAGGACAGAATAATAGAACTGTAGAGCCTGGCTGTCTGTGGCACGGGAGATACAGATTCAGTAACAGCCTGTAGTAAAAACGTAGCCTACAGACCATACCCTGTATCCTAGCTGCCCTCTTTCACAAGGGTTTTTCAGGGCGAGACTTACCACTACAACAAAGGTCACCTAGTGTCATGCCACCAGTGAAAATGGTCATCCTGTTCCTGCACTGATGTTCTCATCCCTCCCTTTCTCCACATTAGCAGAGTTCATATTAAACTCACTTAGGCGTATAAAATAGCTGCTTCTGTACAGCTGATCTCTGCTGATTTAGTTCTTGCAACGTTTTGCTGGGGGACAAACTAATGCCAGGGTGCAGGAAAATAGCACATACATACAATTGAGCAGGCAAAATAGATAATAACTATTTCATCAACTACGGAATATTAAAACCAGTTTCCCTCAGAAAAACTTTCTTAAGCAGAAAGGAAAAAACTAGAAGCAAATACATTTCTAAAGCAATCATTTCTTCCAATCTAAAGCATTCTGATTCATTCATTGCCTTAAAGTTTTTATGTGGATCTATTGCCTAGTTGCTACACAGACACTGAAGAACGATCCAGTTTCTGTAGCAAACCAATTAGTGTTACTTAATAGAGCTGTAATATATGTCCCTGCCAAGGTTTAGAGTTTCCATCGAGGATAAACATAAACACATACTCCAAGTTCTCCAATGTTAATAATACTACTTCAAGTATATATCTAAAATGTTTTCTGGGAGGAATGTCTTTGCACTAAAATAGATTTGTATAATCTAGTGTGCAGAAAGTATTTCTGAACTGAGTACTCAGGCTGAAGCAAAACATGTAGTTGCAAGACAACTTTTCCGGCTTATCCTCCAGTTAAGCCTAGAAGAGAGATGAGCGTAAGCAAAGAGAACCGTGTTTTAATGGTGAGAAATAGATTTTAGTGAATTTTAGGTTACTCAGAAAAACTGAGATCTGCTGAATGTACCACGATAAATAAATTATACTGCTTCTAGGAGATTGAACAGCTCAAAAAACAATGTAGGAGTGGCACCCACTCTTCTGCTGAGCAGATAGCTTGAATAATATTTCTACTGATTGCTAAAACAATTCCAAAAGAGTAAAGAGGTCAAAGCGTTTGTTGCTTTGTTTTCATAGAAGCCCAAACAGTCATAAATCAAAGTTTAGCAAGAATGAACATTCTACTGTCTTTCCAACAATACCACAAGTTGTGTACTTTTTTGTTTATAGTACTTTGGAATATGACATGATCTGTATTTTAAAAACACATAGGAATTAAGTGCTAACTTCCCAGAAGGGCAGCTAGAAAACAGAACAAATGCAGCTGGGCTTACCTTGACAAGGGCAGGGTATTGTGTTGCATCTTTTTCCAATGGCAAAATCTCAAAGTTAGTAGGAATGAACTCATTCTTCATTGGAAGCTTGAATTTCCCATTCAGATCAGCATTTTGCCATTTCTAGAAAACATGAGAAACAATAAGGCTAAGTACAATTTCTGCTTAAATAATGGATATATACTCATTTCTCTTATACTATAACAAGATTTAAAAATGCATATGATTAGCTTACATGTAAAAGCTATTAAAATAACAAGGAAAGAGTAGTATCTGGGAAACCAAGATGAAATAGGCTATCAGCAGGATTAAATGCTCCAAGGAAGAAAATAAAAGATGAAAAATAATTTTTAAGTTTACGGTAGAGTGGACGGTGGGTCCACGTCACATCTTTCCTGATACTGTGAACTTCAAATGAACTACACATATAAGCAGTAATTCTAATCAAGAACATAGGTACGGATAAGCTATAGGAAGTGAAGTGTTCCTCTGCACTGTCTGTTTAAAAGCAGAAAAAGCACAATGTCTGTTCAAAAGCAGTTTAGCCCTAGGGTATGTTTCACAGTCACCTCTTCTTAAAAGAATAAATCACTAATTACTTTCAATAAGGATTTTCCCCACCTCCTTTGTTGGAATCCTGATTTTTAGAAGCTCATTTAATTAGCACAATGTACTCATTTTCAAAGTTGTGAAAAACTGCAGAAAGTTATATACAGCAGATGTAAAAAATTCCTTTCTTGTGAGGAGATTAGCTCATTAACACTTAATAGATACTTTTAAGTTGTAAAAAGATCATGCCTATATAGTACACACCCACTGCATATTGTGGCTCTTCTAAGAAAAAAATGGTATAATATTTCCTGGCTTAAAACATGTAAATGTATCTGTCCTGTGTAATAAATATTTGAAATCTAAGACTAACATGCCTTCTCATTATATTAAACAGACGCATTATACAACGTTTACGCTACACAGTGCAGCAGACTTAAATTCTGCCTTTGACTAAACCACAAAAAAACCCCAAACAAACAAGAATTTACCCATCTTTAACTTGCAGATACCAGAATTAGTAGAAGTTTTAACATGCCTTAATAACTTCATCAGAAATTGCTTCTTGCTTGTACTGTGTTCCATACCAGTCTTCTGTTCGATCAGTTTTTCCTTCAAAAGACTTGGAAACTATTGCAACTCTGGAAACAAAGAGAAGCAGCACTTTGACATGAATGTGTCTCAGAGTACTCTGAGGAATTATTCAGAGCACTGTTTCTATTTCATCACTAGAATATATTCACTTATGAAAACAGTCCCTGAACAGCTGCAGAGTGCATCTGGATAGCAAGTACAGGTATACTGACACGAAATCAAGTTATCAGCATTGTTTAATTTTACTGTTTTTCTACAGCGTTACAACATAGTTACACAGAATAACTGCTCTATACAATTTCTATTTTTTAGACTTTGTCCTCGTCCTAGAAGCACAGAAAGCAGCCCTCGAGATCTTCCATAAAAGTTAATCGTGACCACAACGTTTTTCCTACTGCCTACCATCAACACTCAGATATGTAATATACTCACTATAGGAACTGTTTTAATTACATTTACTCCAGTGTCACTCTTCCAGTCATCATCTAATATTAAGACAGTTTCTTCGTTTTGCATCATTCTCATATTCTCATTTCAGGTTCATACCTATTTCTCCCTTTCATCTTTTCATAGAGTCATAGAATGGCCTAGGTTGGAAAAAACCTCAGAGATCATCTAGTTCCAACCATTGCCACAGGCAGCAACACCTCTCACTAGATCAGATTGTGCAGGACCCTGGTCAGCCATGGCTCGAACACTTGCAGGGGGACACTTGAACTCTTCCAGTTCATGTTTTGCTTCTCATCTACTAACACTCCCAAGTCCTTCTCCTCAGGACTGCTCTCAATCAATTCACCACCCAGTAAGCATTTGTGCTTCGGACTAACCCAACCCAGACGTAGACTCTGCACTTGGACTTGTTGAAACTCATGCAGTTCTCAATCCTGTCAAGGTCCCTCTGGATGGTGTCCCTTCCCTTCAGCATGTCAACCACAACAAAGAGCTTTTGAGGGGGAAGAAGCAGGAGGATTAATGTATTCTACAGTCAAAACAACAGAATTAAACTCAGTCTCAAACCTAAATAACAGAACATCTCAAGTTGGAAGAGACTCTTAAGGATCATCGTGTTCAACTCCCTGGTTCTTACAGGGTGACCTAAAATCAAGGAGCATCTGGACAATGCTATATATGAGGAAACCCAAAATAAAGACAATTACATGCTTATCAGTATTTTTTGCAATACTCTTTATCATACACATCAAGAAAACTCCTTTAACTCTTTTTAACAACCTACCATGCAAAAGAGTATTCAATGGAAATAATTAGGCAGTTTTTTTAGATGTTTATTAGAGCTCTGAAATAGTCAAAAAAGGTAGTAGTTACACCCTACATGTATTCAACAATCCCTAGATACTGAAGCCACAGTAACAAGCTGGGTTGAATCTTCTACAGATGGCCAACACATCTAAATATACGAAATGTAAGTGTTTGGGGTCTTTTTAATCACAATGTCTTCAGGCTGGGAACATTCTGTTACATATTTCTAACGTGTGAGGCATAAATCAAAACAGACATATGGATGTGCCTCAAACTATAGTGTTTTACTTTACAATTGTGTTACTGGAGAATATTCTCAGGATGAATTTGGTCATACATTAAAAAGTTTAAATATATGGACCATTAAATACTTATGTCCTCATTCCTACTTTTTCATCTGATCTTTACATGTAAATGACAAAATGATCCAAGAAGTCTGAAGAATATTCTGCTTTATTTAGTAATAGCTTCCTCTATTGTGAAGCATTGTCAAATTCTTAATGATTTAACCTGTGCATTACACTTTGAGTAGTGGGAGAACAGTGGAGTAAAGAGCCAACATGAGATATATTTAAATAAATGACATGTGGGATTTCAAGACACATTCTCTAGCAACAGATAAAAAATTGGGAGCATGACTGGCACCACACACTGTCTAATCATACATACTAAAGAGGGGCAATCAAATCTCATGTTTCAGGGATGCCAATTTCCTTTAGGTTGAGGACGAGAAAGTTTCACTCACCACATAAACAGCATGAACACGCATAGACATACACACACACAAGACATCCCCATCTCCCTTGCAAAAATTCTGCAGTATCCAAGCCAGAATGAGAATATTTACCTTTGAGATACATTATTGCATCTTTTGTTGTAAATTACAATAAGAATGGTTCACGTTTTTATCATTACTTCATATTAAATGGTTTTGTATCTGACTGCATGTTGTTTTTTGTAAAAAAAAAAAAAGATATTAACAACATTCAGCAAAAACTAAGCACTTTGGAGTATATTTGTTCTCACAACACAGCAGACACTAGCTCAGTCAGCAAAATGAAATCTATTAGAGAGACGGCTATTTAAGTTAAAATGAGCCATAAAACATGCTATTACATTTTGCATTTTAACGTGGACAGCTGGTAAAAAAAACTCCGTCATGAACAAAGGAAATTTCAAAGAGACTATAAAAGCCATAAAGTCTATTAGAATTTCAGAACAACATGCCATGCCTCTCTGTCTGTTAAATAAAAATATGAAAAAAAAGTGTTAAGCTAAATATCATACTGATAAAATTCCAAAAATTGCATGGTCTGAGCAGTGAGAGTCAGGTGCTCTATGTTTTAGTCCACAGATGTCTGTTATTCAACATTCGCTCCTTTATCCTTCTCCAATGAGCCAATGCTCAAGCAGTATGGACAATTCAAGCACTCGAACATTTGCTGTAGGAACATACTAAACTTAGAGAACTAAAAATAATTGTCTGTTCCACGCAGACAAAGTGAAATTGTGGAAATGAGTGTTGTAATCCTTCAAACAGTTCTGCTTCAAGGGATCCTCCTGTCCTCCCCATACCTCAAATCACTAATGGAATGATTACTTCTATTTTGAATTCTCCAAAACATACTTACACCACATGAAACAAACCAAAAGGCATTTCATCCGCTCTGGACTTACAACCTAAATCATGATACAAGCACCAGATGCAATAAACACCACATCAAGGAAAAAAGAAGAGAAAGGAAGCATCACTGGCAGAAATACCACACTGTGTAGTTATTCAAATGTATCATGATGCAACTTTAAAGTTACAATTCTGTAATGTTACATTTGCTCTGCATTTCTGCTTTGTTCTATATGGTACTATGAACATCCACGTGGTTTATGACAGTGTTCAAATCTGACCATTGGAAAAGCAAGACAAGCACTCTGCAATAGGATCTGCTTACACCATAAACTCAACCAGTTCAATTTGGTTCCCAAGCCATTTGTGAACATGGTATGCAATTTACTTCTGTACATACATTCTTGTACTCAGTTACACAAATTTTTTAAAGCAAGCACAATTTTTATAATGTGTTATGTGTCTTCTAGAGATCATCTGAGTTTTCACTCTCCTGAAGTCTAAAATGAATCTACAACTGACAGATCCACAGAAGTGCGTTACTTAAGAAGAGAGTCAGTTCTGTAAAATGAATTAGCACATCCAGGGAAGACTATCAAATAACCCAGATTTACATAACAAAACTTAACCTCCTAAGAGTGAAAACACACTTTGAGAGCACAGTATTTATGGTATTAGCAACAAACATGTCCAAGCACATTGTTGGGGAGAAAAAAAAAGCGCATTTATATTTTAAGCTGAACAACTCCTTTTTTAAAAAAACCCCATTTATCATGATTTGGAAGGTAAAATTTATTGTCAAACAATGGGAATTAATGACACATCTTAATCAGATGCATAAAATAACATGACTAGGTTGAAAACATTGGTTGCATTTGCAGTGTCCCCCAAAGCCATCAGTGAAACTGATGTGAGGCCATACTGGCTATGTATTTCAAGCCACTTTCACGTAAATCTCATTAGAAAACAGAATACAAGGGGAAGATACACACAGAGATGCTGCTGTGGTGCAGCATTCTAATAATTCTGCAGAAGCACAAGTTATTTGTTAGGATTCAATAAAACTAATCAAACCTTTACTGAGAAATAATGCAACTAAAAAAAAAAAACCAACACATACATTGCACCTCTGTAACATTCACCATCAGGGATCAGCATCACTGACTGCACTGAAATAACTGTTTGCTCAGTATCTGTGAAATTTCTCCCCTTAGAAATTTCTGTATCAGTAGTTTTGGCTTTATTCTATTTTTCTTCTCTCTATGATAGTACTGGTGCTGCACTTCAGACACCAAAAGAAGAAAAAAAGTTGATTTACTACCCAGGGGAAAATGTCCTTTAGTTGCTTAATCTGATGAGTCAGTAGCTTCTTAAAATTTTAATAAGAGCATTTATTCTGCAGATGATGAAGGGGAAAAATTGTATTGGAAATGATGGAAAAATTACATTTTTCAGCTAAGATTGTGACACATGCCAAGTCTATTCCCTTATCTTCACAGATGGCTGGCAAAACCCAATGCAGTTTGAAGAAGTAAAAATGATACTTGCATCTTAAAAAGGTTTCTTTCTTAGGGAAATTAAGCCACTAAGCACAACTAGTGAATATGAGAAGAATATGAAAACTTCCTGTTACAGTTCAGTCAGACAGAAGCACATATGGATACTTACTACCATCTGTGAGTATGGGTATTTTTCCATACTTTTTCAAAACATAGTTTGTTAGGAAAGTAACAGTCAAAAAAGCGTAACTTTTTAAGGAGACATTTAACCATAGTCTCTTAACTGTGAATGCAGCTATA
>JAOXOE010000632.1:14756762-14813358 GCA_028565055.1 Phoeniculus purpureus | reverse complement strand
GCTCTGTGGTAAGGGTTGGACTTGATGATCTATTAGGTCCCTTCCAACCCTGGTAATACTGTGATACTGTGAAAACTACTTAATTCCCACTAAAATTGAAAGGATTTACAGACCTTGCAGTAGTATCAACTGTGCTACTGAGAACCACAGCTATAACCTTTGAGTCTACACCAAAAAAAGGTATCACTTAGACAAGCAGGAAAAAGCAACATTCAAGAACTTAAATTTAGTTTGATCTTTTGTGTCCCTTTTCAGAAGTTATAGTTTTGGAGAAGACAAACAGTGTGAGCACAAAGAAAAGTAAATGTGAATCGATAGTTGTTATGGCAATAGCAAATACTAGCAGTGTTTTAGTCTACAATAATAAGCAAGATACTGATTTTGAACAGTACATAGAGTAATGATAGAAGTTTGCCTGCTGCTACATCATTATAGGCCTCCTGCAGGCTTATTTGATCCAAGTTAGAATATCGGTTCTTTGGTGACACTTAATCAGTCTTTGGTCTCTCACTAGTTTGTGTGTATTTATATTTAAGCTGTAATAACGCAACTGCAGGCACAGCTGTGCCTTTAGTGAACTAACCTACTTATATGTACTATCTTTAAGTCCTACTAAAGTCTCTGCAACAAAAAAAGTATATACAATTTCTTTAACAACAACCTGAAAAGGCCATAAACTGTGTATACTCCAGTTTTAAAAGTCCTTTTGTGTCTTAACATTTAGCTTTTTTATACAAAAACTTAAAATAATTGTAATCTTGCCTTTTTTTTCCTTAATCAAGCAGAATTGCAGCTGCATGGGTAAATAAGGACTTATATTAACTGTAATAACATTGCAAAATAGCTGTTTACTACATATTTGTGAAAAACACACTATGTAATATTCTGAATTTTTCTGAGCATTGTTACCACTATTCCCATGCTTCTGAGCACATTCAATAGACCTGAATTTTCTCCTCTACCTGTATTCTCTACACTTTCTCATACTAATAACTTTTGAATCAGGTTAATTATAGCTATTTTATGCTGAAGCACCTTCAACTGGAAGGGAGTGTGAAAAGGTTGTTACTCCTGTCGCTGGCTGTGCCATAGAAAACTGATGAATGGTCTGTGGCCTCCAGCAGCACCTGACAGGCTTAAAGAGACTATAAATGTATTTCCAGACATTAATATCCTCTAGCAATTTTTGAAAATCCAAGCAAGCAGATGCTTTGGAAGTTCTCTAATTACAAAGACACAATTTACACTATGAAAGGCAATTATTCCCTAAGATAACTGCTTTATTGCAATGTTTAGAGCCACATTTTAAAGCTATGTGGAGCTGTAATAAACATCAGCTCTGATTAAGCACTTGTAGTTTCTTTACTAAATGGGTAGAAAATGATGATTTACCTATTGCTTGTAAGCAATTCTAAAAGAAGTTAGTTCAAATTAATGTTCAGCTTTCTTTAGACAAGTAGTGATTATATATTCTCTCTTTTGATTACTAAACATATCTTTGCGTTAAAGGTAAGCACTTGTATCAAATTTCCAAGAAGTTGGGTGGTAGACCTACATGGAAATACATTCAGAGCAGAAATATTTAGTATGATAGGAATAGGAATCTGAAAATTTTCTTTCAAGTACTGTTTGTTCAAAATATGATCTTAAAATATTCAATCTTCAGCTGCAGTATCCCACACACATTACACATAGATACATGCCCACACACAAAGATATAGGCCCGTCTTTAAAGGGCATTTATTACTATGGCAACTACTGTCACTGACATAAGCAGCTCCACTTATTACTTGTATACCCCTAGAAGCACCAGAACCCCATGACATTCGCAAACATAGTTCATAATCCAATTTTATCCTACTTCATCCAATAATTACTTGAAATATACCATCTTCTGAAAATAATGTGCACATTAAACTAAATGAATATATGAGATTTTGTCAGATAAACAACAACCACCAAAGAAAAACAATAGTGAGGATTCATGCCTAAATGTTTAAGTACTTCACAGTAATTTCAGAAGGCTGAAATACACAGACTGTACAAATACATTAATATGCCTGGCTGTCCACCTATACCCAACACTGTCAAAAAACTTCAATGGAACATATTCAGAAATAGAATGTGTCCACTCCCCAGATTATTTTTTTTTATCACCTACCTGGTTTCCGAAAGACTGATAAACAGGTGTTCAAATACAGTAACATTTGGATACAGAACTACAGGCAACAACTTGTTTCTGTTTCCACAGATTGTATTAAGTATTTCTACACCACTGATTTAATACACATGAAAGATGTATTAGAAGAACCAAATTTTGAAGGGAAAAAAAAAAAGAAAATGCAGGCTCCAAAATACTAGTATTACTGTTGACTATGTAACCTTCTAGTAATTAAGACTGTACCAGATTACACTAATGTATAAATACCACAGAATATTTAATAAACAGTTATTAAATATTTTATGTTTTCTCAATGCACAATCTGACTTGTATTTCCAATAGTCACCTCTTTCTCTAAATAAATAAAGTTTCTAAAATGTCTCTTCCACCTCAGTGTCACAAGAACTAATTTATTATTTAACAATATTCCAAGAGACATTATTTTCATAGCTAGAAAGTCAAGACATATAGAGATCCACGAAATTATACAGTGTCTGTTCACTTTATATGCTAATTTACAGGCAACTTTAAAATTCTTCGTATCACACATCATTGACTAAAAGCAAAGTTCTGACGTTTATGTATTCAGATGCTCAGCAATCCCTCTAGTTAGGCCTTAAGATCTTTGGCATACTCAAGAAAATAGAAACGAGCTTGCTTCGTACTTTTTAGGATGCTTGTGACAAAGCAAAAAAGGAATACTGTTCTCCTGGGCAGCACTAACCAGTTTAACCTGTTACCTCTACTCCTGTCGTTCTGCAGATTCCCATTACTTTCCTTACACACCTTCCAACCTCATTGTTAGGTCAGGAAGAGCAATACATAGTACCGCAATGTAACCATGCGATTCTAGAACATTTCTATTCTGTAACAACTGAAACAGAAGTTGTACAGAAAAATAGAAGGAAAAACTATACATCTGCTGAGAAGAAAAAAGCCACCTAACAATAGCAAGACTCGGTAAACTTTATTTTCTTTACCCTTTGCAGACCATATTACACTCAGCCTGCACAGGCTTTTCTGCTCAGTTCCTCCAAGTTTGGTCCCATCAGTTCTGCACTAGCCAGTCTCTCCATCCATCCTTGACCTGAGAGAGACACCAGTTCCCCACACCTACCAAAATCCACCACTAAGTCCATGATGCAAGCTCTCCTGTCTCAGACTCTTCGTCCCCTCATTAACCATTCCTCTACCTGTTCCTGCTCTTCCACCCTTTTTTCACCTGCTCTCATTTTCTTCTCCCCAGCTTCCGAATTGCTTCACTTGTAAGTACTCATTTCAGCTGGGTATTATTTCCTTGATCCTTGTCATACTAGTATTATTTAAGTATTCAAAGCAACATCTTTCGGTCTCCCTTTTCAACCTTGCTTGGGTGACAACACAAGATCCTCAAAAGCACAAAGAAAAGCTTCCCCTTTTCAATACCTAGTCTGACCAGTTACTAAGCCCTGAAATTTGTACTGCAGCACAGTCCCTCTGCAGAGAAAGCGCATGTGCAGTATGGTCACACTCACACCAAAGACATGCTATGGAAGTCACAGATTTTAGCAGCTAAAGACACAAAACTGGTATTTTTTCAGAGTCTGCTACTCTGAACTAAGCTTCATAGTTTTATATAGGAAAAATATACAGCAGATAAAAGCCATCCTCTTGTTCCAGAACAAGCTCAAAATTAAGAATGTTAGTGCATTCCATATAAAATCTCCCAATAATTTAGTGAGGTAGGTTAATTTTACTATGCTGATCTAGTCTAAGTAACTTCCTAAAAACTATTTCCATCTGAGGAAAACATTCTGGCATAGAAAGGACTGAAAGGGTATTTCTGTCTGAAAATGAGGAGTTGCACACACTTAAGAGTACTAATTTTCAAGGGGAGGCAGAGACATTAACACACAGAAGAATTAATTCTTTTAAAATGACATTTACTTTGGAACTGCAAGAGACACCTAAGAATTTGTGTTGCCATTAGTTCAGTTGTTTCCTTGTATCGTTTGAGTTAAAACACGAGTTACTGCAGTTTAACTTACCGAACATTTTCTGGTCTCAATTTATCCAGTACCATCTCTATTAAATCAGGCCTGAATTCTTCAAGTAAATATTCAGCAGCCAACACTTCTTCTATAGGATAATACTAAAAAAAGCGAAGCCCAGAAACATGTAGCTATATTAAACAGAAACTTAGCATGAAAAACATAGTATTGTGTAAAAGAAATAAAAATGTATACTTCTGGTCACTAAATCAGTATTATCTTGGCAGTTTCAAATTAGAAGTGCATAGATGTCTCAAATATTTTTCTTCTCTTAAAAAAGATGGAGCAGTACTTTAGATTATGCAATCATATTTGTCCTACACTAGGTAGTTTTATACACAGCATATTACCATTCTTTTATCTTTAAATACTTTTTTGTCTCCACATAAGTCACTCACCTTTAAATTGTGTTAGGAAGGAACTAAAGAAAAAGTAACAAGTAAATGCTGACCCCTAGAGGATACATTTTAAGATAAAAGAACGCCAAGCAGTGCACACTTAGGAAATACTAAACATAAAAAAAAAAAGAAAACTGTGTGTTTTAGCATTCCCTAGGGTTTCAGTTTTTATTTACAATAGTATAAAGAAAATATGTCCATTATTTAAAAGCATAATACAAATGTAGAGAACTTTATTTTTTTAGGATCAAACTATGACACTCTTAATGTATATTGCAATATAATTAGACACAAATAGTTAAAATTCATCTGAATATCATCAGTATGGTAGAAAGGAAAAATCTGTTGATAAACATCTGTTTACAAAGATAAAAACAGCAGGTGACCTGAGCACTGAATACTTGCATTTTGCCATAACAGGTGTACTTTTTCCAAAAGTGAATGATAAAGATCCAGGATTTGAAAGATTCATTGCACAGTAAAGAATGCTCATTTAACAACATTCTGTACAAATAGCTAAATAGGCTAAGTAATTTGAAGGGGAGCTTCTAAGTAAACTATATCTAATGCTTTTTAGTAAAGAGATAATTCTAAAATTAAATATCATAGGCCTTTACAAACTAAAGATGTAGGAGCTTTAACAAAAATTCCTACAGAGGAACCACAAACACCTCTTAGTAGATATGGACATTAGCTGTGCAACAGAGAGTGGCTGCACTGAATGTTCTGCATGAATTTCACTACACAAAAAAGACAAACCCAAAACCAACAGAAAACACAACACACCTAAATCTTCCCTTAGTGCAAAATGAGGATGTAAACTACATGATGATTCGAGTACCAATACGTAATCTCATCAGGAGAGCCAAGCATTTCTGATTTTTCTCATTTGCTGTATTAATACAAACATTTCTGCTTACTGCACTATTTCAACATTGTTAACTACAGAAGCATTTAGAAATATTAAAATATTTAGAAATAGTGCTTGTGTTTACGATGAAATATTATTTCTCTAATATTTCCCTACAGAATGCTCAGCTACCAGGTAGGCACCGAGTAACAAGGCTTATATCTCTCAAGAAACACTAAAACAGATCAAACAGTAGTTCTAGTTACTGCAAAATCAGTTTTACCAAGTACAGAACTATAAAGAGTAGAGTGAAGAAAATGCAGCTTACTGCCTGACAAAACTAAAAGCTATGCAGCATGATACTAAGCTTCCTAAGCTCAGCAAGTGCAAAGGACCTTTGCAAATACCTGTATTTATTAAGACTGTAATAAATTATATTCCTAAATTATTACTATATTGTTAAAAAAGCTCATACTTACATGCAACATTCCTCCGAGCTTTGATGTATAACCTCGTGGTCGTTCTTTATCTTTAAATCTGAATGCCACAGCATTTAGATCCTAGGAAACAATGCAGGAAGATTTGAAAAGCATATAATGAAGACTATTTTAAGAAGAATTTTTGGTTACTTAATTAATTTCTGTAATAGAAAGTGGTTTGTTGTACCTGTTTTATAGCAATTAGACAGTTACCCAAACACAGAACTTTTTAGTAATACTCAAGTTGCACAAAAACTCACAAGCACTTTGTGAGACTAAGTATTTTAAGTCCTGTTCATGGTAAGAGATCTGTCACATAGCTCATACACTTAAAATTTCCTGATAATTTACAAACGTATCAGCTTTGACACAAACAATACACAGTGTTCTGGTGCAACACTGGTTGCATTACTGAACCAAATATTTTCCCTCTTCCAGTCAAAAGCTAAGTTTAGAGACAGAATGACAGTGTGTGCTTATGCTGACTTAGCCACAGAAATCATCATTCCTGGAATACAATGGCATGGGTAAATTCAAAAGTTTTAAGACTATAAAGCCAATGAAAAGGGTAGTCCATCCTTTGGTGAACCATGCAGAGCATGGTTAATTCAACAACTCAGATTAAAATAAACTCAAAAAGAAGATTCTTTTAAAACCAGTTTGCCAGCTCTTCTGACTCACCTCAGGAGTACTGGGGCTGATGCAAGACAAGCAAGGGAAAGACAGAGGAATGAGACAAGAGGACTGAACTACGCCTCTCAAACGTTCTACTTGCTTACAATGACAGTGAAACAATTCCATTGGAACTTCTTTAACAGGTTCACAGTGTCAAAACACAAGAAACAAAGTTAATGCATCTGTATGTTTTCTACTGTTAGACAGAACAAACTCAACAGTTCACCAAATAAAGCTAAGATGGGACAACAAATCTTAACTATTTGTAGTGAACCAATGAAACTAAATACGTAAGTAAAACTGGATTTATTTCACACTGTCACTGAGAAGTGTAGTATTAAATTGTAATACTTTATGTTTTTTGCTCTGTGCACAGAGAACCATGTGGACTTATGAGAAGCATGAACAGCTCGGCAAAGATTGAAGCGCACAGCCGAAGTGCTCCTTGAAAAGTTTTAGTTCACCTTTCAGAAAGATGAGAGAACAGATTATATGTCCTACTGACTTTACAATCTAAAGTATGTGGTTTGAGACATGAAAGAATGGAGGCACGGAATAACAGCCATTTCATTTTCCAACTTGGTATCATCCCTCCACAACAAATGCTTCCTTCTCCACTTTCAGTGGAGACTAATAAAGGCTATGCAAAATCCTTGTGGATAGAGTAGGACTCTTTCTCCTCCACCTCCTATGGTATGCCACCTATGGTACCGTAAATTGCCAACTCAAAGCTCTATAAAAGCGTTTCACATCTACATTAAAGACAATGTCTTTTGAACATACTTGCTGTTTGTGTCACTAATTACCACGTGACAGCTATTTCCACACCCAATGAATCTGTTTCTACTTATAAACAAAAAATGTGTAAAAATACAAATCACCACATATTTCAAGTACCAGTCACCATACCTTGCACTCTTGGAAAACCCATTCTTGAGGTCCTTCTGTACGCAGCTTTTGAATGTATTGAAACATGTGCAAAATAATATCTTCAACATGCACTGGAAAGAAAAAATACTTAACAATCCACTCAGTTCTGCACAAAGAAAAACTGATCAACACAAATATGTAAGGGTTTATTTTTAATTATAGCCTGATACATCAAGGTATTTCAGTAAATATTTTTGCCAAGGGTGAAGTTAATTATGCTTTTCTCAGACATCAATTTAAAATAGTTTTTTTAGGTACCCAGCTGATACTGAGAACTGTGTTGAAGATATCTTAAGATATTGATTTATAATAGAATTTAACTCAAGTCTAGTATCTTTTAAGGTCCCTTCCAATCTCTAATGATTCTATGACTAAGTAACATGCAAAGGTATTCATAGGTTTTTTTTCCAAGGACATCTAAAATATTTAATGAAATACTTTATAACCTCAGGTAAGTTGGTTTCTTATGTTAGATGAAGTGTGTTATCATGTTAGAGAGGCTCTAAACACAGAAGAATAAACAGTTAATTAAAATAAATTGGCTTTCAAGCTATAAACACAGTCTCTTTGAATACAACAAATCCATCAGAATAACACGGATTGCAGTACTTCACTTACAAAGTCCTTCTTCTGTCAAGTCCACATTAATAATGAAAAACATGAAACCTCTAGCACCTTCCTTCTGTCCTCCAACAAGAGTATTTACCCACCCTGTGAAATAAAAAAGAAAATATATTACATAAACAAATCTGTAATAATTTATGCTACTTTTTGCATTCTTCAGCAACATTAGATTCCTTTTTTTCAGTTTGGTTATTTCTTTTTATATTTTCCTGACTTAACATGTTTTCCTTCTCTTCCTTAATGTCTATAGCAACAGCGTCAGTTAAACCTAACACAAGCCAAACCTATCTGATTTTCTGCTCAGTGATAGATCATTTGATTACTGAGTAGCTCATTTCTGTTTGGAGATAAAATTGATGGACACACTTTTGTAGTCTTTCAAGTATTGGGGGATTGACAGTAGTCTCTAAGTCAGTGCCAGAATAGAGTTCATTATGTCAGATTCCACATAACTGTAATCATGGGTAGATAAAGGAGAATGCAAGAATTAATAAACTTTAGGAGTCATAGTGCCTGTTATTTTTCATATTTAACCTACAGAGGTCAATTTTAACTGAAACGTAACCAACCTTTGAAAATTGTGTAAGAAATTACTTTTCAATTCTTTACCTTCAAGGGACTTACCTTTGGCTTTAAGCTCTGATAAAAGACTCCCTGGGCCTTCATGTCCAATCAGATGACCAAGGTAATGGCCAGGATTTGACTTATAGTACTTCTGAAGGTCTGGTATAGGAAATGTGACATAAAGATTTCTAATGTCCTTAATGGGTACCACTTTGTAAAGTTGCTGAGGGGAGAAATAAACAAGGAGGTCCATAAGCAAAAGGAAACTCTATTTAATTCATCTAAGGAGTATATACTATGTTCCCTTCATGCACATAGACTTTATTACAAGCGTAAAAAAAAAAAAATCTCAGAAGTATACAAAACTTAGTACAGCACTTCAGCCATTCACATTTTATACACAAAAGAATTAATTATATCTCAGTTGCTTACAGCTGCAACCAAATGTATAGCCTTTACTATAAACTATACAAAACTATATTAAGCATGGAAAGGTTGGTGGCAGATTAAGAAGTAATTATGAGACTTAGCAGGAACACTGAAACAAAAGTAGCAAAGTGCACAATATATTACTGAAATGCAAGACATTTCCTTTCAGGTATACACTCCTCGTGGAAGATGTAGCTCTACATACCCGGAGATGTTCTTCTTGGAAAGGATGTTCAGGAAACTCTGGTATGGGGACATTTTTATTCTCCACTTCTGAAAATAACTTTACCACTAAGCAAGTCAACTCATCCAAAGATTCTTGAATAAAGAAACAATAGAAAAAGCATAATCATTATCTGAACATTCTGACAAATTTGAATTTTGTGTATTCATTGGGGGAGAAACAAAATAAAGAGGAAAATAATTTTAATGGTATGATTATTAATTTCAGAAAGGAAATCTACATTAATTCTTAAGCTTTGAACTGCAACATGCTATGAAGCACCGCACTTCTTCAATCGTGTAACAAGAAACTTGTAACCAGAGAAAACATCTTTATACTGCACTGATTAATCTAAAATGGAACTGAAGAAAAGATGTATCAGATACTGAACATTTACAAAAATAAACACTCTTCAAAAAGCTTTGGAGACGTGGAATTACAGCTGCAACTTTTCCAGAGTGAAAGCATCTTTGCCAAAACTTGTATTTTCTTCAGCTTCAGTTAACCTCCAGTACTTAACATACACGGTGAACCACAGTCACCTGTCCTCAGCATCTCAAAATTTCATGCACATCTGTGACCTATTTAAGGACTTCTACTTTTACATCCATTCTTCTTTCAATCCATGACTCCAGTACACTCCAAAAACAGAAGGAAGACTGTGTGTAGAAACAATCTGATGTTATGCATTAATCCACCTACATTGACCTATCCCATTTCTGTTGAAATAGTGCCTCCAAAATATCTGTCGTCTTAAAGAAATACATTTTGGAGCACTTCTCAAAGTGCTCAAATACAGTAACACAGCAAAGACTTATTTGTCAAGTTTAGGACATTCATTTCAAGAGTGGGATTTGAAGAAAAAGTAGGCATTTCTTGCATGTCTCAAAGCAGTGTCTTAATCCTCGGAAGATTTCAAAAAAAATCACCTCCTTATTAAAGCAAACCCCAGTCAGATTTAGAAAGCAGAATCTTTCCTGCCCCAACACACGTGTGCCTCTATACCACACTGACAGAACCGTGCAATAATGCAAAGATGGGTCACTGCACATCAGAACTATATGTATTTCAGAAAAATGTCGTTAAAGACCACACAAATAACAGTAAAATTCACGCTACTGACAAGTATTTACAAGCTATCTGCATCAATATTACAACAGTATTGACTGGCATGAAATTTCCACTGCTACCAGGAGTTGCAGTACCTGGAATAAGTAAAGCATTTTCACACATAAAATGCATTTCCTACATAACTAGTAACACATCTGATACCCCACCTTTAAATAGCCTTAACAAACAAAAATAAAAGCCCCAACACTAACACTTTTTACTGTTCATCTTGCAGCAGTAAAAAGAAAAAAAATCACCATCTTCTAATCAATATATGATGCTGCAGCACGAGATAAAAATTTAATTACAGTAGGTCCCTTCCAATCCCTAACATTTTCTGATATTTAGGAAGCCTAGAACTGATTCAGTAGTGAGCATATGCACAAGTACAATCTTCAGTGTGTTTGCCCACCTTAAAAATGTAAAAGAAAACAAACTATTCGTGTAGTTTCCATTACTTAAATTAAAGAAGTATGTTTTGTTAACCAGCTTCATTCTTGGCATTCTGGAAAAAGACAGTTGTAAAGGAAGATGTTACCCTGTTAACAAGTTTTATCCCACTCATACTCACTGTCCAGGTACTATTGTAGTACACTGTAAAAATACCAGTCTACCAGTGTATTTTTGAAAAACACTTTCAAACACACTTACTAATATTTTGGCAAATCTATGTAAAGTATCATCCCAACTGTGGACAATTTTCAGTAGCTGGAATCTCTGGTCAGGTAGGAAAGGCTGTTTTTTCCTAAATGTTAGGTTGGCTTATCATTTGTAAACACTGAATTTATGGTAGTTTGAAATCTAAAATACGAGAAAAGTATCAACAAGCCCTCACAGCCTCTGAAAACAGCCAGATTATCAGTCTTCATAAGTCAAACACGCAGTGACAGTAACTGGTAACGGAGTTAAAATTTTCAGGTTATTTTTTTCTATAGTAAACTTATGAAGATGCAAATTTAAACACTGCAAGCTCCTTTGAAGACTTAACAAAAAAAAAATGTTGTCAGTCTGTACAATTTGTACTTTATTTCCTTCTATAGATTCTTCAGACACTTGCATACACTTAATTTTCTTCATACTATTTCATGTAAAGTCTTACTGAGTCAACAGAACAAAACTCACCTCTTCCTAAGACACAAATAGCCATTAAATTTGATGAATAGTATGTAGAATGGAACTTGAGTAGCTCTTGTCTTACATCTATTCCTTCTTTGGTTGGTCTGGTTTCCAGAGTGAATTTGTTCCCTGTAACATTAAAAACAGCCAAGTACCAAAATGTGTTTTATGTTCATGAATGTACAAATAAATATATTTGTATAAATTAATACATCTGCTTTCCTCCAGATGGATAGTAATTTTCGAAGGAATTAATACACATATGAGGTAAACCAGATCAACACCGTCTCAGTTTATCAGAAACAATAAATACTTCACTGTCAACCTGCACACTCCTAAAGAACCAAGGATGTTTCAGTGTTCCAAATTCATCTTTTTAATTTGAATGGGTTATTTCAAAGCAAGGTAAGCAAGCCCAGGCACTTACTCAAAACAATGAGTTTATCTGGACTAGGTTTTATTCTCATACATATGCTCTTGCAACAGGAATCAGTGTGAAATTATTTGTGGCACTGTGAGCCACAAATCATAGTCTAGTATATGAAATTAAATCATTAATAATTTACAAACAATATATAAATTGGGACAGTTCTGCTCCACTAAAAGAGTAAGACAAAAATTGTCTTGCAGGAAAAAGGCAAGAAAGTAAGAAAAACCTGATGGACCTTCCCTGCTATGTGTATATTTCCAGTGCAGATATAGGAAAATGGACACTAGACAGTGCAAAAGTACCTGTGAAAGTACTTGACACTGTTGAGGCTACTGATGGAGAACTACCACCATAGGCTTTAACTCAGGGAGATGGCTGAAGGATACCTGGGAACAAAACACGCATCCTAGCAAAAAAACTGCAAGATTATGGTGCTTTTTTTTCCCCTCTGGACAAAGTGACCATGAGATGGCAGAGTTCAAAGTCCTTAGGGCAGCAAGAAAAGCATCCAGCACGTTTGCCACCCTGGACTTCAGGAGAGCAGACTTCAGCCTCTTCACAGACCTCCTTGGTAGAGTGGGATATGGAGAAGGCTGATGTACTCAATGAGGTTTTTTTTGTCTCATTCTTCACCAGAAAGCACTCAAACCACCCCACCTATGTCACAGAAACCAAAGGCTGGCACCAGAGGAAGAGAATAGCACCCGTGGTAGGGGCAGATCAGGCTCATGACCTTATAAAGAATATGAACATTCACAAGTCCATAGGACCTGAGGAGATACAGCCACAGGTCCCAAGGGAACTTGTAGATAAAACTGTCAGGCTGTTATCCATCATATCTGAGAAATCACAGCAGTCCAGTGAAGTTTCCACTAGCTGGAAAAGGGGAAACATATTTTTTTAAAATTAAATTAAACTTTTAAAAAGGAAAAAGACAACCTGGGGAACTACAGGCCAGTCAGTCTCACCTCTATGCCTAGCATGATTGTGGAACAGACCCTCCCGGAAACTATGGCAAGGCACATGGAATATAAGGACATGATTGATGCCAGGCAACATGGCTTCCTTATGGGCAGACCATGCCTAATAAACCTAGTGGCTTTCTACAACAGGGTTATGGCATTGGTAGACAAGGTTAGAGCAAATGATGCCATCTACCTGGACTTACGAAAAGCATTTGACACTGTCCCACATTACATCCTTGTCTCTAAAATAGAGGAACATGGATTTGACGGATGGACTGCTCAGTGGATAAGGAATTGGCTGGATGATCACACTCAAAGAATTGCGATCAGTGGCTCAATGTCCAAGCAGAGATTGATTACATGGGGTATTCCTCAGGGGTTTTAGGTCCAGCGCTATTTAACATCTTTGTCAGCAAGATGGTATTAAGTGCACCCACATCAAGTTTGCTGATGACACCAAGCTGTGTGGAGTGGTCACCATGCTAGAGGGAAGGGACGCCATTCAGAGGGACATTGACAGGCCCATGCAAACTGCATGAGGGACAAGTTCAAGCGCAGGGTCCCATATCTGGGTCGTGACAATCCCAAGCACAATTACATGATGGGTGGTAAATGACTGAGAGTAGTCCTGAAGAGAAGGACTTAGGGGTGCTAGTAGATGAGAAGCTCAACATTAGCTGGCAATGTGTAAGTGCAGCCCAGAAGGACTCAGATGTCAAAAGCAGGTCAAGGGAGGTGATTCTCCCACTCTGGTCTTGTCAGACCTCACCTGAAGTACTGTGTCTAGATTGGGAGTCCTCAATGTAAGAATATGGAATGTTGGAACAAGTCCAGAGGAGGGCCACAAGATGGTCAGAGGGCTGGAGCACCTCTCCTATGAAGACAGACTAAGGAAATTGTGCAGCTTGGAGAAGGCTCTGAGGGTAACCTACAGCAGTCTTCAAGTACCCGCAGGAAGGCTGGACTGGGATATTTTACATGGACTCTTCATTCTGTCTTTACAAGTGTGATAGGACAAGGGTTTCAAACTCAAAAAGGGTAGATTTAGACTAGATCTTAGGAAAAATTCCTCACCTTGGGGGTGGTGAGACAACAGGATGCCCAGAGAGGCTGTGAACCTCTGCCTGGTCCTACCAGGTTGGGGCTCCGGGCAACCTCGTCTAGCAAGAGCTGTCCCTGCCCATGGCAGAGGGGTTGGAACTAGATGATCTCTGAGGTCACTTTCAACCCAAAACATCTGTGATTCTATGAAAGAATAACAAAATGTTTGCTGGCAAAACATGCTGCACAGCAACAAGGAGTGACCCAACCCATCAAATGCACTAATTCCTGTATTCTGCTAAACTAACACCGTCTCAGCTGGTCAAAACCAAACAATAAGAAAGATGCCAACTACACTGTCCTGAACCTATTATCATGGCTGTCTCTTTCATAGATAATGACCATCACAGGTGGGCTCTACTCCTGAAAAGTCAGATATACAGAAAGGCTATGGGCTATAATTTAATTTTAGAATCAGAGCCTAATCTAGAAGAGGTGACTATGAGTACTGTTACTAATTTAAAACACATTCTGGACATTAACCTCATACAAACATTTCACTGGTATTAGTTATAACACCTTTCTAAACTGTAGAAAACTGTTTCTGCAACTTCCACTTACGTTTTCTGAGTGTTACACAAAAACTAAATAATCTCTTCAGTAGCAGATTAGAGGAAGTTCTTTGGATGCTTGCCTGTCTATTAACATATGGCTTTACTTTCATACTTACCTGTTTGGAGAATACAGCTATAGTTTCCTATAGAAAACACCTCTCTGCAATGTCTCTTTAGAGGCAGCCTTTCTTTACCAGCAAACAGAGCAATACTTCCTGTTATGGAATCTGGCTACCAGACACTCAACTATGTCATCCACCAGCATTTGCAAAAATATTCTTCTCTTTCTTGAGACAGAGATAGAAACCAGTCCTTAGAACTCAATATTTGCATCAACTACTCCTCCAGCAAACTGATACAGCTATAAAACACATTCATGCTAAAGGATTAAAAAGGGCAATGTATGAATTAATAGCCCTATTACTTTGATAGTTTCAAAAATATTAATGTAGAAAATAACTTAAGAAATCTTTAAATATCTGTCAGAGAATGAAACATCTGATTTGACCATAACTACAGGATTTTACTTTAATGCTTTTCAAATTGAGGTTTTGGAGCTGTTTTTTTTAAACTATTACTAAGTATTCTCAGAATAATAAAGCCTGGAAAAAACCCTACAACCCAAGGACTGGGATTTGTCCAATACTGTTTTATCAATTCATCTACTACTGCTTAAGATTTTGTTGTTAGATTCTGACTTGGTGATTTTCAGATTACTTTGCTGATCTTTCCAATTCATCCTAGACACTGTCATGTAGTCCTAATTAATTATTAGTTACCAAATAGAGGATGTAGCCTAGAACAACTTAAACACACTTCATTTACTATGTTATGCACAAAGACTTAACAGTACCAAATTATGACAAATCCAGTAACTGGAAAACAACATTCACTGCAGTAATTATTAGAATCATAAAGGGTCCTTCATCACCATACTGAGAGTCTTAGATAGACAAAACAGAGTGATCCGTTTGGTCTACGATGTGGAAAATTTGATAAAGCACCATAATAAACATGTATGGACAAACTGAAAAAGGGAATTGTTTTATTCTGTCCTTACAAATTCATAAAAACAATACTACTGTGCATGTTACACAGAACTCCAGTGGATGGTTCATTATATTTTGACAAACCTGTTCCAAATTTACTGAAGGGATGATTAGGGTTTCCAGTAGCCTTCTCCAATTGAAACAACCTCCAGGCATCATTCATCAGATTCTTCTCATGTTCAGAATCAACAGCATTCACTTCCCTGTCTTTGCAGCTTTCATCAAACAAAGGGCACAGGAAAAACTGGGCAAATCTAAAGAGAAAAAATTTAATTAAAGAGTATTGTACAGAAATGGTAACAGAAAAGTATGAGGCTTTGCAACTGCCGAAGACAGCTAAGTACATTTATTGTTTTAATGCGGAATTTATAAATTCCGTGACTGCTTTGACATTGATTCACTATCCTCATTGCCCAATGTGTTCATCTATAAATGTACACAATACACCAATCATATAAGGTATTATGAGAATTTAAAACCAGGCATCATAATTCAAACATGGAAATATTCTACTGCTTTGCAGTTTAGCTGCAAGAGGTTCTTCATCTGACAAAATCAGTCAAACATCCAAGGAAATACGGAGGGAAAATCCACTCTGTACCTCACTGACTAGACATCATTCCATGTGTGTTCTCTTTCACAAAAGGCAGATTTCAATGAGTTCTCTCTATTAAAGACATCATAGTATATTCCTAGACTTAATCTTTCTTTTGTAAAAGAAATAAGGATCATACAGGTAGCATAACTCTTGCATATACTATCAGTATTTGCACAATGTTGATCAAA
Source organism: Phoeniculus purpureus (assembly GCA_028565055.1). Classification (NCBI taxonomy): domain Eukaryota; kingdom Metazoa; phylum Chordata; class Aves; order Bucerotiformes; family Phoeniculidae; genus Phoeniculus; species Phoeniculus purpureus. The sequence continues at coordinate 14,796,884 of JAOXOE010000632.1, read as the reverse complement.
TTCATTTCCAAAAATACTCAGTGTAAATGAAAGCTAGCTGAAAAAAATTTGAGCAGAATTTAAGAGTTAAAAAATACCTTGTATGAGATTTAACAAAAACCAATGATCTCAACCCTTTCCTTAATACTGTAACAATAAAGCGATCAAAAAAACTTTTCCACGATTTCAATTAGAACTTCTATAACAAAAAATTAAATACAAAGAAATGCATTTACCTGTCTAGTGCACCTTCCAGATGTTCATGTGACACATCGAAGTAATAGTTCGTATGTTCTCCACTTGTGAAAGCATTAGAGCTCCCAGCATGCTCACTAAGAAATTGGCTATACTCATTCTCTTTTGGATATTTCTTGGTTCCCAGGAACAGCATATGCTCACAAAAATGACTAAGCCCAGCTATGTTGGGGGGATCAGACAAGGATCCTGCAGGAGGAAAAATGAAACGTAGCCATTAATAAAAAGCAATACTAAAATATTTAAGTATTTAAAGTATTTTATATTACAATATACATATACACTATATATTACAATACTATATATAACAATATATACAATATAAATGCCTGAGGCAATTGTGTCAAGTCCATAGATGTAAGCAGGCACTAGTGCAGCTACAGTCAACTAAATGTAATCTCAAAAAAACCTAACTTTAGAATTAGTAACTGAATCAATTAGTATCTCAAATTGCTTCTTCAGATCAGCCTGCATTGCCTTATAGAGACAATTTTTCAATTGAAGTCTGTGACTCATAATCTGTAAAGACCTGGCAAATCACAATGTTCTGACTTCAATATCCTGACTTTAATAACGGCATTGTGTTAAAAAGCAGCAATTACCAACCACAATTAAGGAGGTGTTTATCCTGTGGTTTGGTTTATAGGATGAGTGATAACCTGTAATTGTCTGAACACAAGCAACTATTGATGACTGGCTAGCAGGTGTAAAGCACAAAAGATTAAAAGACAATCATGATGTGCAAGAATGGAAGCAAGAAATGTGGAAGTTTAGAGTCTGTCAGTTCCACTTTAGACTATTAAACATTGTGCAATGAGAAAGAAGAATGAAGGCAATAAACACATCCCCAGTACATATACAGGAACTGGATGCTGCAGTTAGGTATTACTGTCACGGTAGCTAAAAACAACACTCAGGATCCTCTGAACTAGACAATGACTTGTGACAATCATCTCCATAATAAAAAAGGACAAAAGCTTTTTAAGTCAGTCTACTACTTGTGTACTAAGAGCAGCAAGAGCTCTACTACAAACACTGCAAGAGAATGTTTAGGTAATAAGTAAGGAAGCTTAGGTAATATGTACATGCATCACACTTTCCAAGCAACTGAAAAGCCACATGAATTTTGAGAAATATTCAGATATAGGAAAAGGCTTCCATTACTACAGAGTCAAAATAACTGCCTTCCCGTTCTAGTCCCAGTATTTCTGTTTGCACACTGAAGCATGACCAGATAGTACCTCTTCCAATTCCTCCAGCACTACTGCATTTTCTCCCCTCAACACTTCAACAACTTAGAGTCACAGATTTGCTCAGGTTGAAGAAGACCTTGAAGATCAAGTCCAACTGTTAACCCAGCACAGACAAGTCTACCACTTAACTATGTCACTAAGCACCACACCTACATGACTTTAAATTACCTCCAGTGATGGTGACTCCAGCACTTTCCTGGGCAGGCTATTCCAGTCCTTCGCAACACCTTCCATGAAGAAATTTTTTCTAATACTCAACCTGACCTCCCCCTGCAATGCAATTTGAGGCCATCTCCTCTTGTCCTACTTGGTAGAAAAGACCTTCACCTCACTACAATCTCATTTCAGGCAGTTGTAGAGAGCAATAAGGTCTTCCGCTTAAGCCTCCTTTCACCAGGCTAAACATCCCCCAGTTCTCCCAGGTGCTCCCCATAAGACCTTAACATTAAAAACAAAAAGTCTGACAGGACAGATGGAGCTGTATGAACTAACTGCACATCCCTTTTCTGCTTACAAAAGATCTTTCGTAACACAAAAATGTAATGGCTAAAGCAAGTCTTTCTACTGACTGAGCTACACTTGAGTAAAAACAGTACAATAGGACTATTTAATTAGTCCTCATCATTTGCAACTTGATGTATTAAAGTACTTCAATTCTAAATAAAATAAAATGCTAGACTGCCAACTGGATGCCACTTCTGTCAGCTCATCTGCAAACAAGATAGCAAATCTTAAAGCACTTTCATTAATGACATAATGAATACAACACACATTAAATACCTATATGCACATCAAGTGCTGCTGAAGACTTATCTGTGGTGGGGTCACTAATGAGAAGAGCTTTAATGCCATTTGCCAACTCCAGTCCACGATATTCTCGTTTATCCTCAGGTGATTTGATAATTTCATTTGTTATTCTCTTAATAGCTGGATTGTTCATTTTGTTGCTTGTGTCTCTCTGAAACCTTAAAGAAAACAGAAGAAATTTCATTTACTATTTTTCATTAAGCTCTGATAATATTTTACTATTATATTAGAGAATACAGGGTGATAGTGACATCAAGATATTCAGTTGTGTACAAAACTCATAGAACTGGTTTAAAAGTATAGTTCAGATCCTAACAGATGTTGCTGTTAAAAAGAAACTTGAAGGTCAAAAAATCATGATAAAAGTATAGATCATGTTGAATATTTCAACTTTCACAGTAACAGTAATTAAAATAATCTTAGTAAAGAAATATTATTCCCTTATTCAAAAAAATACAAAAAAACTGATATTTTGCCATCTTAAGCTTATTTTCAGGCTTCAGGAAAGCATTTCACGTGTCTAGTTCATGGTTATACTATGAATATTGTAACTTTGTGATTGTTTGGTAAAATTTTACCAATAAACCACTGGATTTCTACACTCAAGCAAAAAACGGTGACATCATTTATAATACCATCATAAAAATACAATCATGCTGCAGAATCGCCACGATAAACAAGAACAGCCTGTCTCACATATTTAAACTTCTACTATTTGCTTAACAGACATGCTGCAAGACATGCTTCTTTAATAGCACAATTCTGAAGTTCTAAGAAACTAAGTGTCATTCTGAAATTACGAACTCTGGTTAGTCATTTTTTTAAAATGCCAAGTGAATAAGTGAGACATTCAAACTTGCATATTTGGACAGTAGAGTGGAAACTTCAGGCTGTGTGTTAAAAAAAAAAAAACCCAAACAAAACAACCCACTAACACAAAAAACCCAAACCAACAACCACACATACAAAACCCCCAAAAGCCAAAGCTAGGAACAGGAAATCACAGAGAGATATGCTCTGAGACAACCATGTGGTGAATTCCTGTAGGTAACTGTCACTTAATTCTAGACCCAGTTTACAGGAAGAATAGGACCTGTTATACAGTACCAACCAAAATCAATCTTTTCCTGTGGTGGAATGACACGCCATACTGTCCAGTGACTTATTACACGAGCTGCATGAGGTGCCACTGAACTAATTTCACTTACAAAGAAAACTAGATCTGATCCTTACTCCCCAACACGACATGAACACAGAGGCCTAAGAAATTTTGTATGGTCCTGTCAGTACTTACTTTTTATTTTCTTGTTGTATGGTTCAAGGGACTTCACCCAAATTTTAAGACAATATACAACTTTAAGACTATATACAATGTGGAACATGACGGGCTGCAGTTTTCAACATTATTATTGTTTCAGGTCTTCAATCATGACATTTTAACCAACTCTCTAGCTAGCAACTGAACTGCATGCACAGTTATCAGATAAACAACAACATCAGAAATGAAAATAGGATTACATATTTCATGATGAAAAATGAAGATGACAAATGAAAATTGTCATTTAATAGCTGAGTACAACTGTTAAAAACTCCCTCCTAAAATACTGTATCATTCTCCAAACAGAAAGCAGTTCCTCTGAATTACCTTCTTCCCATTTAGTCCTGTTATTCTGAGACTCTATGGCATAAAAACAGAGCCACACTGAAGCTAAAAGATGCACAGTGATCAGTGCTGGTGTTATACATACTAAAAAGGCTGGTTGACAGCTCCTAGCATCATGTTAAGGATAGAAGGTATTTGTAAAGATGTCTACAGTAGAATCAGTGAACAACAGCATTTTGCAAACAGAAAATTAAGAATTTACCTGTAGCAGAGTGAAAGTTTGTGCAAGATTGGATTTGCGCTTGAAGGAGATAGACACATGAACTGAAGGAGATATTATTGTTAAAAAATGCAATAAAGTAAGCATTAGATCTTTGAATAATCTTGAAAAAAGTAAAAATATTAGTTTGGAACTTATGCACAGACTTCAGTAATAACGCTTCCTTGCATGAAAGAAAGTGAAATTTCAAACAGGAATAATCCAAATATTAAAAAGAAGCCCTGAGTACTCTGAGCACTAATGAATAATTTGATTCTGAATGTCCCTAATCAAGAGTCTCAAACACTATGAAGTAACTTGTAAAAATCCATGGCTAAATACATTTTAGAACGAACACTTCCACTAGTAAAACATGGTTATTAGATGATGAATTATTTTTTAAGTGCAGTGAAATGTAATCACTGAACAGTAAATGAAATGCTGAATTTACATTTAAAAATCTACACTCATTCAAACCAGTCATTTATCCACTAGCTTAACTCTGTACTCAGGCTAATCCTGCTCCGACTACCTGTGGGCTTCCTTCCTCTAAAGCAATGTAGATACCATTCAGCAAGACTACAAGTACAGCAACATCTAATTTCTCTGCCTCAACAGTGCTGACATAAAGCATAGCGATGATTTAAAAAAACCTTCGAAGTTCAGAACCCTAAGAGAAATACTCGATACACTTAGGATACTGTATAAAAGTTATGTGAGAAATTAGAATAGATAATACTTTTTGTAGATGAAAATCAGTTAACTATAATGTTCTTAATTGTATTTCACTTACGAACAATTCTATTGGATTGGCAAACAGTATGCAAGAGACCAAGGAAGGCTGTGGATCTCCTGATTTCACCTCTGCTACCACCTATCATTTGGTTTTCAGACAAAATCTTATTAACACTACAGTTGCTTATTATAAACTGCATATATACTATAAACTTCTCAAGTTTTGCTTTAAGTGTTACACAATTTTCTTGTCATCTGATCTCTCACAAGTCACAGAACTTTATTGTTTGTTCAATGACTCATCTTTCCAATATGATTCATCAAATTACGCAGCTTCTGTGAAATCTTAGGAGACATCAATTGATGCCTTCTGAAGCTGTACACCTCCCCTTCATTTTATTATCATTCCCTACTTCTGTCTTCTTCATAAGCTATTCCCAGCTTGGTAGTCAAATTTCAATTCCAGAAAAAAAAACATTTTCTAAAGGTCAATATCACTAATGAAGCCTTCAAACTAAGGGCTTAAATATGTATCCGTCTTCATTATTATTTCAATGGGTATAGTGAAAACAACACTCTTTTCCAATGGGTTTGCATGATTAACCCAGAATTACTTATCTGCAAACTAAATTGTAATACCAGACAACTCACACAAAAGCAAGAGCAGACAAGCTGTGCAATATTCCTGGTACAAAACTCATCATAAAAACAAGATCGATCGATACCTTTCTGCATAGATACTCATCCTTGTGCAATGTTACTACAATAAAATGGCTAGAACATGCCACTTAAGATATTTATACAGTGACTTTTTCTTAAACTGTAAAACATAATGTTAAACATTCTGCCATATGATTGCTTTCTCATGCAACTTTTAAGTTCTCTAAGTCAAATTGCTTTATAGAATGTTTTGAATTGGAAGGAACCTCAAAGATCACCTAGTTCCACCCTTCACACCCACTCCACCATAAGCAGGGAGGGACACCTCCCACAAGAAGCCACATCCAACCTGGCCTCGAACACACCCAGTGTTGGAGCATTCACAATTTCCTTAGGCACCTGATAATGAGGAATTTCTTCCCAATTTCTAATTTAAATCTGGTCTCTTAAAGTTTGAAGATGTTAATCCTCACTCTATTACTACCAATCCTTGCAAAATGTCCCTTCCAAGCTTTCTGATAGGCCTCCTTCAGATACTGAAAGGCTACAATGAGGGTCCCCTCCAACTCCTCCATGCTGAAAACTCTAACTATAATCTCTTTCACACAAGCATTGTAAAACACTACACAGCACTTTTTGATAACAGAACTTCTTTTGACCATAGGAAAAAAGTAATGGAAGCAGAAAGAAGTCTGTATTTCTTGCATTTTTTTGAGAAGTAGTTTAAATTTTAAAAGTCATGCTCAGACACTGTCCCAAAGGACATGTGCTATATCTACTTGCTGTGCTATCATTACAGCGAGCATTGGATGCCAACAGTCAGCAGCAAAGAAATTAATTTACAAACTGGCTACATCCTAACAAAAACACCATTCAAATAAATATTGTCATACTGATTTTGCAGAACAGAAAAAAAGAGAAAGACCAAAAAGGAAAGACAGCAGGAACAAACACAAAGCAATACTGTGACACTGAGAATTCTTCCAGTGACTCAAAAATTACAGGTGGTAAGACAACAATGCTGGAAAGAAAACAAGAACAGGGATGACTGACCTGAGAGAGGCATCCCTATTCAACGACTAGGAAACATTAATTATTCTTCCCCCTCATCAAAATAACTTCGCTCGTACAAGCAAAGTAACAGTTAAACAGACGCTGAATTTTAAACTACACCACTTTGCAGTCAAATTATATTCTGTTCTTTGCTTTGGAATGATTTCCAGGCAGGCAGGCCCTAGGAGCCAGTGAGGCTCTCTGGGGATGCTAAGTCCCACCTGCAAATGGCACTTACAGAGTGGGATTACATGATACATGATTCTGTGAAACTATTTTAATCTTTTAAAGTTACTTTAGTAAACACACTTTAATTAAAAATTAGCCAGTGTAGTCAAATCTAAGTGCAGTATTACAGCAATTAAATGACCATATTCGAAAACCAATTAACAAAAACTCCAGAGGGTTGCTTCAATGCAAGAATGTAACTAGCTAATAAAAATATGACCCCCGAAGCACAAATTCCAGAGCACTTTTCAAGATTTTTTTTTTTTTCTATGACACGCTGCACAGATTTAAGTCAAATCGTGACATAGCTCTGAGGCAGAAGAACGGCTAGAAACACTAATCAGCATGAAGTAACCAGGCAACAAACAGGTGCCAATTCGGAAGATTCTGATGCTTACTTTCAATTTATAACAGCAGCCTCAAAATTTGGGGTTTGCTTGAAGCTCTTATGCAACTGAAACAAATTACTTCTACAGACACACCTGTGGGTGTTACAAGTACTCACTTTAAGTCTACAGCTGTATATACTTGCATCTACACTCCTTGGTTTTCAACATACTTTCATCTGTCCTTTGAATTCACTCCATATGTTATGCTGACTGCAACAGAATTATTATTCAAGGTCTGTCTCTTTGATACCTGACAAAGACCACACTAATGTTCAAACTCACATTTTGCATTTGTTCAGTTCTGTATTTTACCTGTATCCATTTCTTTTTAGGTTTTGGGTTGTTTTTTTCATTCCAGACTAGAGTAAGTGAAAGTCTTGTTGAGCCGAAACCTCTCTGCAAGGGAGCTAGCCAGTTGTGTGCTTCAGCAGGAAGGTGCCGCGGAGCTACCAGCCAGTTTTCTCACCTCTCTTACAGTGATGACAGCACTGAATTGAGCACACTGGAGGAATCCATGAACTTCTTCAGCTGAAAGCTCCTGGCTTTGCAACAATAAAATAATCCTCCATTCTTCCACAGGTCTTCACCTCTCTGTATCTTCCACCTACCTCTCCTCACCATAGCAGTAAAAATTGATGGCACTGTGACATTTTTATATGTAGAAGTGATGTTACCAGTAAGCCAAACAACAATCTACTTCCTCTCTTAACCTCTCAAATCACTCTTATGCTGTAAGTAAATATATTTTTTTTAGATTAAACTGTGGGCAGTAAAAGGTCCTTTTTTTCCTAAAATCAGATGTTTTCACTAAGTCCTGTTACCAAGACTTAAGTAATCTTTAAAAACATACCGGACAAAGAGTAACCTCAAACAAAACCAAACCAAAACAAATCAATCGAAGCCACACAAAGTAAATAAACGTAGATGACCGTTACTATAAAGGATGCTTTAGAAGACAATCCATAAACCTTTACGGTTACAGGCTCATGAGATAAACCTAGCAATCCTTCTTTTACACATTCAGAGATTAAAACTGTTCACATTAGTCAACATCCATAAAGCATCAATCTTCTGTGAATTTACTCATCACAAAGCTAGAGAATGTGTAAGATCCCAACACATTTTCAATGCTGATTTAAATAAATCTGATTGCATACACAGGCAAACAGACTGCATAAGTAGACAAACTGCTCAAAATGTTAACGTGTTTTATCACTTTAGAACGCATCAGGAATTCAGCATATTATTTCATTTCATACACAAAACCTCCAACTTCTAAAACCCACAATGATTTAATCAGTGCTCCCAAGTTATTAAGGACAACTAATCATGCCAAATCAGGATAGTTTGAAAACTATGAATATTTATAAGGTTTTGTTATGCAGTTCATTTTCAAGAAATTCTCAAGTCTCACTGCAATTAAAGCATTTTCAAATCCTTGGTCTGCAGCTTTTTGCCAAGTCTGTAAGTGACTTGAAAAATTGCTTCCTAATGATGGTGGCCAGGGCAGATGTCTGCCCTGCTCCCACTCCCAGAAGGGTTCAGCTTCCACAGCTTCTAGATCACTGCAGACAAACTTTCGTCTGCTACAAGCATCAATTCCAGCATAACAGGAGAAACAATGGTGCTACACACCACCATACAGGAATTACCAGAAGCATTAATGATACAATACCAAACGTGAACTTGGCACAAAGGTCCTGGTAGCTTCACATGTAAGTTCAGGCACCAGCTGAATAACAAGATGAGACACAGAATCAGGACACCATCAAGCTAAATTATTACCCTAAAACTACAATCCTTAACTTGACCAGTCTACAGTTTCCAAAGCACTAGGTTTAAAAAAAAAAAAAAAAAAAAAAATCAAAGAAATAGGCAGGATTTTATACAATCTGATTTCACATATAGCAATAAAGGAAAACATGTTATTTTAAAGTTCCTAAATCACTCCAGCTTACTTTTCCTGTATCTTCAAAAAATGCCTCATCAAAATATACCCTCCAAAGTAAACATATTTCATTCAGGTTCAGCAGAAGTTAAACTTTCCTTAGCACTTCCTTGCTTCAGTTTTTTATGTGATGGCTGAAAACCAGGCAAATTCCAAAAGAGTTTTTAAATCTTTCAGTATTTGACACATCGGTTCCTTTTTCCATTTAAGTTAAATTATCTGGTTTTAATCTATAAAAGGGAGAATCTTGAAAATTATTTTGCAAATTCGGCACTGTATTTTGGCTTGCATCATTATTTTCATCAGCATCTCAAACTGTGTGATGAGAACAAGACTGCTAAGACTAGTTTCCGTTACATGAGCTATTGAAAGTGTATTCTACTCCTTTTCTTCAGAAATTTACTCATTAGTTGAATTAATTGCTTTATGCATTCAATACTTTCAAGCCTTTCTCTTTCTCTCATCCTCTCTCCTGACATATTTCCTCCATAATCCTACAGTTGTAGGGCTTGGTCCACAACCCCAGTGCAGCATCAGCACATAGCCTTAGACAAATGGATGATACAGGAGAAACCTCTGTGCTTTATTGTAACTGTGTTTTGATGTGTATTTCATGCATTCTATCTGTAAGTAGCACATCAGATTGCCCAAGACTCTTTGTAAAGCCAACTCACTTAACACTTTATGCTACCATCTGTCTCATACGCCAAAAAGAAAAACTTGTGAGTTCTGAATTAAAAAAACAAGATGAGCTAAAACTTTAGTTATGCTCCATAAAACAAGAAACAGAGAAAGATGGGAGAATTGGCGAGAAAATCTGATGTAGCAACAAAACCAGAAAGAACTTTAGGATTCTTGATCATGAAAAGTACTGCAACACATTATTTGAGCAAATTTAAGCACTTGTTTATCTAACGCTAGAGCTTTGACATAACCAACAGACCCATAACATGCAGTTTACAAGTGTCAGTTGTATGTTTCAATAAAGAAAGTCCTGGCTGATTACTTACCCTGTGTTTTAGTTTCTATGATTTTGGGAAATTAAATTCTAGTTTTACTGTTACCACTGTAAGTAAACTCTGCAGCATTTTGTGCAGTTCAACTGTTCAAGCAAGCCACAAGTTCTGACTCATTCTAAAAGCAACTTGCAGAAGGTCAGATATAAATAAAAAGATAAAGCAAAGCAACTTTCAAACAAGCTCTATCAAAACACACCTTTACACACATACACAGTGCCACCACTTAAGCACACTTTACCAACTTGTGGACATCACAAAAGCTGAGAATGTAAAGCTCAGTGACTGACTATGTGTATACAAACACATAACTAGACACAAAACAATCAAAACAATTCCTCTACAGTAATTTTTATTACAAACTTTGATCCCCATCTTATTAAAAGATCAATATATCAAAATTATTATAAATATATTTAATAGAACAGAATTAATATATCCAAAATACTGAACTAATGTGATCTCTCAAGTGGTCTGACAGTATTTTTAGTAAGTTACTTCCATGATACATTGCAATGACCCCTAGCCATGAGTCCCACACACCTTCCAGTTCATTGAAACATCGGGGAAATTAAATGTTTGTCCCTTTTCTTGTTCTTGTCCTGGACCTAACAGGGTAGGCAACTACTCTTGCATTCACGTGCAAAATAAGCTACATCCTTGACACTTTCCACCACAGCCTTATGAAGTGATTAATTACAGAAAGGAGAAAGGGAGCAAACAGGCATGTGAACATGCAAATACAAACCCTTCCAGCATTTGCTTCAAAACCAATAAAAAGATCACTTCAATCTTGTATGTGAGGTGAAAAGGAGAGAAGTTCTAACTGATAAATGATCTTGTTACTTGATATGCAGATGAACATTAAAAATCATATGAGAATAGTTAAAACTGAACAAAAGGTAGAAGTATGAACAATATTCAGAAATGGAAACAGGCAACATGTAATTGAAAATATTCTTAAGTTTCACATGCTTGCCATTGTAAAAAAATCATGATATTAAAGCACTATACATGCTATCGTTTCATTATTACTTATGTAAACCCTAATTCACAATTAAAATTACCAGAATGACTAAATCATGGTTTATAGGCAACATGAAAACACAAAAAAGGCCTAGTCACATAGATAAATTCTAATTACTGCATATACAGTCACATGCCTAAAGAGGAGCAATCTAGCAGGAAACACTACAGCCTGAGAAAAAGCATTGAATCCGAATATACCTTGTGGATTACCTTTAAAATACTGAGGCGTGAACAGCAATTACGAACAGCAACAGTGCATCCGAATTTTGACACACGAGCACTGACAGCATGAGTCATCAGAACTCACTTGTTTTCCCCCTGAAAGATGCCACTTTTGACGTCTCTTACTTTTGCAGCGTTAAATATAGGTTTCGCTATTGAGACAGCAGATGTTAAGAAAACAACTTAGCCTCCTTCCCTCACACAACTCCCTTCCTGGAAAAACTTTGCCCAGTTGTTACGCAGTTTGATTTGCCCCTAAAAACCAGACGTGCGGAGCCGCCCGCCCGTCCGCTCCTCCCGCCGCGGAGGAAGCGGGAACACACACAGAACCAACACCAGCGTGAGACAGCTCGTCACAAATTGAACGGGCTGCTCCCATCAACTTTGGGTAACTCTGATCACAGTTCCTTTTTAACGAAATTAAGCTAGGGGTTTTTTATATTAATGACTTAGGAAGGCACAGGAAGTTAAACAACACGAAAAAATCGTGGTTTTTTGAGGGGAGGCGGGAGAAACCCCAACAAAGCAAGACCCACCGTGCCCCCAAACCCGCGCCACGGCCGTAGGGTTGACGATGACCGAGTCTGCTTTGTCAATGGAAGAAACAGACAAGCCCTCTGGCCCCGCTGCACACCGGACAATCCCGGGTAGAGCAGGGCAGGGGCTCCCCCGGCACACACGGCCCCACCGCCACCAGCCCCCAACCACCGCTTCGCCGTCAGCCCCGCGTTTCCGCGGCCCGGGCTTCCTACAGCCCCAGCGGTGAAGCCGCACTCGGGCCAGGGCGGGTACAACCCTGCCCGCACAAGGTGCCCCCAGCGGGCCGCGCCGCGCCGCCACCTCTTACACAACACGACGGGGCCCGGGAAGAGATCTCACGGCCCATTCCGGGGACCTGCCCCGGCTCCCCGGCCCGGCCCCACCGCGCACCACCGTACCTGAGACCGCTGCACCGCCGGCACGAAGGTAAAACCCGGGAGGCCGGGGCGGCCCAGGTCCGTGCTAACCCCAGCAGAACCCGCCGCAGCGCAGGGAGCAGCAGCCGCTGCTGCATATCCCGGCTCCGCCACTAGCACCGGCCTCTCCCGCCGACACCCGCCCCGGCCCGGCTCTGCTCGCCTTAGCACGCCACGGTTGGCGGCGGCGCCATCTTCTCCGCCCGCCTCCCTTCGCCGTCTGGCCAATCCCTCCCCGGCGCCCGCGGGGTCCCGTCCGCCCTCCTCGCCCGTCGGGGCTCCCGCCGCCGCCGCGCCGGGCCTAGCAGTGTCTGTACCTGGGGGTGCGTGAGGCCGCCTCTGCTGCCGGGAGGGAGGGCCGCGGCTGCGGCTGGGGTGGGGGCAGGGGGCCTCTGGGAGGAGGCGGAGGCGGTGGAGGACAGGGGGTGGGTGGCTGGGCGGGGAGCCGGGGCGATATTTGTCGTGGCAGGGAGGACTGCGGCGGGAAGGGCACCGAGGCGGCTCCGCCGCGGGGCTGGGTGCCGCCTGTTAAGGGACCGTGTTGCGGGTCCGGCCGCTTCCTGGTGGCTGCGCTCCGCGTCCCCTCTGGCGAATGCCAAGACAAAAGGTAATTAGACGCCTCGTAATTTGAGCGTAGTGGGTGCAGTGCCGTCCAGAGCGGCAGAGATTTCAGGTCGCTCAGTGAGGCGGGTGTCACAGTACTCCCTCGCTGTGGCGAGGGAATTTAGGATATGGGGGCCCCGGGCACGGGACCATCCATGCAGGAGGGGTTTGCAAGGTGTACATGCTGGATGAGGTTGTGCAGCTTGTCCTAAAGCTCCATCTGTGTGGTTTTCTTAGAAGATTGGTCTGCTGGCTGTTTTAATGCCATTTTAGCCCAAAAAAATCTCCATCCTCCCCCAAAAAAGTCTCCATCCTCCCCCAAAAAAGTATCCCCACTAAACCAACGATTTGCCGTATCTCACAGCTGGAAGCTCACAGAACCCTCCTCCAGTCGAAAAAAGTAGATGTGACTAAGAAGTTAGCTAAGGTTATTTTTGCACCCAAAGATGGGACTAAAGATGTATCTGAAGTAGCTTAAAACAAGTTAGTTTTGGTCAAATTATCTGCTGGAAGTCTGGAAGTAGCAGCATGCTACTCCATATGGTCAACAAAATCTCTCAGGGAATTTGGGCAGATTCCATGCTCTTGCCACTACCTGAGCTACCCGGTTTAAAACATTCGTGTCTGCATCAAGTACACCCACACCTTGGCCTCAGTTTAGACACAGAACTGTCTCTCAATTTAACTAATCTTGGTTGGAGCAAGGCAGTTGGTTGTTTTTACCTAAATTAACCGGTTGAATTTAGAATAGTGTGGGAGCCTAATTTTAACACAATATGTTAACTCCTGTGAAAATGAAGGATGTCTTTGTCCTCATGGGATTCTAGTTTGAGGCACGGAAGTCTGGGTTTTTTCCACTTCATGGAGTATGGTAAAAGTGAAGACCATGCCAGAGGGAAAGAGGAGCTGGTAAACGGTGAGGTTTACCACTGAGGTTTACTTCTGCCCCATTACCGTGCATCGGAGAGGGTAATACTGTTGTGTTGAGCAGAAAACACAGTCAGATTAGTGCCTCATTGATCTGTCTCATCCGTCTCTTGAAGAAACTTGGGAAAACTAAGAGGTTGTGAATTGTAGTAATTCTTGTAAACTGGATGTATAGTAGAAATGCTTCTGCCTTGTTAACACAGATTGTAGGCATGTTATATCACTTAAAATGTCAGGGTTAAAGCTATAAAAGTATACAGTTTTAGACAGTTTATTCCATTTTCAGGTCCTGACAGTTACTAGTTCAGTGTAGCCTAATGTGTATTTAGCTGCTCTAAGAAATCCTGTCTTGCCCTGTAGATTTACCTAGGATGTACATAAGGGCAGCCTTGGCAAAGCAAGTAGCCTGCACCAGCAAAACTCTGGTGGTCTGCTAATAACCACATCTAAAGCAAGTTCTGCTGCTGCAGCTCTGGTAATGAAAGATCACGCCTCATGTGTCTACTGTAACTGTTGCAGCAGAGATGTGCAAAAGAGGTCACGCAACCTGGTTTATCCACTATAAGCTTATTTAGTGGCACTGATGTTTATTCAGAGCAGATTGTGTAAAATTCCTTTCTCAGTGTAGTCAAGCAAATAAATTGCCTCCTGATTAAGCTTAAATTGCTCATAGACAACTGGTGTTTTCAGTCCTGCTTTATCTGCCCTAGTGGAAAAACAGGGATGGTCCAAAAGATCAAATAAAGTAAGACTTAGAGTAAGTGTGGAATTTATTAAGAAATTCCTATGAAGAAGCTTTGTGGAGTAGCAGTGTGGAGATCTCTCTTTGGGTATTTGACATTGCTGTAGAGTGCAGGGAAAGTGATCCACAAAGTAGGCAGGTTACAAATAATTTCAATTGCAAGCTAAAAGGTGGCAAGTGTAAAACTCTAAGTACAGTCCTGATATGCTTCTAATGGAAGCATATTTTTCCACCTAGCTAAAATTTTGGATTAAATTCAAATTGTAATTGTACATGAAAGAGCTATGTAGCAAACTGGCCTCAGGCTGAAAAAAACACACCTTATGATTTTATTTCTACTCCAAAATAAACAGTAGCAATCTCATGACAAGGCATATATATGAAAAAAAAGATTGTTGACTCAATATAAAGTCAATTTTAAAATATTAAGGTCAAAAGACAATGAGAAACCCAGAAGACATTTGCTGTTCACTTCCATGGATCCTACCAACGCTATATATTTCCAATTTTTTCATTCATAGTTCCTTTTCTTTTTTTCTGCAAGGGATGTCATGCAGCTGCATGCCTTAACTGAAAATAGGCAAGGGTGTGGAAAATTATGAGCTTTGCTCTGAGCTAATTGCACAAATGCATACTCCCCCCCTTCCCCCACATGTGTGTTGTTAATTTTTTATTCTGGTGACTATAACTATAAAAAGATGGAAAAGTGCTACCATCTGTTCCTGTGTCGGACAGTGATCTGGCACACATGGAGAAAAAAAGAGATCCATTATTCTGTATATTTTCTCTGATTAGTTAAAACGAATTCTGGTTTTAATGCTATGTATTGCATTGAGTCATTAATTTTTAACAGTAATAAAGTCGTTACTTTATTATGTCATATATTTCATTTTTAACTGTGAAATATTCTGTTCCTTTGAAGGCGAACTCTGTCCTCAACTGACAATGTTCCTGTACCGTATGCATGTGTATGTATTAACTTTCTGTATGTGGACAGCACAGGGTTTAGATTACTACTAGCCACCTAGACAGGCCATTCAAAAACTAGAAATCACTTTGTGTTTATCTGAGGTATGGGATATCTTCCTTATAATGTGATTATGCAACTAATCAATTTTTTTGTCTGTGTCACTGTCAATATGGAACTCTTAACATGTTCAATATAGCCCATACATGGTGTAGCATGCTGGTAATCAAAACAGGTGTTACTAAGCCTTGAAGAAGTCTCACTCAAACTTACGTATTAATTATATGTCTCCATTATTATAACCTTAATCCTTAGCTAATCATATTTAATGTCAACAGTTTTGCTGTTTCCCAGGCCTCAATGCTTATAATTACCCAGGTCATCTGATACAAATCCTAGGAAAACACTGACAATTTTTTTGAGACACACATTGTCTATGAATCACAGTGACTTCTTGTTGTCAAGCTTTAGTGAAAAGCTTACCCTTTTTTATCAGTAACTGAGGATTAGTAATCTCTACTGAAGTCATTACATTGGCAGTTTTGTATATTATATAATTTATTTTTCTGTAATGTTTTTGTCTCTCTTTAGAAACAAATTATGCCACAGATGATGTTCACGCCTTCTTGAAGGTCATTCTCCCTGTCACTGCTAAGGCTATTCTAAGTATTCTTGTTTCATTTTTCCGGTATTTATTTTTATTGTTCATTAAATGCTAGCACCCTGTTACTTAGGTTGTGTTTATAGTGTGCTAGTGTCTTTAGGCTCTACCTAGTTAAGAAAATGTACAACTTATGCTATAAACTGACCTTGTAAAACAGAGCTGCAGCTATTAAACTGTATGCATTTTTTAAGCTAACTTGATTACCAGAATTATGAGTTTTACATTTACTGCAGCTATGGCAAAAGTATTTATTGGCCGGATTCAACTCCCCATAATTAAATGGATTCCTCTTGTTTAAATGGAGATTTGAATTATCTCTTTTTTCTTTTTTGTTTGTGAGAGAAATACTCTGAGCAAAATTCTGATGAATGCAGGATACATTTTCATACTAGAAAAGAACAAACAAACTAGAAGGAAAAAAGCTTATGTTCCAGTGCTGCCTTTTTTTGAATGATCTGTATGAAGGAGTATAGAACAAAAGGTAAAAATTCAGTGTATTCCCATACCTGCATTTGACTTCAGTCTAGCAGTAACTCCTGCAGTTACTGTATGTACAAATTAGTTTTGCTTTTAGCATGTATGGAATACAAAAAGCAAGTTAGAATAAGAAGCGTCTCACTACAATTGCAGTGGTAGGTTTCTAGGTTTAAGGCCAAAAGGTTAAAAATTGACGTTGAAAGGCAGTCATTAATTTCGCAGCTACTAACTTCCAAATGTCTGTCCTTGTAAAGTAGTTGGCTTTCTTCATGTGATATGGTTACATGCTATATGTATTTTACGATTGCATTGTTTTGAGTGGCATGTAAGCAGTAAAGTCTTATGTGGCGTAAACAGAACATACTTGCTCAGAAAGGTTGGAAATTAAGTGCTGTGAAGATTTTGTAGTTTATGTCCTGTCTCTTCATGATGCATATAGTTAGAATGGCAGACAAATTTGTCAAATGTTAATGATTCCCAAATCAATTTCTGCTACAGCAGTCCAGGAATCCAACATTTCTATTAAAATAATGTATTTTTCAGATTATTTTCTTCTTGCCCTACGTAGCATTGATTTGCTCTGACATTGTTCTAACTTCTGAGATAAATCGTGGAAGAACATAATCTGATGGTGTTTCATGTTACTGCCAGAAAAATTACCAAAAGCCATATGGGTCAGTATTAATTTATTAAGAACTGATGAAGGAGATAAGTTTCATAGTAGCAGATTTAAAAAAGAAAAAAGGGGAAGGGGAATCTACAAATGTACAGATGAGCAATCTTGAGTTTCATCAGCTGGGAAAGTCCTGGAACAACAACAAAACACTGCAACACTGTAGGCCATAGCAGGTAGATGACAGCATGACAGCTGTAGGAGTCAGTATGGATTTGCTGGCAGCACACCACGTTGGACCAGCTGAATCATAACGTACTTCCCTTCTGCCCACAAGACCTGTAATTGTGTCACAGACCTCCACCCAGATAGGATAGTACTATTTCAAAGCTCTTGCAGGGAAGCATGGGTTGTATTAGTTAAACTGCTGGTTAAAAGGTGCAAACTTGCCCTTGGTGAGTTGTTCACAGGTCTGTTTCAAATGAAGACATGTAGTTCACCTGCAATACTTTGTCCTGCACCACTGACACAGAACTGCCCCACCAACCAAGCAGGTAACACCAGCCCGTGAACATTGCAAGGGTTTGGAGCAGCGTTAAATGGTGCTGTGTTAAAAGCACGCACCGAGGCACCGGAGCTGAGCTGCTACAGCAGCTGGGGGACAGACACTGTCCTGCCTGGCCATTGTGCAGCCAGCAGCAGAGGAGTTAAAGGGGCATAAAGACATCACTGGAAGTTTTAAAAGAGCCGAGGCAAAGCTAAGCTTGCTAGGTGCTGGCCAGGTGTTCAGGCTGAATTTTGAACGTGATGTTGAAAGAAAACGTGGCCCAGCTGGAAGCTGGTGGGGATGGTACAGGTATGAAGGGATGGCCGGTTAGCCGGAGGAAAGCCCGCACAGTGATGGGAGTCCCGAAGCCCAGTAACCCCGGTGAGCAGTCCAGGTGCCCTCACGAGAGCTCCGAACAGCCACTCAGGAGGCGGTATGTGGCCTCTCCGCCGTACATGAAAGCGCTCGCTGGCGGCGGGACGCGCCCACGCCACTACAGGTTCGAGTGTGACGTCCGGTAGCACGTCACTGCATCGCGGCCTGCGCGCGCTCTGCGGCATTTGGCTTCAGGGGACAAGGTCACACACCTTAACGCGAAGGCGCGGCGCCGCGTCCCGTCCCGTCCTGTCCCAGGGCACGGGACCGGCCCGATCCGACCGCTTAGGTCACGCTGGCAGCGCCCGGCTGGGGACGGCAACCCCTGCCGAGCGGTACAAGACGGGACAACAACACCGCTTCCGCCGTGGCCTTGTTTCACCACCCGGATTTGAACCTCAGTCCCGTGGTGCTCCGCGCGCCCCCGCTGATTGGCTGCGTAGGGAGGCTGGGCGCGATTCGAACTCAGCGGCGGTGGAGACGCGCGGCGGGCGGTTTGCTGGAGTCCCGGGCGCGTGAAGAACAGCACCTCTCCTGTGCGTTCCGGCGGATCCCGCGGCGAGATCGCCATGGCCTTCCTCGGTTCCCAGAGTGGCGGCGGTGGCAAGAAGGAGGAGAAGGGGAAGAACATCCAGGTGGTGGTGCGCTGCAGGTAGGCGCGGCCGTCAGCCCCGCGATGGTCGTGGGGGTGGCCCCCAGAAGGGAGCCGGCGAGCACCCCCACCTCTTGTTAGTCCTTCGGGAACTACGGCTGCAACAGGCTGCTGGGTGTAAAGGGAAACGCGCGGTGTCCGCTCGAGCGTGGCGTTACCGAAGGGCCCCGCCGCTACGGCTTGAGTAGCGCCCGGTCCCCCGCTTTAACGCTCGTCCGAGGCGCTGACCGCGCCTGGTGTTGGCGACGCATAGAGATAACTGGTACCTGGCGCTGCTGTGAGTTGTCTCCTGCAGACTAAAACCCTAACAGTCGCCGTTTGCTGACTTAGTGCGGTGCTCACTCAGTGTGAAGCTCTGTAGGGAGGGTAAGAGCAGCTAGAGGAGAGTTGGTGTGTCTGATAACGGAGACGCAAAAAAACCAGCCCGCGTTTTTATCTTCTACGAGCTTCTGTGGGAAGCCACTACAATTTAACAGGTAATAAAGTTTTTGCTGTAGCCGTTTTCTTAAGTTTGACAACCAATTCAGATTTAAAGCTATGGGGGTCAAATTCTTAAATAATGATGACCAGTTACCTTGATGTTGAAGATGTAATATTATACCCAAAAAATCAAGTACCATGTATCATAAAGTTAGTTTCTGATTGTAATTTTGAGGTGATTTTAAAGACTCGGTGATGCTGGATCTTAAACCACCTTAAAATTTATTACAGATGCTGGTATTTTAAGAATAATGTTCAAAGTGCTGCTGAAAGGTGGTGAGGTTTTTTTAGCAAGAGCTACAAATATTAGTTTGCATTTTATTGTTATGACTTTTTTTAATCACTAACCTCATGCTTTTATTAAAAAAAAGTCTGCTTCAACAGATGTGCAATTAAAATAGAAGTTTAAGAGGCTTACTCTTATTTTGCAACACAATTAAAAAGCTAGTGAAACCAATGTTACAGGGTTGGTGAGAACGTTGATGTAATTGCAAAAAAATTGATTGAAGCAATTGAGCTTGAAACACTGTCAATGATAATTTTGTTTTTCATCTGATTCATTTCGATTGTTCTGGAATAGGAAATGTCGGTGTATATTTTAAATAACAATGCTCACTATGACAGGATTGTTTGTGGTGAGTTTTTTTGCTTTTGTTGCAACTCATAGACGAAGTTCTATGTCAAGATTGTCTGTAACCCCTATAAACTTTCTAGCTCAGCCTTGTTGCCTCTTGTATGTGTTTTCCTTAATGAAGGTTTGTTGTGTTGGAGTTAGGAAGTGTTCCTTTCACCTCTCCTTTTTTTTTCTGCAGCAGTCAGGTTCTCCTTATCTTACAGATCAGTGGATAGATGGAATTATATTAATTTGTTTCTAAAACCTTTTCAAACAACGCACTTTTCTATGCTTTGTTAAGGTATTGATTTGGAAACTCAAAATGCATGAGTTAGCATTGTTAATATGCTTCATACCTAAGGGCGTGATTGGTGATCAGATGTCACCATGGCATAAGAGGTGACATATTTGTGGCACATGGAAATGGTCTATATATATGCTCCAGCCCACATGAATTGTTCTTCTAATCTCACAGTTGTAGGTCATCCTACTGTAAGAATCCTGCATTTGACTGATTCACTGTTACATTGCTACAGAGGAGGATATCCTAATTGTTCAGTCTCTTACTATTTTAAGTCACAAAACTAAAGTCATGGCTTGTCCCTGTGATCAAGATTGTAACAATCATCTATTGCCACTAGTCTTGCAGCAAAGGTCTAGTGGCCTGTTTAGAATCTAACAAGTCAGCCTCAGCCACAAGAGTCAGGAAACTCAAGGTGCCATGCGCTTGTAGGGTTTTGGGGTTGGTTTTGTTAGGTGTAGTTGTTATCATCAAAATACTTTTGACAGTATTTTGAAGTGTCAGTATTTTCAAGATTACTAAAGTAGAAGTTCTGGTTTTGAGTTGACTGTTCAGGTCAGCTATACACAGTAGCCTAGACATTCAGTGCAGCGGAATTGCTAAGTAAGTAATAAAATAGCCTTTATTGCTTTTAGTTTCCAGCCCATGGTGATTTCCATGCTTTGTAGAAGAAATCATTGCAAATGCCCCTTCAAGGAAAGACATGTGCCCCAGGTTGAAAGTAACATAGTGATGAAACAAAATGCTCACCATCTAGTTTCGAGACTTTTATTACACCTCTAGGAAACTTAGAACCCATGTGGATGTATAAATCTGTATAAATGAAAAATTTTAAAAATGCAAATTTAAAAGTTAAATAGTTTGATTCACTATCACCTTAACTTTCATGTATGTTTTTTATGTTTTTACTTTTTATGGAGGCTTTTATTTGTACAACTATTTGATATTTTTATTCTTCTGCCTCCCTGCATTTGAACATTTTTCTAATGCAAGTTAGCCATGTGGGCATCTAAAGCTTGTACAGACTTGTTAAAATATACATATATAAACAAAGTAAAAGCTATAAACACTTGAGCTGTCCCACCATGGGTGGAAGGAGAAGCTCTGGAAACTTACAAATTGTAGCAGTTTTCCATAATTATTAAACAAGTTAAAAACTTGTTTCTTTTACCCAATTTTACTATGCTGGATCTGTACACTAAGCAATATTGCTGCTTTGTCAGTTTGTGTGTCCTTGTTAGCAATGGTACCAATTCAATAATCTTAATTTCTATCTTTTTAGGCCTTTTAATGCCTCAGAACGTAAAGCAAGCGCCTATGCTGTTGTGGACTGTGATCAAGCAAGAAAGGAAGTTAGTGTCCGCACTGGAGGAGTGACAGATAAGATATCAAGAAAGACATATACGTTTGATATGGTAACTGCTTCTTTGGGGCTTCTAGAGACAAGCAAGTACTTGTCTCTAGTTTGGTCTGATTACTGTAATGTGTGACAGATGGATCATCCAGTAACTATGTTGCTGGATGGATAGGTGGAACGTGTTGTCATTGCCTCAACAGGTTTTTGGAGCTCATGCAAAGCAGATTGATGTCTACCGAAGTGTTGTGTGTCCCATTTTGGATGAAGTTATTATGGGCTACAATTGTACAGTGTTTGCGTAAGTAAGCCAATAATTTTTATTAGGAAATTGTATATGAGTGTTAGTTTCATGTTTAAATTTTAGTTTCTTATTCCCACAGCTATGGCCAAACTGGTACTGGTAAGACCTTCACCATGGAAGGGGAGCGGTCACCTGATGAGAAATACACTTGGGAAGAGGTATATTTTCATTCCTGAAATTTCTCTTGTCTGTACTGTTCAATGTCAGAAATTGCACAAGGCTAAAGAAAACCTAAAGTTGATGACTTTCAAATGCTGAAGCTGGTTTTCCTTAAATACTTTTAAATCAAATGGTCTCATTCATGTGTATGAAAGTCAAAACTTTAATGTGTGTGTGTTTTGATGTTCTTTATATGGAAGATGATCTTTGATTTGCTTTTGTCAAATCAGACTATTTAGCTGAAATTTCACTGCCAAATATCTTTCAGCATATTTGTGTTAAATACTTTAATTTATAGGATCCACTAGCAGGTATAATACCCCGTACATTGCATCAGATATTTGAAAAACTCACTGAGAATGGTACGGAATTTTCCGTTAAAGTCTCTCTCTTGGAAATCTATAATGAGGAGCTTTTTGATCTTCTGAATCCTACTCCTGATGTTGGAGAAAGATTGCAAATGTTTGATGACCCTCGAAACAAGGTTAGTGCTATATTCCAAAATTTGTTTCCTTAAGGCTTTGAGGTTTGTTGAGAGATGTATAATAATAATACATTGTTTCCTGGCAGAGGGGTGTAATTATTAAAGGCTTGGAAGAAATTACTGTACACAACAAAAATGAAGTCTACCAAATCTTGGAAAGAGGTGCAGCAAAAAGAACAACTGCAGCTACTTGCATGAATGCATATTCCAGGTATGAATCCTCCTCATTGATGGAACTTTGTTTTGTTCTTGTTTTATTAAACAGGATCTTACTAAATAAGTAAAAGCTGTTGAAGCTAGTGCAAACCTGGCAGGATCTTGAGATTACATTTCAGATTGCAAAGTGTGGGTTAGAAAGACATGGTTTGATCTCTTCCTTATTACATTATAAAATCTGAAGGTTTTTCAACTTAAAAATGGCCATGCTGTTTTTGTCTGCATGCTTTTTGGATGAGCTTCCCATCTTGTTTAGAGTCTGGATGTCTGGTTACGAATATATCCCTTGTTAATATGCAGTGTCTAATTGGAAGAGTAGACGTGGTGTTTCAACAAACTCTAGCTGAACATTCTTAATCTAGAATCTAAATTGTTGAAATTTAATTATAACTTGAAGTTAACTACTTAACATTTTCAAAGCTTGCTATGCTTGTGGAAACAGAAGACACATGTCTGACAGATATGTAACTGAAATACAGTGTCTGTCCTACCACAAGAAATTACATTCTATGGTAGATAATGTCTTTCAAAAAGAAGGCCATAGTCCTTTCAAGTTTGCAAAATGTTTAGCTCATGTACCTATATTGGAGAAGTGGGTTGCTTTTGTTCTAGTTGTTAGGAGTGGTTAGTTTGGTTTATTTCCGATCCTGCTTATTAAATGAAAACTATTGGTGTAAGTGTCTTGAGTATCCTTTCCTTTTGTCACCAGTAGTAGAAAATGGTATGCTGAGATTGGTTACTGAAGTTAAAATTTCAAAATACTGCTAAGATTAACACACAGTCCTCTTTTCAAACACCAGCTTCTGAAAACTTGCAGACTGGCTTGTGGAAGCTGGGGATAAGATTGAGGGGTTTTTTTGTATTGTAATACAGGCTACTTCATACAGTTGCAGCTTGTATTCAGAATCTAGTAGACACACTGGTGAAATATGTTGTTATTACTGATTTCTCATTCCTGAACTGCAGATGTTGTATCTGTCACAGTGAACTGTGTGGCAATAAGCAAGGAACACTTTGACCATGATGTATTTTAAATTGATATTGAACATATCTGTTTACTAGTGCGTGGGAATGGGTATTTGGTCACCACAGATTAGAATGCAAGTAATTTAATCTGACATTACAGGGAATTTGGAGAATTTATTCGGCCTGAACTGTTGTTTTATGCATGATTAGACTCACATAATTTGACTTTTATTGTTTATACACGTACCAGCTTCCTGCTGTAAAAACTCAAGCTAAAATAATCTTAAACTGTACTACTGTTTTGATGAAAACTGACTTAAACTACTAAATTTTTAATGTGGGATTCAACTACTTTCTCATTTTCCCAGCCGCAATAAAGAAAACTAGATTTATTAATCTCACATTCAGCAAAACTTTTCTCAGTGTATTCACTAAAAAAATCCTTACAAACCAGTTTTCTTGACGCATTTGCGAGTTGAGAATATACAAACATAAAGAAGCCAAAAGTGTTTCTCTTGGTTTTGCTTGAAATAAGATAAAATTTATCAGGCTTGTATAAAGCAAATGTAATCCAATTGCTTCATCACTGGTTTTAAGTGCTGTGTTAATATGTAGGCACACAAAAATGTACTTGGTAGAGTAACTGTGTGTATTGAAGATGTAAATTACCATTAATGGGATGGATGTATTCCTAAAAAGAGCACAGGTATCCAGCGTCTGAAACTGAATTCTTTTTATAGCCGTTCCCACTCTGTGTTTTCAATTACCATCCATATGAAAGAAACAACAGTAGATGGAGAAGAACTTGTTAAAATTGGGAAGCTGAACTTGGTAAGTATATAACGTAAATTTTGTTGATAAAATTCTTAAAGTAATCAACTAGAATAATCTGACCTCATTCTCTTGAGAATCTAGGGTGTGTTTTTTACATTAAGGGGAAATACTGTTTTTTCATAAAGTGGCATGAACTATATTTGTCACTCTGAGAAAGATCAGTCCGATTTGTCATCCCCAACATCTGAAAAACTCATAAGCTAGTTATTGTGTGTTGCATTCTGCAACACTGTAGGGCAAGTGCTCTTCAGTGTGGTTTGAGACAGAAGCATGTCACAGATCACAGAACCATTCAGATTGGAAAAGTCCCTTGGGATTATAGAGTCCAGCCAGCAACCCTACTCTACAAGGTCGCCCCTAAAACACATCCCCCAACATCTAAGCAACTTCTAAACTCATCTAGGGATGGTGACTCAACCACCACCCTGGGCAGCCCAATCCGCTGCCTGACCACTCTCTCCAGGAAGAATTTCTTCCTGATGTCCAGTCTAAACCTCCCCTGTTGAAGCTTGAAGCCCTTCCCTCTGGTTCTCTTGCTAATTACTTTTGAGAAGAGACCAGCACCAACATCTCTACAGTGTCCTTTCACATAGTTGTAGAGAGTGACTAGGTCTCCCCTCAGCCTCTTCTTCCTCAAACTAAACAGTCCCAACTCTCTCCATCTCTCCTCATCAGATTGATTCTCCAGGCCCTTCCCTAGCTTTGTTGCCCACCTCTGCACTGGCCCCAGCATCTCGATGTCTCAATGTCTCCCTTGTACTGAGGTGCCCAAAACTGGACCCAGTACTCAAGGTGCAGCCTCACCAGTGTTGAATACAGGGGGAAGAAGAGAAGAAGCAGCAGCTATGTGCATTAAGTGCAACATGTCAGAAAGTTTAACATAACTAGGACGTAGCGTAAGACAAATGTGGGGAAGAGAAGCAGGTTACAGTCCGAAGTATAAGCAATCACACCACTAAAACAGTGACTCATTGTACAGTTAATGACACACTCCTAAGCCTTAATGAAACTCAACCATTCTCATTTAGGGCAGCAACACTGAAATTCATTGTCCTTCCTCTTTCAGGTTGATCTTGCAGGAAGCGAAAACATTGGTCGATCTGGGGCAGTTGACAAAAGAGCTCGTGAAGCTGGAAATATCAACCAGTCTCTCCTGACACTAGGAAGAGTCATAACAGCTCTAGTAGAAAGAGCCCCACATATTCCATACAGGGAGTCTAAACTCACAAGGATCCTTCAAGACTCTCTTGGAGGACGAACTAAAACATCAATAATTGCCACAGTTTCTCCAGCATCTGTAAATCTTGAGGTAAATTTGAGTCTGAAACTCGATTCCTAAAATACATATGTTTTGCAAGTGATAAAACATATTTAGCTAACTTTTCAGCATGACCTAGTGTTAAATCGATTTATTACAGGAAACATTAAGTACGCTGGAGTATGCCCATAGAGCAAAGAATATAATGAACAAGCCTGAAGTTAATCAGAAGCTAACAAAAAAAGCTCTTATTAAGGTAAGCATATATCTTAACAAATTGAGGTACAGGTTAGGTTTGATTGTGCTTAACATAGTTTTTGCTATACAGGAATTACAAAGTTGTTGAGATGCTATGGCTAGTAGCAGTACTCTTTTGACATGACTTCAATCACTGAACTGATGTTTTGAAACTAAGCTGCTCTACTGGTATAGCGTTAATCACTTCACAGATTATGAAAATATGAAGACTAAAGTGGGATAGAGAGGACTATTGCTACTAACTATGACTCTGTGCATGTCTTACCTGTGAACACGTTAGAGGACAGTCTCTAAATGGCCAGAGAGATTTTTCTGAACTTGCTGTATTAACAGCTTAATTCCCTAGAAAGTGCCTGAATTAAGGGAATGAAAAGCCAGTATAAAGTAGCTAATTGCTTCTAAAGAAGCAGATTCTCATTGTAAGCTGTTGTATGCAACCAGGTATGAATGAAATGTATTATTTCAATGCTCTGCATATATCCAGTGATATGAATTTAAATGGTACTGTAATGAACTTGTTTGGAACAGAAGTGCTTTGCTCCTATGCTTATGCAAATCTTTTGTCTTTGTGATGTATTTGTTAAGCTAACTCTTGAAAGTGAAATTGACATTTTTGTTTGTTTACACAGGAATATACTGAAGAGATTGAGCGTCTGAAGCGGGACCTTGCTGCTGCACGAGAGAAAAATGGAGTCTATATTTCCCTTGAAAATTACGAGTATGTCTTTCAAAATTTCTGGCTAATGATAAACCTCATATATTTACACACAAGTGCTTTTGGTATTTTCACACCAGAAAATTGATAGTAATCAGAAGAATTAAACTGCCTGCTCAGCATGCTCTTTAGAAACAAACAGAATCCTAAAGAGTAGATTGGCACTGAGAATTTTACTTACACGTGGAATTTACCATAAGCATACCTGAAATCCAAATTTACACTGTGCAACCTTCTGTTTAGTGGAAGCTCATACAGTGGAGCAAACTTGATACACTTCACTTTGTAAGAGAGCTTGTTTACAAAGGAATCTTGTCTTAAGTTCTTTCTGCATTAAATGAAAATTACCTGCTTTTCATACATAAGTTAGCAATTGGTCTTTTTCAAAATTACTAAAGTAATATAAAAAACAGTAGGTAATATTTAAATCTACTCTTGCTAGACTAATTTATTTGTTGGTTTTAATCCTTGCTTAAGAGCTCTTAATGGAAAGCTGGCAGTTCAGGAAGAACAAATTGCAGAGTATGTTGATAAAATCAGTGTCATGGAGGAAGAAGTGAAAAGGGTAAGTGACATTTCTCAACTGTGACTTAAACCTGCCAAAAAAACAAATAAAACTTTGAAGTCAGAGAAAAAGTTTGAGCAAAGAACAGTCTAAAGAGTTTTTATTCTTAAAGTTTCCTAAATAGGGAACTAGTAAGTCAAAAGTCAAAGCTTAATGCTTTGGAGTTAGGAAATAGAAAAGTTATATATGAAGATGCAGGATGCAATATTTTTTTAAAGCTATTTCAATATAATTTGCTTTGAGTTTTTAGCAAAAAATCTGCTTGTAAAATGATATTGGCTCAGCTGACATAACTTAGGAGCAAAGCATGAGGGGACAAAACTGATTAGATCCCATTAACAAATTGTACAGAAAATGGGAGCTCCTCTTTCAAAAGAAATGCAGATGATACTTTGCTGGAATATGTAACTAATCTGTGTAATCATCTTTACTGAGTCTTCATCAATCTATTTACTTAAACTTCCTTAATGGGATTATTATTTTTCTTCTACTATAACAGTTGTTTGGTCTTGTTGTTTGAGTGGGGAAGCCAGGAATTATAGTGAGAACGCTGTTGGTTTGTGGGGGTTTACTTGGGTTTTTTTTCCAGTCAATACAGTGACTAAAAATCTCCAGTCTAAGTTTAAGACCTCTGAGTCTTAACATGTTTAAACATGTTGGTAGACAGTAAACTTGCCGTCTAGTATTGTGGCATAATTTGAGAGATGTGTATATTGGGACTGTTAAAATTACAAAAAGCAGTGTTGCCCTACTAATGTTTGTCTTCCACTTTAGATCACTGAACTTTTCACCGTTAGTAAAAATGAACTTGAACAGTGTAAAACAGATTTGCACATGAAGGAGAAAGAACTGGAGGAAACACAAAAAGATCTTCAGGAAACCAAGGTTCATCTGGCTGAAGAAGAGTATGTGGTTTCAGTTTTGGAAAACACTGAAGAAAAGCTTCATGGCACGGCTAGCAAGGTTGTCACAGTTATGCATCTAACCTGTAACAGTAGCTGCTCCTAGTTAGGGGTTTCATAGGCTGTTCAAGGAAACCATTGTTGCTGAAGCATGATCCAAGTGCGACAAGACCTGAAATCAAGATTGAAAACTAGGATTAGTGCTCTCTATAAACTATACTGAAATCTACTTCAGATTGCAGGATTTTCTCTGGGGTGATATCGACCATTACCTGCTAAAATATGCTGACTTCCCTTCAGGCCTGGAACTCATGAGAGTTCTAGTGGTTTGCAGTATCTATTGTCAAGAGTTGTTTCGCAGAATAAGTAGCTTTCTTTACTAGAAATTTGCAGCTGGCCCTACAAAAGTGTAACTTTTCTATATAGTTGGGATAGAAAAAGAGCAAAATATTTGGCAGAAAAGTGTGCAGTGATACACACTCAGACTGAGTAATGGAAACTTGCCCTGTCACCCCTGTAAGTCAGGGTATAGTTTTAATGTTTTTGCATGTTAGTTGTAATTATTGAAACATACCTGAAACAGAGAGAGAATGTCTTGCTGTTTAAATTGCAGTGATGAAAGCAGTATCTTTAGTCTCCATGATGCCTGTAACATAGGGAGGAGATGCCTAGTTTTCTGCATGTCAGTTATGGAGTGTTTGTTATGAGACAAATGAGTACAGAAGTATTTACACAGACTAGAAAACTAAGAATCCACTAGAAGTTTGAACTCAAAAATATTTCTTGCAGATCTAGCACTAGAAACCTCTTGCTTGAGTACTATTGAAGAATATTTTTGCTGCCAAATCTTTCAGAAAAAGTTGAAGTGGTCAAATGTTTTTTTAGTTACCATTCTGTGATAAATGATATCTCAAGTCCTTATATTCTGAGTATATTATTATTAATGCTTCTAATTTCAAAGTTGGAATAAATAGTCTGTAGTAGGTAACTTTTTCCTGTGTTTTAAGACTATAAATGACATCACGATTAAGGGTAGTTGTAATGTGATATAAAGGGAAATACCCCTCTTTCTAGGGAGGTAACTTCTCCTTTAACACAGAACCATGTTTCCTTAGATAATATACACTTCACCTCTTGTTTAAAGACTCACTAAAATGACCTTTCAAAATTGTAGCTACTTAGTACAGTTGAAGAAACTACAAAAGATGTATCTGGTCTCCATGCAAAACTGGACCGTAAGAAGGCTGTTGATCAACACAATGCTATCGTGCAAAATACATTTGCAGGACAAATGAATGCATTGTTTAACAAAATACAAGATTCAGTTACTGAAAACAGTTTGAAGCAGCAACAGATGTTGACATCCTACACAAATTTTATAGGTAAGTGTAATCCTGTAATACTATGCCCTACTGAATTTTTACAAGTGTCCTAAAACAAGGCTGTCTTAGTAAGTGGAAGAAGCTGTATGTTAAGCAATGTAATGATTGCGGTTGCAACAGCAACAATGTATCTGGGTTGATCAACTGCTGTCCTGCTCTTTAAGAGGCAATAAGGTGATTAGCAATAAAAAATTTTCTGTCTCACAGTGGAACTTTTAAAACAAAAAAACTGTAACACTTCTTGATTTCTTTCATAGGTCACCTCATCTCTACCAGTTCCTCAGACGCTAATATTCTTGCATCAGTTGTATCAGCATCTTTTGCCTCTGTTAAGGAATTGGTGTCTACTGAAGTTTCTCACATGTCTGAAAAAATAACACAACATGAGAATCTGTCACTTTATTTTAAAGCTGAGCTGCTGAAATTAATTGTTAGTATCCTTACATACTCTTAAATATGTGAAACAATTTTCAGTTAGAGGGGGTTCTGTAAATATTGTGTCACTTTTCTGATGCCATCTACCAGTCTCTGCATCAGCTCTTGTCCATGATTATGTCCCTCCCCACTTCTTCTCCCATGTCCCCACCTCAAGCTGTGATGTACTATATATATAACAAATACTATGATAGCAGGTGTGTATGCGGATAGCTTCTTACAAGCCTTTATTTTTTTGCCACTATTCCTAGGAGGAACATACATCTGGATTAGGAAGAGCATTAAATAGCTTAACACCGATGGTAGAATTTGTAATGGGGTTAAACTGTCAGTTTCAGAGTAATGTGAAGAAATATTCTGCTGTGGTTGACGAGGTAACGCATGTAACTTGTTTCTTGTTTTAATTAACTAACAGATTAATTAATGATTTATTTAAGCTAATAGTTTTACTTAATGAATACATAACTCTTTAGTGGTTTATCTGCATTGTGTCAGAGCATTTCCAGTCCTGGTCTGGTCTTTTCTCCTTTATTCTGTAAGTTCTACCTCTTAGCTCTTCATCTCAGATTTCATTTCCACTTCCAAATGTGTTACATTTGTTACCTCTGTTAGCACAACTGCTCATCTAAGTGACACCGAATGGTAAAGCACAGATGCTTAAAGCTATATAGAAATTATACTATATATATTGTATATACTATATATATTTTAAATACAAATTACATATTATACGAATACCACTCCTAATTTTTCCAGCTGTCATGCCAAACATGTTTGGTAGTCACTTTGATTCTTAGAGAATGTGATCCTTTATCTTCTTGACAATAACTGTAAGTGCACACAACACTGCACTTACACCAAATGTCCTGTGCTTCAATTTTTAGTTCTAGTCTATCTCATTATTTTTATGAATGTGCAGCCTCACTCTTTGATTTGTCAAAAATAATTGTTGTTTTCCTGGTGGCCTCTTATTCAATTTCCCCCTTCTGTCATTTACAACTGATGTGAAAATTAACTTTTGCTTCTCTAGATACTTTTTACTGGTTTTCAGTCTTCCAAGCTCTGGATGCTTTGCTGTCCCAGTTCTTGCTTCTTGCTCTAATCTTAACCGTGTTCCTTGTCTGTGTCTTCCTATTTCTGTCTACTTTACATGCCAGACTTTGTGTTTGGTAAATGCCGCACCAAGTTCCAGTCTGTAAATTTAGATTGCCCAAAGCGTTACTTTTCACCTTCTTTGCCCAATACTCTATTACTGCCTTTGACAATTTCCTTGGGGTCAAGTTTGTTTCTATGTAAATTACGCTTGGGAAAAGTATCCAGTTCTTACATAAAGGCAAGTAACTAACTTTAAAACCTTTTTTAAAGATACAAGGTCATAAAAAGGAAATGGATATCTTCTTTGGAGATCTTTCTCTCAATCTGAAAAAATTACATGAAGAAATGTACAGTGTTCTTGCTCAGCTTCAGAATGAGTGTGAGGGTTTAAAAGAAGAAGTGGAATCAACGAGGTTGGCGCATACAAAGGTATCTTCAGAGTATGAAGAAATCCTAACATGAAGTGTGGTTGCTTGCTTAGATTTACACTCTTTGTAGCAGTAAACTGTTGTATTTCTACTGTAGAAATGTTAAAACAGTAACTTCATTCTAATTCTTTTCACCTTTGTTGGGCTGCTTTCTGGAGCTTAGGTAGGAAGGTAATAAAAAAAGAAAATTACCCTTCTTCTGAACATGTCCAATATATTCACCATATATATATATATATATATATATATATATATATAAAATCAACAAAAGATAGGTAGATATCAAAAAAGCAAAGTGTCTATAGCCTCTTCACACAAAAATAATACCTTCACCTTTAGAATGCCAAAACACTTATTTGCTGCATTTTTAACAAAGGCATTCAAGTATCCCTTGAGAATGTGAAAAAAGTGCAGAATAACATCGATATGTATGACATTTTTCTTAACAGAGTGCAGCTGAACTAAAGTCTTCATTGCAAAGCCAGCTTGATATTTTTGCTCAGGAGACACAGAAGAACTTATCTAATTTACTAGCAAGAAATGGAAGCTTGAAGACCACCATCACTACTGTCCAAGAAAATATTCAGCTGTAAGGAGCAGATTACTTTGGGTGTATAGTCGTGCAAGATAAAACTCTATGAAGAAGTTCAAAATTAGATACTCTTCATATTTTATATGCTTAATGTTTATATGCTTCTTGACAAGACCCATGTTAGAGCTGAGGCTTTTCCTCAAACTTGTCTCTTGAATATGTTGCAGATAAGAGACCATGGTTTTGAGAACTGCTAAATGGCTCTCAGGATGTCTGCTCTTCACAACTTCATCATGTAAAGGCTTAGCCCAATGTATAATGATGTATATGGCAGCATGTTTCATTCAGCTGCAGACTGAATTAAGATGCCAAAGATGTTTTCTAATGCATGTTTGTTTGGCAGGAATCTGGATGTTTTGGGTTTTTCTGGGAATTTAATAAACCTACCTCTACAAGTGCTGCAATTGTAAATTTAATAATAAGAGCAACAACATTATAATTAACTGGTTTCATAGAACTGCACTATTTTACTGGTTCTGCTCTAAAATATTTCCAAATATAGAATGTATTAAAATTTACCTTTCAGAATTGCTGAACTGTTACAAACATGTTGTTGCAGGAAAACAACGGAACTAGTCAGTGGTACAACTTCCAATCACAGCAAATTTACTTCATCTCTGGATAATTTCTCTCAAGAGCTCAGGATTATAAATGCTGAAAATGAGACGATGCTGAAAGAATCCACTGACCACTGTCAACAGATGCTCAGCAATCTCAAAAATGTGTCTCAGGATACTGATAAATGGGGTGAATGTACAACTGCTCAAGTGGCTGACTTTACCAATCAGCAGCTATTGTTCTTCAGTGATGAGCAACACCAACTTCAATGTTTACAAAAGGTGTGGTTATAGTTGTTTGTAATCTACTACAACATTCACAGACACACTTTTACAGTAGAATTTATAAGGGGAGAAAACTCTGACTTATAGTACTGGAAGAAAACTTCACTTCCCACTCTTGTTTTCTAATCAGTAATGAAATGGGCAGATCCAATATTTTGTTGTCTTTCAGAAAGAAAAAGTCCAAGTTTTCCTTGTCTTTACAAATGCATAGAACTAGTGTTTGCAGGGTTTACTTTCACTTGACTGTCCATATAATTCTGTGCAGGGTTATGCATGGAAGCATGAGGAGTCTGATATGAATCATATAGTGTCATATTTATACTTATGAGGAACTTCCCAAACTGATTATGCTTTCTAGGAAACTGACTCTCTTCTGAAGGTAGTTCTTGAAATGAGAGTGTAACACTGGCACTGAAACATCTTGATTTGAGGACTCTTAAGTTGTATCATTACAAGTCATTTCACTTAATCATGTACCACGTCTTAGAAAAGAGGCCCTAACCTTTCTTGATGACTTGGTTTGTGCAGAAAAATGAAGAAAACTGTGATAAAGCGATAACTGAAATTGCGAACCATATTGGTAGAAAAAGGGCTGCTGAGGAGAAAGTACTACATGGCCTTCTTGATGAGATAAAAGCTGATCAGGAGATACTTCTGGAGCAGAAGATGGTGCTCAGTAAGGAAGCACAGTGTGGACTGACTCAGGTTAATGGTTTCCTGCAAGAGGATCTTAAAGTGGATATTCCAACAGGTATTTAAAGTAGGTCTTACAGAAAGCAATTTGAGCTGAAGAATTCAGAAGTGAAGGTTAATGGGGACGTAATATTACTAGCAGCTTTACACCTCTTTTAAGGTGCATGCAAGGAGTGATGACTGAACAAAGAATGATTTCTTAATTAAGTTAATGTGAAATTGAGGATCTGT
This sequence comes from Phoeniculus purpureus, assembly GCA_028565055.1. NCBI lineage: Eukaryota > Metazoa > Chordata > Aves > Bucerotiformes > Phoeniculidae > Phoeniculus > Phoeniculus purpureus. Next base: position 14,762,818 of record JAOXOE010000632.1, on the reverse strand, counting down.
CACTAAAGCAAATGCTGAAATTGTTTAATAGTGCCTTTCATTAGTGTCCAATCTCAATTAAAGGGACAACTCCAGAGAGAAGAGACTATTGCTATCCAGTCACGCTTGTGAAAACAGAACCCCGGGAACTTCTACTGGAGCAATTAAGACAAAAACAACTAAAGCTTGATGCTATGCTAAACAGTGTGTCAAAAGATGTGGAGGATAATGCAGACCAGGTATGCATATGAATGGCAAGCGATGCCCTTCTGTGAATGTTTCATTCACATCTTTTAGGAGTTTGGGTTTTTTTCATGCCACTGTGGAGAGTTGAATACAACCCTAGAGCTGTGGCAGCTCTTGTGTTTTACAGTATATGGGGAGTCACACGTGCTGAGCTTTTAACAACAGTGTCTTGATAAATAAGTTTTTCATAATTTAGAAACTTCCATTTCTGCTTTTAAGAAAATGGAAGTCTTTTAAAGAATTGGTTCTGCTGAGTGTGTTTACCTAGGAAATTCAGACATTTAAACACTGTCTTTTGAAACTTTCTGGTTTAGGACGTGTTGGAAGAGGAAGAAGGGTTGCAAGAATCCACTGAAAGCCTTACTAGTGACAAATTTTTAATGGAGACAAATGTATACTGCCACACAAATGGTGGCATTCCTTTTTTCCAGGTAACTTACATAGATACTACAAATAGTTATGTATTTAAGAGTGAAGGAAAGTTACTGTTCCATAATGGTGCTGTAGTCTAAAGTCACTTATCTAGTGTAGTCTCACCACTTCTTTAAATCCTGTAGAATATGGTTTATTAAACTTGAGCTAAATACCAGCAGATTCTGGTAACAACAGCAGGTAAAATAATGCACATTTCTGATGATAAGCTGGACAGACAGTAGAAGGCTCCTCAGGAGATAATTCTGCATGAAATAATGGTCATAATTTACTTGACAAACATGTGTTTTAAGGGAAAGTTTAAGTTAGACATGGAGTATTTTTTTAATAGACAGATGTATTGGCATTCTTGATTCTTTACTGAATTTTTTTTTTTTACTACTTTTTGACATCCTTGCTCTACTAATGTATTTGTATAAACCCCTGGTGCGTTTGACTTGTGCAGGGGGAAATAAAATATATATCTGTTATGGATCCCTCAAAAATAGCTGCTGAACTTCCAGATGTCTCAAATCAATCTCTTTAGTAAATGCAGTATTAGGACCCCTTATCAGGCGTTCTACCGACTTCTTTTTTCTCAGAACATTGTATACTGCTTTATACATGAGCATGTAGTCTTTAATTTCTTCTGTATTTTCTTTAACACTGGACATTTTTTTTAAATCACAGCAGAAAAGGAATCATAAAAAGGATAAAGAGAACAAATCTGCAGCTACAGTGGAGAAGAACAAAATAGAGGATATGACGGAACAGATTCTTCACAAATCTAAGCCTCCTTTAAGATCACTGAACTGAGATACATCCATTGCCAATCCCTCTTTTGTAATAGTTCTGTCTACTGAGCCATAACTTACTTTTGGTTATTCTCAGTCTCTGTATATAGTGACATATTGATGCCAAGTTGGATCAAAAGATTGACCTGCCGCACATCCTGGATGCCTTTGCCTTGTTTTTATATGTTGTAGCTTGCAAATTATTACCAGACTTTTCAAATAAATTACTGATATGGTGATTAACCTATTATTAACTATTATTAACCTATTATTAACCTATTGGACTTATTCTAATAGGTTAATATCTGTCTTGTGCAGAGGACCTCAAAGCTTGATACAGTACTCCAGGTGAGGTTTCACCACAGCAGCATAGAGCAGCAGGATCATCTCCTTCAACCTCCTTCCTTCTTGTATTGTAGCCTAGGATGTGATTGGTCTTCTAGGCTGTAAGGGTCCATTGTTGATTCACGTCCAGCTTTTGATTGACTTGTATATCCAAGTACTTCTCTGCAGGGCTGCTTTCCATCACATCATCTCAGCCTGTATTGATAGAGAGGATTGCACTGACCTAGGTGTAGGACCTTACATTTGACCTTGTTAAACCTTAAATAGATTCATGTAGGCCCACTTTCTCCAGTTTGTCCCGGTCTCTCTGGATAACATCCTATTCCTCCACACCTCAGGATAGTGTCATCTGCAAACTTGCTGAGGGTGCACTTGATCTTGCTATGTCATTGATGAAGGTATTAAGCAGCCTTGATCCCAGTACAGACCCCTGAGGGACTCCACTTGACACCACTTTCCATGTGGTCATCGAGCCATTTACTACTAATTTCTGGATGTGACCATCCAAATAATTCCTTATTTACTGAACAGTGCACCCCTCAAATCTGTATCTCTCCAATCTAGAAAGATGTGGGCAACTGAGTCAAAGGCTTTGCAGATGACATCCACTGTTCTTCCTTTGTCTATCAGTGTAGGTGCTCTATCGTAGAAGGCCACTGGGTTGGTCATGCAGGACCTGCTTTTGGCGAAGCCATGCTGGCTGTCTCAAATAATCTCCCTGCCCTCCATGTGACCTAGAAAGAGTGCCATGAGCTTCCTAGGCACAGAAATGAGGCTGACAGGCCCGTAGTTCCTTTCTACCCTTTTTTAAAAATGGGTGCAATGTTTTCTTTCCACTCACCAGGGACTTCACCTGACTGCCAGGATTTTTCAAATATCAAGTAGCTTGGCAAATACATTAGCCAATTCCCTCAGGACCCTGGGATGCATCTCATCAAGTCTCATAGACTTAGATGTAAAATAACTGGAGTTCCAGTAACTGATGGTAGCATTTGATCACTTGCTCTTTCTATGCTGCTCATCTGAGAATTTGCACACAACTTCAACTATGATGTGCTGATAAAGTAGACGCGTAGGATTATGATGGGGTGGGGAGAAACACTGGGTGTTATGATACCTTGATACCTAGCTTATACAGCAGATCTTCCTATATTTGTAAGGAACTTGAAACACTGCAAGCTGTGTGACTGTCTCCCTCAGAGGTGTTTGGCATATTGTCAGACTCTGGCACCAGAAAATTAATGGACTTAAGAGCTCTCTAGGATGGAGGATCCACTTTCCTGTACCACATGCCTGTTAATACAGATTAGAGATTAGCATGATCTTCTAGGACTGTTCAAGAAATCATTTATCATCTAAAATTCAGCCAGAACTGTTGATCGCACAGCTGTGTTGGAACAGCCTAAGACAAATGAGAGAGACTTGTGCAGGCCCTGCAACTTCATTTTTCTTGTGGAGTTCACAGGATCAGTATAAACACACACACTGGGTTTATTGACCCTGAGGAGGGTCACATCCATAAAATCGTACCAGAATAGGTGCTTCCTGCCTTCATCTCCTTTGAAACTGTCTCCTCTGATATAGGTGTTTTGTTTCCCCTGGTAGTGGCACTGGCTGCTCTCCTGGTCACTGGGAATGCTTTGATGCACTGCTGGTGTGCCCAGTCCTTTTCTCAAGTACCCCTCGAAGCCGTGCTGACTTTTCTTTACAGTACTGCCGTGGCAGATCGTTGTTTCTTTGGCCTGGTATCTGGAGATCACACCAGAAAGCTGAACAGGATGAAGGATCGGGATGCAGAAGCTGTCTGGGCCTGCCCATGTCCCTTCTCCACTAGATGGCTCTAACACTAAAGCATTAGTCCGCACCTTGAGGACTGGCCACCGCCTAAGACATTTTGCCAAGGTCTTGTTAAGAACATAGAGTTCAAAAACTATTACAGAATTTATGATGATCTGAAGAGTCTTTTCCAACCTGAATGATTCTATGAGTCTAGTCAAACTTGGGCAAGGACCTGTTTTATGAATAGTCATGCTTGAGAAAAAGATGATCCAACCTGCATTTTGAGCTTTGCCGGAAGGCTGACATGTGTTCTCAGTAACTACATTCTTTTCCTGATCTGCTTTCTGGGTTCCCCACCACTTGGGCACTGCCCAAAGCAGAAAGCAACACCTGTTTATTTGGGTATATTGTGCCAGGCGTGATAGAAGGAGAAAATGAGAAAGAAAAGTAAAGCGTTTTTCCTTGTGCTTAGTCAATGAATTTGCAGATCTAACCCAGAGAGAAGCAATTACACAGTCTAGGCTGGCTTTCATGGTGGTTTGAACTTGTAATGTTTTAAGGCATCCTTTTATAAGAAGAGTAGGAAGCTGTGATTTCCACAGAATAAATGGTAGGTTATACCCTAACTGAAGTAGTTAGCTCAGCTAAGCATGAGAGAGAGAGAGATGTGGTCACTGAGGCTGTAGTTAATGACTGTGTTCTAATTGACCTGATAAAGTTTTTTTGGATTCTGGATTAGTGGCCAAGTGGGACAGCTCTTGATTTTACAGAAAGCCCAGGTAGAATGAATTTGATGTGGAAAAATTAAATGTAAAATTCTGGAGTTTCAGAGCATGTAAAGGGGGAGTGCAGAGAGAGCAGTAAGAGGGCTATGGGAAGCACAAATAATCAGAGCCACCAGCTAGCTTTTGAAGTAAAAAATCAGCAGTTAGGAGTAAATGGAGGAACAGAGACTTCTTGCTTCCTTCTGGAAACCGGGGAGCTGCAGCACTTAGTGCATCGGAGTTATTGAGGGATGCAATTTGAAGAGAAGCAAGTAGACTAAGCTAACTGCCTGCTGTTGATGGCTAATCTTATTTTGAGTATTAGAAGCAATTGTGTAGGTCTAAAGAGGAGTGAGGAGGTGTGTAGTTGCCAGACTCTGCCTCTATTTCTTTTTATTGTCAGACACCATTACAATCAGCTGTTAAATGGCTAGAGTAAATGAGGAAGTCTGTAATTCTTTGGTGTGATAAAAGGAAAAATAAAGCTAGAAGGAACTGGAAAAGTAAAATCGAAGTTTAACGTTCCTTTTCCATCAAAATAAAATTGAAAGGAAAAAGAAAGGGTTCTCTTGTTTCAAGGCATTAAAAACAGGAAAAAAAGAAATTAAAATATGTAGGTGGTAAATACATACTTTTTAAACAAGTGCTTACAACTGTTTGACTACTATGGGGGTTTTTTTCCCTGTTAGAAACTACTTTTTATGGTAGAGGGCAATGCTCTATAAACTGCATGCCCACCCACATAGTCACTTCATAAAATAAAATAAATAGCAGTAAATCATGATGGCTTTGCATTATTGGGATTTATGTGACATACAGTATCACAGGTGAGATGTAGACCACTGAGCACAGTAGGCTGTTCATGAAGGTTTAGCACAAACTAAACTCAGTCCATAGCAGCATTGCTATGCTCAGTCTTGAAAATGTTTAAAGCATGAAGTGACTGTTCAAATCCCTGTGTTCAGAATGTGTCTAAATCTTCAGTTCCTTAGTAAATGGTCTGAATACCATAGTTCCTAGTAAAGGGTCTGACTACCGAATGAAGGAAACATTATAGCTACACAAGTGCTCTTCAGACAGGTAAAAAGAAGCAAGTGCTTGGTCCAGCAGTCTTTGTCAGGGAAGAAGTTAGACACAAGCTGCCATTTTTATTTCAGGTCTTAAAAATGTTCCATATTTCAAGATTTCAAAAATGTTGTATGAGAAGACTGTCAGCTTTCAGGTGGCACAGAGTTAGATTTTGTGAAGTAATGGAGATTAGTTAGATGGTTTTCTTTTTCTGCAAAGTATTAAACCTATATAAATGTTCTCTTTACTTCTTGGAGTAGCAGGATGACCATGTGAAAGTAGTTGTGCCCTTGTGACCAAGAAAGCCAATGGCATCCTAGAGTGGATCAGAAGAAGGTTGGTTAGTGGATCCAGAGAGGTTCTCCTCCCCCTCTACTCTGCCCTGGTGAGATCACATCTGGAATATTCTGTCCAGTTCTGGACCACTCAGGCCCAAAGATTATTAAGGGAGTGGAATGTCTCACTGATAAGGAAAGGCTGGGGGAGCTGGGTCTCTTTAGTTGGAAAAACGGAGATTGAAGGGTGACCTCATTAATATTTATAAATATAGAAAGGGCAGGTGTCAGGAGGATAGAGCCAGGCTCTTCTCAGTATCATCTAATGATAGGACAAGGGGCAGTGGGTGTAAGCTGGAACATAGGAGGTTCCACATAAATATCAGAAGGAACTT
>JAOXOE010000632.1:14713329-14756662 GCA_028565055.1 Phoeniculus purpureus | reverse complement strand
TCGAGGACATCCTGGGCCGCGGCCCCGCCGCCGCCCCGGCCCCCCACTCCCTGTCCGCCCCTCCGCCGCCGACGCTGCCGTCTCCCAACTCCTCCTTCACCAGCCTGGTGTCTCCGTATCGGACCCCCATCTACGAGCCGACCCCCATCCACCCGGCCTTCTCCCATCACCTCGCCGCCACCTACGGCACCGGCGCCTACGCCGGGCCCCTCTACTCTTTCCCCCGCGCCGTCGGCGACTACGCGCACGCCCTGATCCGGCAGGACCCCCTGGGTAAGCCATGTCCCCCACCCCCAGCACTGCCCGGCCGGCCGCCGCCGTCCCGCTCCTGTCCCGTCCCTGGTACCCCCGTCGAGGGCTGTGAGAGGGAATGGGAGTTCACTGAAATCTGCTCCCCGGTTTTGCCCCTGCCCCACCACCCCTCCTCGCTCCCCTCGCGTGTCTGCGGCCACGTCTGATTTCCAGTAAATTAAAGACGCGCCGCACTCGGCGCTGGCAGCGACAACACAGTGTGCGGCCGCGGTGACTCAGATTTATTTTCCTTCAACCAAGTGACTCTGAGAGTGTCCTCAGTAATGTCGCGTGTGGTTTTGGTGGGGAGTTTTAATTGTGCTGGGAGATCGCATGGCCGATCTCAGCCTTTTCCTGCGGATGATTTGAAAAACAACCCGGGGGCCAGCTCCGCTCGCCGGGGCCCCCGCCGCTCCCCGGTGGGACGGGACGGGACGGGACGGGTCGGGTCGGGTCGAGCCGGGCTGAGATGAGGCGGGGGTTCTGGCGCCCACTTCTCGCCCGCGGGCGGGGGGAAGCGGCCCCGCTGCGGGGGCTGAGCCCCGCACCCTGGCCGCGGCACTTGTTCTTGGTGATTGCAAAACTGGACCTGAGTCACCACATTCGTGCAGTGAAAGAGTCTGACCCTTTCCGTTCATACAGGAAACCTTGAGCTCTCGATAGGAGTAAATCTGGTTTCAGAAGCTGTTAAGTGTTTTCCTGGCCGCCTGAAGCAGGCTGTTCCCCGGGAGTCGTGCACATTGCTGATTACTTTATCGACATCCTCAATACAGACAAATTCAGGAAACACTCGACTTCTGATAGCCGGGATCCGTTTTTCTGATATTGTTCATTTCCTCTGTGTGGGATGTGACTTTATGACAGCTAAAATAACCAGTTGCTTCCTATTTTTTTGAGTCTGTTTTGCACCAGAATTACTAAAGCCTGACGCAAGCAAAATCTTGAAAAACAATGCAGCAAATTTCAAAGGGTGCAGGCAGCAACACAGAAAGACAAACACCGGGACACGGTGGCACTGGCCGGAGCCTCCGGCCCTGGGACACGGCTGCCCCTCCGCAGAGGGACCGGATCCCCGACGTGCCGCTGCCTGCACCACCTTACACCTCACAGTCCCGCATCGCTGCCCCGGGCCCCGGTCGCGGCTGGGGGCTTGGGGCAATTCTTGCCCGAAGCGGGTGGGGACCCCGGGCTCTCCCGTTGGCGCAGCTCCCCCTCTGTGCCCCGCGGGGACCTGGGCAGTAGTGCAGAGAGAGGGAGATGGCTTCTTTGGGGCTTTGCAGTGAAAGAGCAGGAGGAAGCAAAGGTTTGGGTTTTTTTTTTCCTTTTTTTTTTCTTTTTTTTTCTTTTTTCTTCTCGAGATAGACCAACAGGAAACACATTGACTTGACGGAAACGTTGCCAAAGCCCGTAGAGTGGCTTTAACTGGTCTCTCTGTTCGGCGGAGGTGAAAAATCAGAGAAGGCAAAAGACCAGACCAGGAACTCGGGGAAATAAAATCAGGCGAAGGAAACTTGCGGACCCCGAAGCCGGGGCGTGGGGGACCCCAGACACACGTGTCCGCAGGCGGGTAGTGACCCTGGGCTCTCTGCCTCTCTCTGAAGGGAAGCCGCTGCTGTGGAGCCCCTTCATCCAGAGGCCGCTGCACAAGAGGAAAGGGGGGCAGGTCCGCTTCTCCAACGACCAGACCATCGAGCTGGAGAAGAAGTTCGAGACGCAGAAATATCTCTCCCCACCGGAGAGGAAGCGCCTGGCCAAGATGCTGCAACTCAGCGAAAGGCAGGTAAGTTTGTGCCCGTGGCCCGGGAAGAGACACCCCATCCCCGGGCACCCCTCGGGGCTGGTCGGACCCGGGGTGGGGGACTGGGATCTGGCTCTCACTTCCTGTTTGTGGCTCGGGTAAGGGTCCTGGCACTTACTAGCTCTCAGACTACGCTGTGCTTTTCTCGTTGTTGTTCAGGTCAAAACGTGGTTTCAGAATCGCAGAGCCAAATGGAGGCGTCTAAAGCAGGTATGGGGGATGTTTCCGTTTCTATGGAAATAAGTATTTTAATTGTTTTATCTTACGTCCGTGCTAGCCTATTCCAGGTTGTATGCAGAAGTCATCTGAAAGGCTGTTTAACCTCTTCACCTTGATTAAAAAGACAAATAGTCATGCTGGAATCCATGAGGGCTCGTTCAGGCAGCACTAACGTTAAAAGCTCTTAATGTAGTTCCTATATCAATTATGGCCGGCTTTCACACACCACCTATTAAAACTCCAAGCTAATTGTTTTGTAAACCCATATGTTGTTTAGCCAATTAACATGGAGAAGATAAGTAATCGTGAGTAAATTACCTCGGCAGTTGTTCTGGAGCAGAATATTTACTGCTCTTTTAAATCGCCCTCTCTTAATAAACAACAGTCGATTTATTCTGCAAACCTTGGGAGAGGCAGGTACAAACACCTCATTTGTTTTGAGGAGCAGCTTTTACTTTTCATTTGCAAATAGTTACAGTGTATGAGGCTGAGAGGTTGAAGTGGTTTCCCTTCCCTTAGAAATTGTGCCCAGGCAGATAAACAAATTTTTATGACCCAAAGGGCCCAATCCTTGGCCAAATCAAGCATCCTTAGCTCTAAGATTTGTGAAAAATCCTTGGATTGTGGCCTGAGTCTGCCGTCAGTAAGTGTGACATGGACAGCCAAGTACTACAGGTAAATTTAAAAGGAATAATAACAGTCTCAGCACAGTGCCGTGCTCTGTATGGTGACCTTCCTCTGGGTTTAACCCGTACTTCAGTTGAGTTAATAATAAATATTATTTAGTAATAAATAATAAAACACATTTCTCTGGCAAGAGGCGAGCTGGCTCCCCAGCTGGATACTCCACAGTACCTCCTTGGCAGGGCCTGAGCCATGCTGCAGAGTGCAGAGAACTCGCTTGGGACCTCAGCCATCTTAAGTAATTTCCTTCTTTTCATTGAGTTGCACCCATTTCTCTGAGTCCATGCAGTTCTGCTATGGGTATGTGGATCTGCCTGCTTTCTCTGAAGAGTATCATTTCATGCCTCCTTAGGGGACTAAGCTCCCCAGACAGCTGCCAGTGCAGGCCTATTTCTGTTTTCTAAAATGGGCTTTGGTTTGGTTTTTAGTGGTGAGTGTTTTCATGTTGAGTTTTGGCTTAATTAGTAATTTTTTTCCCATTTGCTTTTGGGCCACTGATGGATTTGGCCTCCCTCCTTTTGCTGTTGGGAGTAATTAAAGAAAGACCAGGGCAAGAGGAAGCTGTGTGTCAGTGTTTGTAGACTCATAATAAACATTTGCTTTGCTAAAGACAAAAGTTCAGAGGTTCCTGGGCTCCAGCAGCTCCTGACTCTTTTGAAGTGGCTGCGATAACTATCACCAAGGAGCCTTATTCACAGCAGCAGCCCCTGTGGCTGCTGCGGAATGGAACCAGAGCCGAGTCTCTAGTGCAGTTGATCCCCTACTCAGCCCTGGCTCACTTGGGCAAGTTTATAGGCAGGAGGCTCAGTGAGGCAGTGGGACACCTGCCTTTTCCTGCAAGAATCCCAAGGTGGTTTTCCCATGCACCATCTGAAATTCCTAGGCTTTCTGGCTCTGTGCCTTGTATTTCTGTATAAATCAGGCTTCTTTCATTGCAGGAGAACCCTCAGGCCACTAAAAAAGAAGAAGTGGAGGGTGCTGACAGTCACAGTGACCAAAGGCCAGAGAGCTGCCCAACCCCTGAGCAGAAGGGTAAGGAAGTCTCCCTGGATGGCTCACAGTACACCCCGTCGCCAGCCTCACAAGAGGACCTTGAGTCAGATGTCTCTGAGGACTCTGATCAAGAAGTGGACATTGAAGGCGATAAAGCCTATTTCAGTCCTACCCACTAATGGCCCCATGTGGAGTGTGGACCCTAATTCGGCTTGCACTTTCCCAGGGGCTGGTTTGGAAGAATGTTATGCTACAGGAGAAGACTTTCACCATTCCACTGAAAGAAAAAACCCAACACCACACAGACTTCTTTTATAACAGAGAAAGAAACATGTGTTTTCCACACTCTGTTTTTGACAGATCTCTTAATTTGGTTAAAGGAACATGGTTTATATTTAATTATTTGTAAGTTATATTTGTACATTAATTGAGTTCTGATTGGAATATAATACTGCACCCTGTCTTTCCTTACTCATGTGAGGTCTGAATCAGCAGCTGTTGGTGATCAGGCAAAACGCCTTTCCAGCTAGTGTGGAAGTGACTATGGAGTGCAGGACTAAGCCCTTTGTATGTATAAACATATATAGTTTAAATAGGTTAATTTAAACAACCTTGGAGAACGTGTTCTGTGAAACTGGGAGGGATTTGACCATCCCAACAAGTGCCTTATGCTCACACCCTTCCACCTGCCATGGTGGCTCTTCACTGAGATATCTCTCTGTCCATCAGGTAAAGTCTTTGGACGGATGCATTTTTGCTCTTGCTTGAGATGAATTGTGCCTTCTCAGGTTTTTGAGGACTGTACCCCACAATCCAGATGGTTTCATTTGGAAGAAAAACCTCTCACATTTTTCTCCCTTGAAATCTCCAGCTCTGCTTTTTACAGATTTCATGTTTGAGAAGAAAATGCACGGAATGATAGGGTCCTGCTGCAGGAGAGACACTGGCCTCAACTGTGGGGGAACAGTGAGGTCCACTGCTGTAGGAAGATAATGCCTATTGTACACATATCTGCTTTTGTACATACTAGTTCTCTTTAAAAGTCTGTGGTTTTATACCTCGTGTTGTTCATATTTTGTACATATTTGTTCAGTGTTTAAAAAAAAAAGAAAACCTTGGTATTTAATTTTTGGTGGACTCATCTGTGAAATAAAACTAAACTGCACCACTTACCATGCTGGCTGTCCAGTTACTGGCAGAATTCCCAGACCGTTTCCCCCCCAGCAATGCCCCAAGTGGGTTGTAATTGGGCTTTTCCATCCAGTACCTTGCTGCTTCTCAGCCAATATGGAACTCTCTGTGGGCCCATGCTTTGCAGGGGTCTCGCCTGAGCTCATGGCTTATTTATAATCATTTTTTTGCTATTTTCCAGCCTGACACCCCATTTATCAGTTTTGCTGTGGCCACTCAGGAAAGGGCTCTGCTGCGGGAAGGAGAAAGCCTGGTCTGCTGGATGGGTGGGTGTTTACTCTCAACAGACTGCTTTGGTGGGGTGGGCTGTGGAATGAGGGCTGGAAGAGGAGCGGGCACTGCTTAGAACCATTGATCCCAGTGGTTACCCATCGGCCTTTCTCTGAAATGGTGCCAGGCTGGTGGCACGGGGAAAATGAACACCCGAGAGTGCAGGGAAATGCCCCTGGGATGGAGGCACTGTCCAACTTCTGTTCCTGCTGGGTGCTGCAGCTGCATCAAACGCACAGGGGACAAGGACCTGCTTTTAGTACCAGGAAAGAGCAACTTTGACTGGTGAGACATGAAGACCCTTAAGCCAGCCAGTGCATCGCATCTAAGTGAGTTAGTGCTTCCAGAATCACGCATGGCAGCTGAGTTTTCTTACTAAATGAGTGCCTTCAGCTTTTTATTTTAAAGCGAACGACGCCCCGGAAAACATGAAGTAAAATGGGAGATTCCCTTTTTATCACCTGTCCTTGCAGGAAGGGAGAAGTGTGAAGCCTCTGCCCGAGCATAGCACAGCATCCTGGTGTGTGCAGGTCGAGATCAGAAAGAGCTGCGGGTCCGCTGAGGGGTTAACCCTTACCCATCCTTCACACTTCCCCTCGGTGTTTCTGTCTCAACCTGGGACTTGGTAAGAACCGGAACAGTCTGCCTGGAGTCCTCTTGTGTGCGGGGGTGCCGGGGAAGGGGCATCCCAGCCCTTTCCCATGCGTTTTCCCTTACTCTAACGAGAGCAGGGAGGAGAGCGAAACTGGCGTTGTTTCTTCGGGGCGGCTTTCGCTCGGGGACGGGAACAGGCGTGTAGCAGAGCTGCCGCAAAGCAGGGGCGGCAGGCAGGGCCCGGGGGTGCCGGTGACCTCCGGTAAAGCCCACTGCCACGGGGCGATGCCGCAGCCCCCGGCCGATCGCTGGGGGAGTCTGAGGGCTCTGCTCGAGTAGCAGATCACGTCTGTGTCCCGGCCGCTGTATCGCGGTCACGGGGAGGCCCGGGCGAGTTAGCTGCGGCGCGGGTGCGGAGAGTATTTGGCGGATGCCGGCAGGTGGGGAGCTCAGAGACATCGTCTGCAGCTGCCGGGCCGGGGATGTGGATTTCTAGGGTGTCAAGACAGGTGACAAAAGCGCTATCCCTCGGGTTCGGCCGTAGGGATGCCCTAGCTTACCCACCCACCCGGGGAGGGGGTCATCGTCTCACATCGGGGAGAAGCACACTGGTGGGGACAGGACAAATCTGCCCGTCAAACTTCCCTCCCCGCAGCCGCCCGAACGCCTAAATCTCGTTTCCACAGCGGGGTTGACCCGAGTGGGGATGCTCACGTCGCGGCGGGCTCAGCGGCTTTCCCCGAGCCCTGTCGTCTACTCGTCAGGGGAAAAATGGCTAAACCGCTTTAAACCATTCCGTAAAATCTTGGAGACCCTTTCATACCATCCCGCTTTCTCCTATTTGTTTGCCTGTTGGCTCTTTCGTGCCGAACTGTCACGTCTGACCTTTCTAGCACAACTCCCGTCTTGTTTTCGACTTTTTTATCAGCCGATTCAACTTGAAAATGGTTATCATTTAGCAGAAAAACAAACAGAAAAGCACATTTTTGTAAGCAAAACGTTAATGATTGGAAGAATTGCACCAATTTCAGCTTGACAGTGTGTGATTAATCCTCCGGGTCAGGTACTTATATTTTTAGTCATTAGGTTCGTCGCCCTTTGATATGCACAACTGTTTCCAGCCTAATAGGGCATCGACCCCCTCGCCTACGTACTTTGACTCCGTACACAGCGTGGCTCCGGCTCGCAGCGGGCTCAGCTGCCCGACCGTGGGATGCCCGGGAGCTGCCGGCGGTCTCCATCCCAAAGGCAGCGGCCAGGGTTACCCGTGAGAGCGGGCGGGACAACCCCGCTAGCAGGGCGAGCCCGCCCCCGCGACCAGGACACGCGTGGGGCAGCCGAGAGAGCCCGCGGCGTGCGAGGACGGGGGGAGGAGGAAAGGGGTTGCTGCGTGATGTTTGCAATTCCTCGATGCTTTAATCCTTCCCGATGAAATGTTGAGAGCCTCTTTTATTGCACAATAATAGGAAATAATAACTTAGGACTCCTAATTGTTTGCCTTCACTTAAAAGGACCTTCCTCTGGTCATATCGGGTAAGTGGAGGGTTTGCTGCTTGTTGCTGTCCATTCTGTCTAGCGGACAACTGTGACTGACACTGGGCCCTGAAGAAATCTGCTATTAGATGTCTTCTCAGAGGACAAAGACAGCAGACCAAAAAAAAGTCTGTGCATGTGTATTATTGTCTTTCAGGTACATGTGTTTATATATAAAAGGTAAGATTTTAAATATGTTGTTTTAGCACGTGAAAAAGTTTCAAGATAGTGCTGAAACCCTGAAGCAAGCATCAAGAGCAGGCCAGAGCATGTTGATCTGATTCAGATCGACTTCCCATGAGTGTTTAGTAGTGTCTTTGGCTTAGCAGGGACTGAAAGATTTAGTCCAGGTCTGTGAGTGACAACTGCTTACCAAAGAGACTTTGCTGACTGGGGAGTCTGGTCTTACTCTGAATCAAACCTGGTTGGCTGCAGGCCTCACAGGCACAGGCTTATTTTCTTCCTATAGATTCAAAACAGGAAATCAGTGTGTATTTCTAAAATATCTCAGGTCAGGCACACCAAGGCCAAAACAATTTGTCACAGCTATGAAAAAGCCTCATCATTATAACTTAAGTAGCTTCATTTCGCAAGTCCATTGTTCGAGAGCTATTGACAGATGACTGCTAAGCCCAGGGAATACCAAGCAACTCCAGACTGTGTTGGTTTGGTGAACTCTTTTGATTGGGCTGGTGACTTGTGAATTTTCCCGTGAGTGTCAGATACTCACCCATGTCATAAAAATGTAATTTCTAATGGGACTACGCGAGATGTAGATTTTAGATTTTTTTTTTCTACCGGATTGATACCCACCTATATAACTAGGCCTTACTAACAAATGTAATTGGTTTGATTGGTTATTTTGGCGGTGGGGTGTTTTTTTTTTTTGTCATTTTAAGAAGATCCTGACATTAAATGGTCAGAGAGGCTGTGGTCATGCATGCTCTTCGGTCATGCATGCTCTTCAATTGTGGTAGTGACTTTTTCCTTCTTTAAAAAAAGTGATTTTCTTTCCTGAAAGTATTGTTTTATGATGTCAAAGATGCTAGGAAAATTCCTGGAAACAGTCTAATGTGTTCACTGTGCAGTCAGCGTGGTAGAAGCGAAGCAGTGTAAGGCTGTGTAGTAATGACTGAGAATTTAGCTGCTGACTTGGTAGAAGGTGACAGTTATGACAGCGAGTGTGTTCGCGTGCATGCAGGCTGGTCATTTGCTAATAGCTGTTTAAAGGAATAGATTTGATCAAGTGTTTTGTCTGAGTACATTTCAGTAAAAATGAAGTCAAAGTCAAAACCAATTGCTGTCTGGTGGCCTGCAGAAAGAGTTGGTGCTCACAGTCATCTAGAAGTACTAAAAAGAAAGAGGACCGTGTTTGCTGGTAGCGTTTAGGCAAATTGTACCAAAGATTGAATGGGCATGGAAAATGAGCTGCCAACTCACCGGCCTTAGGGAAGGAGCCATTTTCAGGAGACCTAATTCAATCAATCTTATTCAAGGCCTAAAAATCCCATCTAACAAACCCATGGACCTCAATATCTTTAACTTCATTTTAGCAGGATGATTTACAGTCAACCAGGAGCCCAGACTATGACCTGCTAAAAATGAGAAGATTATCTTAGTACTGAGTTTTGCTCTTGAAAAAAAAAGAAAAGAGAAAGAGACAGACTGAAATAAATCTACTGATCTTTTTCTCCTCTTGTCTAGACAAGACCTTCAGGGTTTTCCCAGTTGTCTATCTGGCTATTGCTTTAAAGACCCATGTGGAAAAACTTATTGTTTTCTGTGCTCCAATTGTCTTTGGCTGTTGCAGTAGATCTTTCCATGAGCACGGCATTTTATTTTAAGCAGTATTCTATCATTGTTTAGACAGGTATAAAAATGTTATATTTAGAATGACTTATCAAACACTTTTTAACCCCTTTTGACTTGTTCTATAGATGCAAGGTTTCAAAACGTGTTCGTATGTGCTAGCTAATATCTTTAAAACCACAGCTTTTGCCCTAGTCTAGATGAGAGAGTGCTTGTCCTGGGATACACCCACATGAGGCTACAGCAGTTTTGAAATGAGTCAGGGCTGTCCACTACTATGCAATTGTATCTAAATGACTTACTGCAACTATAAGAATAAAGAAAAGGGGAAGAAATAACTTTGCTTTATACACATCAGTTCTTCCACTTCCTTCTCTGTGTAAGGAGGAACTCTCTTACCCAGTCAAAAACCCAGTCTAGCACACACAGGCAATCAGAATGCAGCTCAGGCTTTTTGTAGACTTAAGGTGTACAAACACCTAGTTCTGCAAAAGGTTGGACTGAGGATGCTCTCAGGGGACCTGATTTCACAGTTGTCACCAGACGTCTTCGGTTCTGCTAGCGGAGCAGTTTGCAAAAGTACCTTGAACGAAGGTAGGCCAGCTAGGTGTAAGCACCTTAAAGGATGACAACTCTTTAAAGAAAAGGTCTGCACTAAGAGATCTGTTCATTTTAGCCAACGGGTACAGGCAGTGTAGCAGACCAGGAATTGCTTCTGAAGTTCATCCAATGTCAAAGACAAATTTGCTAAATTATTCTTTGTGGTAAACTGCAGAGACTGCCCTGGGAATTGGCAGGGACCAAATCAGATTTCAAGCCTGGTAACATTTTTGGCTAACCTAGTAGTCATCACCTCTCCTAGGAGATGGATGGGCTCTGTCCTGCCTGTGTCTCTGGCTTTGCCTCTGGAGGCTGGCATAGGCAGCGCTGGCTCCATCACTGGTGTATGGCGCCTGTTACTATACTGTCTCCTTGGAACAATAACACCTGCTCCCAACTTTCTGAACATCTTACCCTGAATTTTTTTCAGTGGAGCAGCAGCAATAGTGACGGCAAAAGAGACAGTTGCTCTTGCCAGGCTCTTCCACCTGGATCTCCCCTCTACCACCAGGTGGGAGTTGTACAGCACTTCCCCAAAATCACCTACCTATATGGTAACTTTTTAGGAAGTGGAGGATTGAACCCAATCAGATCAGTAATTACTTTTGAAAATCTCAGTCAGAACTGGATGCAGGTAGTCTTCATGTTACTCACAGTTTCCCATACCATGGTATGAGAAGACAATGCTGACGCTGCGTTAGCTGAATCAAAGACACCCATTTTCTGCCCAGTGCTACTCTCATAATGAATACTGCTCAGGCTTCGCACTGTTTGCTCAGTCAGGTATCTCCCCCAACAAGAGTCACAAGGATGTTCAGAGGGCTGGAGCACCTCTCCTATGAAGACAGGCTGAGGAAGTTGGTGTAGTTCAGCCTGGAGAAGACTTTGAGGGGACCTTAAAGCAGCCTTCTATTACCTGAAAGGTGCTAGAGGAAAGCTGGAGAGGGGCTTTTTACAAGGGACTCTAGTTATAGGACAAGGGGAAATGGTTTCAACTGGAAAGAGAGTAGATTTAGATTAGATTGTAGGAAGAAATTCCTCATTCTAAGGGTGGTGAGACACTGGAACAAGTTGCCTGAAGAAGCTCCATCACTGGAAGTATTTCAGGCCAGGTTGAACAGGGCTCTGGGCAACCTGGTTTAGTGGGAGGTGTCTGTGCCTATGGCAGGGGGGTTAGAACTAGATGATCTCTGTGGTCCCTTCCAACCTAAGCCGTTGCAAGATCTTGTAAAACATTTGAAGCACATGGGCAGTCAGGATGTAATTGCAGGAAGTGCAGGTGATGAATCTCAGCATATGTTTGAATACATTTATGCCTTAATAAAAAAAAAATCCAAACCAATTCAACAGCCCTTACAATAGCCACTAAGTTTATGGCTAACATACCCACATTACACTCTGGTTTTTCTCCCTTTTTAACCATTGCTTGGTACTTTTTCTGTAACAAATTATATACTACTTGCAGATGGGTACCGTTTTGCTAGAGAGTTATACTACAGACATGACACGACACTGTAATTCTTCTGAATGTAGTGTGCAGCAGGATACAACCAACGGCTGGTGTTTCAGAATCTTTGGAAGACAGCAGAAGATCCCTACACTTGATGTAGTAAATAACCTTACACCTACAGTTGTGGTTGGGGAGGGCAGGTTTGATTGGTTCGCTTTCAACCACTCCGAAATGAGCTTGCTGTGTTGTAATAGAGCCCTTGGAAGGGATTTCCTGACAAAATTAATGACTTACATTCTTGTGCGTTTTTCTTTCCCAAAATGATTCTTTTCATAGAATCATAGACTCATTAGGGATTGGAAGGGACCTCTAAAGATCATCTAGTCCAACCTCCCTGCCACAGCAGGACCACCTAGATCAAGTCGCACAGGAACATATCCAGGTGGGTTTTACTGAACACGATTCATTAACATGAGCTGGCCCATCTTCTTTCCTATATATGCAGTAATGTATCTAGCACTTCCAATTGAAAAACACATGTTGATTGTCTAAAATATAGAGTAGTTATTTGTTGGTTGCACCAGGATAAATGTAGCATAATATGACAAGTTGATCAAGGTCTCGCTCTTCCTTAGTTGCTTATGGAATCTGCATTACTACATGCTTTCCATTATTTGCAAATTACACCAGACTGACTAACCAAATGCTTTAAAAATGGGTCCTGAACACTGGTTTAGAAGCCCAGAGGAAGTGGTTTCTTGGCCAACTGCTATCCACGTATTGATTTGATAACAGGGAGGTGGAGGGGCGAAGATGGTTGTATTGATGTACAGAGCTGTTGATTGTTTAATTGAAGGTAACATTTTTAGCTTCACTAGTCAATTAGCTGATCTCATTATGTTCTTAAAAATCACTAAAATACCATCCTGACTCAAGCAGCTGCACTTTGCTGCCATATTGTCTAAAGCATTAGGAAAATAATTTGCTAATGCTGAATTACAAGTGTAAATATGTGATATTTTTAGTGTCCAAACAGGCTTTCTCTGTGTGAGAGATCCTGAATAACTACCATGCACCAGGTATGTAAAGACAGAGAGGGATATGAACTCAGTTTTTATCTTCGCTTAAATGAATAGTAAACTACTAAATGCTCTAAGGCTTTGTCTAAATTTTTAAACCTTATAAACAGAGAGGAAGGTAGAAGGAAAAAAATAACAATTTCTTGGCATTAAAGCACACTTTCAAAAGTAAATGAAAGAGATTGTTCAGTGCCTGGCACAATCCAGAGGGTTTTTTTAAGAGTAAATGTAAACTAAGACAGCATTTGGCATCCCTGTGGAGGAAGAGGCCCTGTGCTGTGAAGATGCTACAGGTGACATGTAGCAACAACGTGACTGTGCTCTGGAGGAGACTCCAGAGCAGCAAGGCTGACTTGTCGTGTGCCTGGTCTTGTTTGGTAGTTGCTCACACAGGGTTTTGCATAGCGTGTCTCAGATTCTGTGCACACACAGTACGGACTTGAGCACTGCTAGTATTGCATTTTATGTATTTCCAGTCCTGACATGGAACACAATCCTCTGGGCTAAGGTGTTTTCATTTTGCAGGAAGACTGCCACAGAAATTGTAGGTGACCAATCCAAGCACAAGTTACGTGAGAAGCTCTTTTCAAGATCTGTGTGGCATGAATTCTGCTTCCTTTACTTTCCTTCCTTTACTTTCTTTCATTTGTTTTCAGATCAGTTCGTAGAAAGACAGCTGGTTTCCTTGCAGAAGAAGGAGCCTGGGGTGAATTTCTTCATTCTTGCAGGCATTGTGACTTCAGTCACAAGAACTTGATGAACTTGCAAAGGGAGCCAGACATGTTTTTGTCTCAGTCCAAAGGTGTAACAAAAGGTTATGAATCAAGTTCCAGAAACAGAAATAAAGGAAGAATTAATCTTTTTTAAATTTTTTGAAATTCACAGAGGGGTAATGGTAGATATTAATAGTTGAGTAATAGCATAGAACAAATTCAGTAACACCAGGACCTTCCAGGTTTTGGGGTTATTACCAGTGACTGCTGTTTCTAGTTCTGTGCCAATCTGTGTATCACCCCCAGTTTATTCAGAGCCAAAGATGACTGTTAAAATATGAAGATGGAACAAAACCACATAGTGCTGATGAACAAAGGTACCTGTTCCCCAGCCTTAGAGCACACGTCTCCAAACTTCTCAGGAAATACAATTGTCGTCCTTCACTAGTTATCTGTTATGGTTTAAGTTCCCTCACATTAGTAGCTCCCAAGCTACCTGTACACTTGTTACTTAGGTTTTTAGACACCTGACTTGAAGCACAAAGTGCAAGGCAAATGAAACCACTAGTATTTATTTTGAGATTATTTGAACTAGCAACTGGATTAGGCAGAAGGCATTGATTTAAATGATGAGATCAACCCCAAATTCTAGGGCATTCACAGGGAGTCTTCCTTACTGTTATGTTAGGTGCCAAAAGATCTTTTATGTTGTAACATGAACAGTGGCATGGAAAAGGCAAACCCAGCTTTCCAGTAAGACATTGCATTTCAGACTGCAAAACTACTCAGGGTCTATATTGTAGCTGTTGTCTTTTGTAGCTACTGCCTTTTTCGAGTGTGGGGAGGAGGTCTGCACCTCTCTGTATTTTCTGTGGAATTGGGCAGAAAGAGTAGGAGCTATGTAGAGCTACTTTGTGATTCGTTTGTGCTGTCAAGCTAGGCAAGTCTGTTATGCCAGCACTACTGCGACCAACCTATCTGTCCAAAATGGAACCAAAACCTTTCTCAGGTTTAAATAGCACAAACCCATTTTTGGAAGGGGTAGAGCAGGTTTAACATAACTTGGAGTGATAGCAAATTTGACTGCGATTTGTTTAAAGGAACAATTAAACCAGTTAAAATACTGATTCAAAAGCATTTCTTGGTGATAGCTGCTATCAACAGAGGCTTGACTTCCTCCTTGGTAAGCAGGCCAGGAGTGCCAACCTGATGGACATGAGAGCCTGGAAGTCCTCCTCTGAGCAGAGCCCTGTGCAATAGGAAGGGCTGCAGAGAGAAGTTCTGGGAATAGTCAGCTCAAGAAAAGTGCCCAGGGCCAAGTATTTGCAGAATTGCTCTGAGCTATCATTTTGCTTCAGGTCTTTGTGGTTTTTGAGCCCACCAAAAGACTGAGTGGTGTAAGAATATCATTGCTGTGCTCAATCTGGTGCCACTTGAAGACCTGTACACTGGAGAAGGCTGTCTTGAGGCTGTTGGTAAACAGTTTCTGATGTATTTGACTGGCATTAAAGTTCATGAAGCATCTTAAATGCCAAATGCCTCCTAACCTGCACCTTGAAGGGCACATGTTGACATATGGCTATACATTGACAAGAAGCCTTTGCAGAATAGAATGGTAGAGAAGAATTGGGGTGTAATTTTCTTTACTGTTAAGTATTTTTAATCTCTCCTTAGTTTTGTGGCTTTTTATTTTTCCTTCTTATTTATTTTCTGTGATTTTTCACTTTATTTTCAGAGTTCAAAGAACTATTTCACTGGCAGCGTGAGCTATACCAAACCCTGCGGTTGCACTTAGGATTGATTTGTGAGGCAGATTTAGATAGGAGTGTCAGCCTAGAGAGACCATTTTCCTCATCAGTAAATCTGCACATTTCCTCAAATGAAGGGGGTAGGTGAGAATTTATTTCGTCCCTTTCATTCCTTTTTCATTTGAGTAGAGCACCTGCTGCTGCCCTTACACAGCACTGGATTGCCTTTAAGCATTCGGAAACACACTCTCTAGAAAAGGAACATGCATGATGTGCTGTATTTTGAAACTAAAAGAGCCTGAAATCATAGTGTCAGCCATAAACACATTTCTCAAAGTTCTGCCTCCCAAGAATTGACCACAGCATAAAGGTGGTGTAATGAATGAAGAGACTTCAGTGATTTGTGAGGATATGTCTCATTCTGTTTCTAGATAGAAGTAGGTAATTAATTAACCCATAAGTATATATACATTAAAAGTAGAATTTGCTTATGACCATCAAAATAGGCACTATATGATACAAAAACATTGAAATACTTTATTTAATCTTAGCAGTAATCTTTTCTGCAGGCACATGTTATTCCCAAGATAATAAACTTTCTGACAAACATTTTCATGTGATCACTCACAAATATTAAGGCTTTTAATAGTCACATCATTCAATACTTCTATTGCCTAGCCAGCATTTACTGTGAATCTATTAGTGTCCTGCTTTTAATTCCTAATGATACTAAAATTAAATTAGCTATGACCAGATCTAGAAGACTGTTTATACAAGCAATCAGGGAAGTTAGCTGTTCACTGGCAGGGCAAGTGTCTGCAAATAGTCTCTGCAATAACATATTAGCCACTGCAAATGGAGGAATATGAATCAAGCACATAGATTTTGCACTTGTTTCCCTTGTGCTTCCCCCTCTTTCTTGGGCGTGTTTGCTAACACATTTGTAAGTCAGAAATGGCTCCAAATGTTGAGTGTTAGTTAGACATGGGAACTGGAGCATAAAATAACAACTACACTTTATCCTTTTTAATCAAGAGGAAATGTTCTAATGTTGGATTTAGATTTAATGTAAAACTAAATATTTGACTCACTATATATTATGTCAGTAGATTAGCTGGTAATTATCACGGTTTTCAAAAGTAGGGCTTTAATGCCTCATTTGACATGATTTTGTCAGTCCCTGGCAGAAAGCTGATAAACCCTCCATTTATGCCATTACAGCTGCCTCTTCTAGCACTGTGCTGCTATGGAGAGGGGTCAGCTGTCATTTCCTTAAAACCTTTGGTTTTGGTCATTTTATAACAGGTTGATCTTTAAAGTTCATTTGGCTGTATTACAGTAGGTAAGGTCCAGACTATAAATCAGGTTTTGATGGTACAAAAATAGCTTAAATTGACAAAGTGTCCAAAAGTTATCTAAATACAACACTCTGTCCAGGTAGCTGTGCTGGAGTTAAAACTAGCACTGGACTCCCCTTCCCATTTTTAGTTTTTTTAGTCTCTTCTTATAGTAAACCTTTTTGTCCTTTTTTATTTTTTTTTTTGCGAACAGAGAGCAAGAAAAAACGTTTTCCACGCTGAAATGGACCAGATTACATCGCCTCTGCTGATCAGAGAACATGATCCCATGGGATCCTCTGGTTTTAAAACCTTCTTTATTACCTAGGTGCAGTTGTGGGAATGGGCAACACGTCACCCTGCACCCCAGCTCTTATAGACAACATGGATATGCCAGTGCCAAGTAGGCAGGGCTCAGAAGAGCTGCATTGGGAATGTCATTAGTCCCACTGAATTCTATTGTATTTCTTACCATTTCCACAGGGAAGAGTTGATATCCTCATGGGCCCACCTATAAATGTGTTTGAGATGCCGAACGCCACCTGCATTGTCTGAGACGATGGAAGCTCGGGTACAGAATGGCTCCAACCATGGCTTCCTACATGACTTGCTGAAGCTCTGCTGGATAATTAGTGAGTTAACTGCACAACATACTGCACTTTCAGCGTAGTAACTCCATTAAAGATACAAAATATGCATCTGTTTAGGAAGTGTGGTATATTTTTACAATTATCTGAATGAAATTAATTGCAGAATTTCATGTCAAACCTAAATGTTGCCCTGTCTCCAGAAGTGGAAGGACAATCAAGCCTCTGACTTGGAAAGAGCTCAACTCACCTGCCCCTTCTCTTTTTGTCCCGTTGAACTCATTGAAGCCAATGTCAGCATTCGCATGAGTGCAATGAGCATTTACCTTTAGTGGCTGGCTTTTGGTAGGGCAAGTACGTGGAAAATCGTCTCTTCAGTAGGCTGGAAACAAAGTTTTCTAGTTTACAGGTGCGAATGGATTTTTCCTCTACCAAAACAGAAGGAAAAAATGTGGCAGCACTGACAGGTTGTTCTGTGCAGACACCCAAAACCTGAAGGTGCAATTTAAGAATTCATGTCTTAAGAATCTCTGCTCGTGGCCAGTCTTGTCCTTGGTGACAGTACTCAGCTGTCACCAGCCTGAGCCTTTGCTGCAACAAGTGGCGACTTCGGTTACAGGACTTTCGTTTGTCCCTCTGATTTGGGAAGAGCAGAATAAGGGCAAATAAGACAATTTCCCCCATAAGGTGGGAGGAAAGTCACACATATCTGTGCCCCATTGCAGTCCACCCACTCCTTCCTTCCCTGGGCCCACCCTTCCGCCCTTTGCACTGTCCCCAGGGGCACAGAGGCTCTGCCTCAGCTAGACGCAGTGGCTGCAAAAAGGAGAGCAGAGAGCCTTTAGCCCTGCAGGGCCTGTGCAGAGGGGAGAAGATGCTTGGGGACGAGGGAAGCAGTTCTGCAGTCCTCTGAGTGGCAAAAGGAGTCATCTGTGTATCTAAAAGCGATAAAAAGAGCTTCCGTCCTCCCTATGCCAACTTGTGAGGTATGTGCTTGGCTAGTCTAGGGAGCTGCCTTGTTGCTGTGCCCTGTCTAACAGTTGGAGCTACCAAGCCTCTAATACAACTCAAGTTCCAGGTTGTTTGGAGACAAAATTGGCTGCGTGGTGAGTTGAGGTTAGCACTTGTGTTATCTTAGAGGTTAACATTCTCATGGGAACGTGCAGAGGTGGCATCAGGTAGACCACTGTAACAGCACCTTTCGTTTGCTGAGCTGGCATCAAGGCAGCAGTGTCAGTCAGCAGAGGCCTCCAAGCTCGTGGGATCAGCACTTTATTCACATGAAAGATCTGACGCCTTTGATTCAGTACTTCTGTCTTTCCAGGATGATGACACCAAAGCAAAGGTCCCTGTGATCTCACTGTCTCAGCAGCTTTCACGTGTGAGGTTAGTACACAGAGAGTTGCCCCTCTGGCATCTATTTACTCAGTGGAAAGGGAGCAAAGAGGCACAGACTTGCCCAGGGTCGCACAACAGCAGTGTCGCCAACTCTCCGCAGTGCACTGGCTTGTTGCACCAGGTTTTATGGTTTATTTCCAGTCTCCGTTGTTACTGTTCTGTGATAATCTGAACTTTCATTAAAAAAAAAATGTTTGAAGACCTGCTATCAAATGACAATTAGAAAATGCACAGCTGAAAACGCACAGGCTTAAAGAATCAGAATGCAGATAAGAACCTGTGTGATGCGTAGAACAAGCGTGTTCTCAAATTTCTGGCTTTTCTGTGGTAGGACAACTCATGGTTTTAATGTGGACGGTGAAGGTTGTGCTTTGAAGTCCTCTAACTTGCTGAAGATGCTCCTGTTCACATGCATGGTTCTCAGGGCTGCTGTAGCCACAGCTTACATGGGACAATGGTGTGGGTGGAGGCACCCCGAAAAAACTTAAATAGGGGCAAGAAGAATGTTCTTAACTCATCAGATTTACTATTCTGTTCTCATAGACGTCATGGTCTCCTTATATAGATCACTAAAGTGGGTAGAAGTCACACACCTTGTTTTTACTTTCATCCCCTTTCATTTCCCGCACAACCCCTGCTGCTGCTGGCACTCTTCTTACTGGTTGACAAGTCAGCATATTTGCTGGCCAGTGTATGGTTTGACTAACTGCTGTTTAGGTGGGGTAAGTGCAACACCAAACCCCAAACCTCTACATACTCACCTAATAGAGCAAACCAGAAGGTTACATGCCCCAACTAGGATGAGACTTTCAGCAGTATTTGGCATTGACCTAACAACATCCACTGTTAAATAAACCCACAGAAAAAAACCCTTCCCTGACTCGGAGGTGGACAAAGCCATTCTTGCCCGCTCCTGGAGATGTGACTGTCAGTAATGTCTCACCCCCATTAAAGCTCAGTCTTTGAGTCAAAAAAATCAAACGAAGAGACATTCTTTGATTAAGGTTTAGATCGAATTTATAAATGTAGATTGAGGCTGTAATCTTAGACATATTCAGAAAGAGTAAAAAAGCAGTCAGCAGTCTGTTTTACAGATTTCAATTAAAAATTAGTATGTTCAAAAACAGACTATTTGTTCTAAAAGCAACTCTGTTTAACGCAGAAGAATCATTTCTACTTTGCTGTTCTAATTAAACACTGAGAGATTCCGCTTCCCAAATGACTTGATCTTGCACATGCTTACTGCTTACCCAGGCAGCTGATATAAATGGAATAAAACACCTGGCTTTAGTTACACAGTGAGGTCTAATCTGGTCTTCTGGCATGGCATAAAGCACTTGAAAACGCTGCAGACTGAAATCCGTAGGTCCAATTTCTGCTGCATTTCATTTTTTTAATATTAGATGCTGCTAATTCAGACCTAGAGCTTGGGTGAATAACCATTGTGAGGTACATTGTGAGCACTACATATAGATATTAAAGTCCTGGGAGAACAAAGAGTGTGTTTTCTTTCTGTTTAATGTCAGATTCAATTAATCCTGTTTAAATGCATTAATTGGATAACTATGTGGAACACTGTCTTTGAAGGGGAAAATGCTATGGCTTTTGACCCGTTATGTGACATCCAAACACATAAAAAAAAAATCAGAGGGTCACCATGACAGCAATAATACATGTGAGATGACAGCTATGTACCCCAGAAAATAAAATCACTACATGTACAGTGCAGATTAAGTGAGCATCTGGTAATCTCTTCCTGTTCCAGCAGAGCAAAAGGAAAAGCTAAACTTAATAAAGTTACAAACCCCATGATTTCTAAGAAATCATGATCTGAATTCTGCCTCAGGAAATTACAAGTCTACTACTCACCTGCCCTGAACAAAAGTAGGCACACCTAGTGTCTCTTTACCCTTAATTTACTTCCTCTGGCCAAAGCTTCACTGAGTCTTCCCAGGGGGATTGGACTAGATGATCTTTCGAGGTCCCTTCTAATCCCTAACGATTCTATGATTCTGGAGATGCAGGAGTGGTAGTAGTTATGTTCTTCTTGTCCTTCAGGATTTCTGCTGAAATAAGCAGGTGAGCATATTCAGTTGTAACAGACTACTACAATTTGCTGTAGTTTGTGTTTTATTCTTACTTGACTAGCACAACAGGTAGCTGTTGGAGGAGCCTTGCTTATACGGGCTTTTAGTTTGAGCTGATATGGCTGGGTTTGTGTTGCTGAGTTAGTACTGCCTTACAAGAGTACGAAGTCTAACCACTTGGGGAAACTTAACTGTCATTTTTATCACATAGTGATGACAGATACCCTCCTCAGAAACTTCTCCTCTTTTCATGCTTGTGTCATACAAAATCCTGTAGGCTCTGTATAATGAAGTGTTCAGGAAAATCAAAGCTCTGTGTCAGTCTTGTGGCTAACTGTGTTTCAGTGGATGACACTATGGCTCCTTCCAAAAAATCTGTTCAAGGTTATGAAATGAAGATGGGAAAGTACTGTCCACTGCTCATCATAAAGTTGGGGTTTTTTGTAAAACAATTCAACATAAAAATTAGAGTGAGTAATATTTCCTGTTATGATACAACTGGCCTAAGCAAAATGGAGCTAACACTTACCTGTTTGTCCACTTTATCTGGCAAAAAAAGACCCAACCTGATTCTGCTGCTTTTCCCTCTTCAAAGAGAGCATAAATACATCCTGGCAGTGATCCTTTATGATCACATAAAAGTGGCTTTAATAGTGTAAAACCATATATCCTTTAGGTAACAAGAACAAAAGCTCCTATACGTGCTAAATATTGTTTAATTCAGGAAGTTATTCTTATGTCTATGTTTCCACAACGATTATCAGTAGAATTGAAGGGTGGCAACAATATCCACTAGTTGTCTGATTTCCTTCCCGTGCTATCAAAGATTGAAAGAACAAAGCTGAAAATGCTGAGGGAAATGCCTGTAGCTATGACACAAAGTGCTTTCCAGAAAAGATTTAAGGAAGTTGCCTTTAATATGTTGTTTATGGTATGGAGGAGGCACCTCTGCCTGAGGGTTTTGTTGTGTTGGATCTTTTAAACCTTCCCCAAGTCTGGCTTCAGGATGTTCCTCAGTGAGTTGTGTTCTACTTTTTGTGAGCAAGTGGTAGTGGAAGCACAAAGCTCCTCCATCTTTTCTAGGCTGTTTATTCTGACTTTGTGCTAATGCATCTCAAATCGAGCTGTAGCAAATACCTGTAAAAAATACAGTTCAACCCACTCCAAAAAGTTCAGAGGATAAAATCACTTGGGAAATTATTACTCTGATAGTGTTTATGTTATGGCTTGTTTTAGAAGGTTTCGTATTGAATACAAATTTGTTTCTATTATTGTGACTTCTCTCGCTATGTTTAATAGTGGCTGTGTCTGTAGTGGGAAGCTTAAAGAAGGAGGGCACCTGCTAAACCACACGGCACTGCTAAGATGTTGAAGCCCACGTTCCTAGCTCCTGTTCCTGTCTGGGAAAACCCTTCTAATGTACATCACTTGCAATGGAAATCTGTGCCCTGTGAATGGTTTTAACATTGCTCAGTTCCCTTTTATGGCCTTATTTTGTCTAAATGTCACAGGTCAGTTTCATGTATGTCCTGGGATAGGAACTGGGAGGAAGCACTTGGCATGGCAGCTGATTGGGAAAGGCTGTCTAGCACTAAATCAGACATCCAGATGCTTCCTTGATTAGGATCTCCAGACTGATGTTCCCTTGGACTCTGGGAAGTAGTAAAGAACAGAACCAATGTCTGTCCAGGACACAGGTTACTTTTCTCCTCCAAAATGCTTCTGTCCCTTCGTCATCACTGCTTCCCCTGCCAAGGGCTTCTGCCTAGGCAGAAGAGGAAAGACCACAGTGATGTTTCTCCACCTCAAGCCGCAGACACCCTGAAACCAGGCTTCATCAGGGACTGTGGGTTGGTTCCGTGGCAGCAGCCTCCTCCTCTGTAGCTGATGTTGCTGTTGTTCCACTGCGTTATCCTCTCAGTCAAGATACCTGATTCTGGTGAGTCTTGTGACTTCCTGGCTCAACAAAAGAACTCCTTTTATTAGTGGTTAAAAATTCTTCTAGGGAGGAAACAGAGAAAAAAAATAAAGTAGGACTTTGTATATCATCAGCTACCAAATTGGTGAGACCAGGTGTCCGAGATATGTTGAGCCAAGCAATAATGGCCACACTGGGGAAGGCCTGCCCACTCTTAGGCACGGCTAGGGAAATGAAATCTGCTGCCAGTGTCAGGGAAAGGATCTGGATTGCACTCATTTATTTGGATGCCTCAGTTCTGCCCAAGTCTGTCTTGCACATGGTATTCTTTAAAAATGGTCTATAAGCATTGCCCAAAGTCTGGAGGGATGAAACCTGGCTTGGTTGGAGCTTGCCAAAGGAAGAGTTTGTTTTAAATAACTGGATTATGAACTGGAAATTTCTGAGAGGTGAAAACAGAATTTAATATGCACTAGGTTAAGACTATTTCTCCAACAAGTAAAAAATTTATGAACTTGATAAGTTTATATTTAAATAAGACGGGTGAAAATCAATCACACAAAATCTTACTTGCTGGACCCAATCGCTTGTTGCTCATCAGCTCTCACTACCTCTTTGCCACTTCAAAAGACCCTGTTAACTGCAGTCTTCATGTTTTCAAGGTCAGAGGCATCTTGTTCACTACTTGTAGTGCAGGCTATAAAACCAGAAGATAATGCTTAACAGCCAACTAACAACCGCCTTTTGAGCAGGTGAGAGCTGAATATCCATTGCCCTGCAATGGGTGCCACAGTTTGTGCCAATCAAAGTGGTGTAAAGGAAAGTCAGAAGGGGTCAGGAACTATGCCAAATTGGGTGTTAATCTGATTTTTCCCTCCTCTATAGAGTGAAGCAAAGAATTGGATTATCCATAAATCCCAAAGTAACATTGGAGGCTGCAATATACAGTTTTGCATAACTTCATACATGTTCTGGCACAAAGATCCTTCTATCCTTATGTAATGTGTGTTTTTAACATGGAATAAAATACCTCCTTCTCCTTCAATAGTATTAGAGTTGTGGGCTTGGTTTTGTTTTCTCCAGATGGGAGTGGTTTAACCTAACAAAGGGGACAGGAGGCTGTGCACACTCTTCTTGATTTGGTAGGAATGACAAAATTGTGGATCCCTCCTGTATCTTGTGACCACAAGATCCAGTGCAGGGTGCAGAGCCCCACCACGGGCAGAGCGGTGCCCAGTCCAGCCACCACCCTGCACCCTTAAGAATCTGCTGGTAAAACCTGTTGCTATTTTATTCATGTCTAAATCCTACTTTGAGTTTTTTCCTGTGATGCTTGCCCTTGTTTTCTCTCACCAGATCTACAGGCCAGCTCCTCCAGCAGTGTGCACAGCCATGGTGGTGCTGGTCCTGTGTGTTCTGCTGTTCCCTGCCTGTGTAGCCAAGCAAGCCCTAGTGTGGCTACACAGCTGCTCATTTGCCTAATTCACTAGCAAATACCTAAGGGACATTTCTCAATGTTCTGCATGTTGGTCACAATTGTTTTACTAATGAATGCAGTGATTGGAATCAACGATCGGTGAGTTTGTCTTTTTGTGTCTTCCACTAACCTGCTTTTTAGATTAGGTAAATGATCCAAGATCATGATGTCCACATCCTTGTTCCTGTAAAACAGGAGTTGTAGCACCTACCAAGGACCTATTTGTAACCTTTGCTGAGCTCTTCAGTATCCTCATGCTTCATGGATGCAGCATAGAAGTGTGTGACCAACATATTATTTTAAACAACCTAGATTTAAAACATTGCTAAAACTCTCCTGTTAGCCACATGGTAGCTCACAGCCCTCTCCTGATGATTCCACCATCACCTGAATAAATTTTAGTCTGAATGGTTTTCCTTCTCTCTCTCTCTTCCCTTCCTTCTTTCCCCAGTCAGTGTTCCCAGGTGCTTTGTAAAAACTCAGGCTGTTGAAAACTAACCACTTTATTTATATTTTTATAGGTTGATTTTCAGCAGAGAATTCCTGGACCTAACTGGCCACATACTTCCATGACTGCTTGCGCTCACAGCAGAGACATGGTAAGGACACATCTGAGTATGGGTAGGGCTGCCTCTTGCAGTCACTAGCTTAAATTTATCAGGAAACTCAAGCTTCAGCAAAGCTTCTCCAGGTGATGATAGGTAACCTCAGCAACCCCTTTGAGGGACATAACATCACAATATCTCAGTGAACCAGGCATCTTAACCTTTAGCACAGAAAAGTGTTCAGGGTTAGCTGAAATTCAGTGACCCACCATGTTCAGGAAACAATGATTTACACATATCATGTAGTCAGCCTTTTCCTGGCTATCTGGATAGAGGTAATAGAAGGGAAGTAAATCTAGCTTGTGCTCTGACACAGTCATCATTGTATCCCTGCCTGAGCCCTAGTCTTCCTGGGGAGGAGCAAGCTTGGTATCTCAGCCCTGTGCTCTGCATAAGCTCATTAAAACCTAGCACTCGGATGAGGTCTCCTGTAATCCCTAGTTGAACTGGAAGATAACTGGGATATAGAAGTTTGAAAGCTGTAGAGTTAAGGAACTTTTCTGGGCTAGTGACAGACTTCATTTAACACCTCTGAGACTTTGTAAAGTAAGCTGAACAGAGTATCAAGAATGTTTCACATAGTTTTCTCTAGTGTTCAGGATCCCACTCCCAAGATAACAGGGTAACGAGAGGTGATCTCATTAATGTCTATAAATATGCAAAGGGTTGGTGTCAGGAGGATGGAGCCAGGCTCTTCTCATTGCCATCTAGAGATAGGACAAGGGGCAGTAGGTGTAAGCTGGAACATAGGAGGTTCCACATACATATGAGAAGGAACTTCTTCACAGTGAGGGCGATGGAGCACTGGAATGGGCTGCCCAGGGGGGTTGTGGAGTCTCCTCCTCTGGAGACGTTTCAAACCCACCTAGATATGTTCCTGTCCGACTTGATCTAGGTGATCCTGCAGGAGAATTGGACTAGATGATCTTTGGAGGTCCCTTCCAATCCCTAATGTTCTGTGATTCTGTGAATATAAGCTAAATGCTTGAGTCAGCGTTCTTGGCTGCTGAAGGGAAAATCTAGTAACAGTCCTGGTTACACAAAATGGTCTTTCTATCATAAAAATTAGGAAAAGTATTAAATTGGTTTTTTAATTACTGAAGTATCTTCTGCTTTCAGATTTGGGGTCTGTTTAACAGCGTGTATCCCAATAGCAACGGGCAATCTGCGTCACAGAGCAATGCACCATCAGGTTTATGTAAACTGAGAAAAACTTAAAACAGATACTAAGAGGTTTTTGACAATCAGCTTTATGATTGGTTAATAAGTGACCTAGTTCAAATAAGTGAACATTTTCTAGTAAAGTAAGAGAGAGTGTTATAAGGGTCTTTTTGTCCCAAATGAGTCCTGTATCCTTTACACGTCTATTTGTGTGACGCTAGCTAGTTTTTGTTCAGCAAATACAATAGTGGGAGCTGTAGAGAAGCAGTCTTGTGTCTTATCAACAAATCTACTGCAGATGTTGTTCCTGCTAAAACAGTCCCTGGGTAGGGATAGTTGCTGTTTTCATAGTTCAGTGTGTCCATTAGTGTGCGCAAGGAGCAGCTAAATGCATTCTATTACACCGCTGAGGGGCAAATCTTCTGTGACGGGGCTAAAGTGGTACTTGACCAAGAATTTACCTACTTCAGGCTCTCTTCACGTTTCAAAAAAAGATGTAAAAATTACTAGAAGTTGACCCTTATAGCAAGACTTGGTAGCTTTTTTACTGAAGTCTAAAGAAATTACACTTGACCGGTCAATGTACAGAGAATACCAGTATTTTGCAAGCAGATTTTAAAACCAAACCCTGATGCTGCTTCTGGCTTTACCAGAGTCAAATCTGCAGTAACATTACCAGAGTCAGTGTTTAGAAAATGAAGACAAATGCATCAGTTTTGGAGTATGCTTTTCCACCATGCTGAATAGTTCTCTAAACCTGCTGGAGTTATGTGGTCCCAGATGTTTAGCTTCAGAAATTGTGCTTTTACTTTGTAGTTATCAGGAGATCCTGCCATTTTCCTAAAGTACAGGACTCTTACTCAAACTTGCTGTTATGATATTTTGCGCCCCCTTCTGTAGGTATCTGGTGAGAAGAAAGTAGACCTAACTCAAAAGCCATGATACAATGACCTCTGGGAAAACGTGAAATGCTCTTGTTTCTTTGGTGTGATGTAACTTGGCCAGGTTTTAATCCTGAATGAAGGCACTGCTGAGCCAGGTTGTACCATGTCTGTTCCCAGTATTCTTTTACTTTCTTGATGGTTTGCTGTCTTGATTATGAAAGAGAGCATCTGCCCTGGGAGCTTCAGACAGAGAGTTATCTCATTAGAAAAATACATTGAATCCTGTTGGTGGTTGGTTTTTGGGTGCGTGGGTGAACATGTGTGAGGAGTTGAATCTCTGGAGCAGTTGGTGGTTCATTTTAGAAAAGAAAACCAACAGACCCAACTTGAACACAAGGGATGGGTTTTTCTGACCCTGTTTCTGACTCTTGTTTTAAAAGAAGCTTATTCAGCTATAAGGATTTGGGGCTGCTGTTTATAACTGGACTCTGCATGACCACTATCTGACTGCAGTCTGGGAGAAAAAAAAAAAAAAGTAGTTTGTTTTAGCTGAGTAACAAAGAGACCAATTTATAAGGCAAATGGTACTTTCTGATTTCATTGCACTGACATTTTGAGGTGACTAGTTCTTCCAGGGAAAGACACTGTGATTTCTGTTGTTATAATTTCAGTCTTGTGCAGTCCTACATTTCAAGTCGAATTTACTGTAGGGGAAATCGGTGCATTTCATGAAACTGGCTTATGAAGAGTTTATTTGACTTAGGAGTGGTGCAAACAGTAACCTGTTCTGCAGTGCTAAATATAAAGAATCAAAATGGAAACTCATTAATGAATGTGAGTTTTTCCTATCCAAGACTTTCCTGCATACATCCGTACACGCACACGTGCGTACAAGTGTGTGTATGTACTTACATTAAAAACCCTTTAAAATGTTTTGTTCTAGTTACTTTTCACGCTGTGGTAGGATCTGAGCACCTGTGCCAAAATTCTTCTTACATTGTGCTGGAACTGCGAGTGAATACTGTTTTCCAAAAGACACCAATGTGTGTTCTGTAGCAGATGGCACAGCTCTTGAACAGTATTTATCCTGCACTCCCAGGGACTCTGAAGTACACAGATAACTTTAGCAGGATTGATCCTGCCATCCTGTAATTCACTGTCAGATTATATTTGAAAGCACCACCTTCATAACTATAACTGCTGACCAACACCTGCTGGGGTGAGAGAAAAGTGTTTTGAAGAGTCCTCTCAAAAGAGCCCTTCTGCTGCCCTTGCACCCAGAGTCCTTCTCTGTGATCTCCTCTCATCCCCATCTCTGTCCTTTCACTTCCAGATTCACTCAGAACCTCCTGCTCAGTCCTTGCCTCCTCACAGATGGGCAGCACCAGCAGGGTTTGGGTCTGACTGCCCTCTGCTTGGCTTCTGCTTTGGGTTATGGTGCTGACTTGCCAAAGACTGAGGAGGGATGTAGGAGTGGTATTAGAGTACAAACACTTCCAGGTAGATCTTTGTAAAGTTTGCAGCTGTATTCCTGAATTCTTATTTTGACTGTTGTCTGTAGAGATTGAGGAAAAAGCCCTTTCATGACAAAGGCAGGAAGCTTTTAACATGAAATCGGTCAAACTTGTCACAATTCACAGCAAACTTGAGGCCTGGATGGAAACACAATATAAACATTCCCAGGAGAGCTGCTTGAGTCTGGCATGGTGACCCATTTGCAACACTAAAATAGCAAATGGTTGCTTGGGGTTTCTTTTATTATTTTTACAACATTTATGTGATGCTTCATTTAAGAATCAATTGCTGACGCACAAGACTTCTCTGTCCATTGATTCACATCAGATGACAAGCCTCTGTAGTCACAAGTGTCTGCCTGGCAGACTTGTTTCTGCAATTGAAAAGTCAATAATTCATTCATAGCCAAGATAAAGAGCTCAAGCCCATTACGAGATTACCACCGTGGTGAAGACTTTCAGTTGTACTCAGACTGAAAGAGGAGGAGACTCTTACTAAACGCTAAGTGCTCATGCTAAGAGGGGAGTGTTTGCTACTTATAGTCTGATCCATTGCCTATTTTATTTCTAAATGCCTATCACTGGACTACCTAAGTAACAATAAACCCGTCACTCAAGTGTTATGCTAAATACTGCTTTCAAGATAACTCCATATAATGAAAACAAAACTTTTTTTGATTGTGATAAAGACGTTTGTTCAATAATTTCTGCCATAATTACCAAGTGACCAAGCAGCCCCTGAAAAGTAATTTCATTGTTATCAAATAACATCTTGCACCTGAAGAAAATACAAATCGCTCGCTGATAGCATTCATTTATCTGCAAGAGAAATCATTCTAGGGAAGGAAATGTAAAGGAGCTCAGAATAAAATTCTCATTGTATCAGAATAAAGGAAAACAGTAAATTTTGAACTTGATGAAAAGGGAGCGAGTTTCCATACTTACAATGTATTGGGTTAAAAACAAAAATGGGACAAAACTGTCCAGAACTGGCCAGCATTGGTGTATTTTATAATTTACTTTGAAACTTGTTTGCTACCACCATGGTAGTTACTGTCTCTTAAACCATAATAAGCCTGTAGTGCTCCATAGTATTTGGTTCTTTGCCTGAGTGCGTGGCTGAGGCTATCAGAAAAATAATCATTGTTAGTTCCTGCTGTGGTAAATCTATCGAGTGTGTGAAGTACCACAGTTTTAGACCTGGTGTTTTCTGCATCCTGTTACTCTGACTGCTATCTGATTCTGGGCTCTTTCCATTTACATTGTCTTCAGAGTCAAATCTCATTCTCCTCTTTCCTGCCTGACATGCAGATCACTGCGGTGGCTGCTCCCTCCTTGGTGTGGCTGTGCTCTAACACAGATCATCTGAAATGATCCTCTTGAAAAGACCACCAAAAAGGGGGTTTGAGTTTGTTTTTAATAAGGTGTTGTTTCGCAGACAGAGCGTAGCATAGCTCTGGCTTAGATTGCCTGGGCTCAGCACTGTTGTGCTAATGGCATCTTCAACACTGCTCTGACCATAGCTTCCTGCATGGCTCAGAGTACAGTTTAGGTCTGACCAGCAATATGTGTGGGGTCCAAAAGGGACCAGAAGTGCTGTTGTTGTGGCTCTTTATATGTCAAGAAACTGTACAGCACAAATCTCTGGGAACGTCACCCAAAGGTGGCACATCAGTCTGATCAATCATTGTCTTTCCCTTATTGCTTCACAGTCTTGTAACAGAAGTTTAAAATATCTTCAGCAATGTGTAGAATTTGGTTGTGTTTTAATATACTGCAGTCGATTTTCTCCTGACTTGTCACACAGTCTGAGCATCTCAAAAAATTGATATAAATCAAGTATAAAAAGAAGTTCACAGAAGAGGCATAAGTTAGCATTTACTCTTTCTTTATTTCAGAGCAGGTGGTAATGTGCTGAGTCTGGAGTCCTTTGGGTGTCTCAGAGTGAGGACTTACGCTGAGGCTGGCTCTAGGGCATCACAGAGTACATGTCTGCATAGTAGATGAACTCTTGCATCTATGGAATCCCTTCCAGACTTCAGTGTTTTCTTCCCGGTGCTTCTGACAACGAGCACATCTATTTTCCTTGCCCCCTGCCCCTTAACAACCAGTGAACATTTTATTATGAATTCTTGATATTTTCAATAAGAAATTGCATGTGGTTTGGACCTTTAACTTCCATGGACTTTTACCTTGTACTCTAGTGAGTTTGTTTATGAAGAAATACCTCCACATTTCAAATATCTTTTAAAAAACTCCTCAATTTGGGGTGCATGTTAAGTTATTGCACCCATGACTTCCAGTGTAAGGAAAATTTGGCTACCCAAATGCTCACAAAGTCAGCTCAAAGTAATTATAAATATGTTAAATTTCTTGGAGTTTGAGGTGGCATTGATGTAAAATAGATGGGAAGGAATTAATCATGTTTCCTATAGGATTTTTCTCTCATTGGAGGCAATCTAGCCTTATTCTTTAAACAATCCCTCCTTATTCCTCCACTGGACTAAAATTTTTAGTTCAGCTTTCTTTATTTTCAAGAAAATCCTAAAAATATTAGCTGAGAGGCTTCTGAGTTGCTGGGCTCCAGCTGCAGTGCAGGAGCCTTTGGGAGAGCACAGATCTATCTGCAGCTAAGCATGGTTCCTCAAAGAGCCATTTCAGAAATGTATGAGTAGGACTGCTCTGCAGTGCAGCGAATCTTAGTCACTTGTGCTTCAGCTTTTGCAATAGCCACGTGAAAAAGAAAGGGTTATTTATTAAGAGCAGAACAGTTCCCTTTTAGTTCTGTAGCAATCATGTCTCTTTTTTTCCAGTCCATGGAAAGTGTTATCTCAGGCAGCTTTGTGCAGGAAGTTCTGTTTATCACTTCCTCACAGTTGCAGTTTGTCTAGGACTTAAATATATGATATCAGATTGCATCAAAATGTGGGCCTTTGTGTGCTTAACTCATCAAAGGAGTGGACCCTCAGGACTTGATATCACTTCACTGCATATGCAGTCATGTAGCAAAACAAAGTCTATCTAAAAAGGACAGGACTATTTCTGTTGGTAGTGTCGCAAAGCTAGCAAAATTGGTGGAGTTTCAGGTATCTGCACTGTTTCACTTCTTGTTTTTAAATTCATCGCTTTTTCTTTTAAAGTGACATCGTTTGCCTCTTCTCACTATGTAAACTATGGCCAAACCCAAAATATTCCTCGCACAATCAAATAAAAACCAAAACCCAAAGCTGGAGTTTGTTTGGGGTACACTGCTGAGGTGGCTGCTTATGCTACGGGAACACTACGGTTTTGAATCTGTGTTGTTGGCTGCCTCTTGTTCCAGCAAATCTGAAATGGTCGATGGTTATCTGGACAACTGTGTGTCCAATAAGCTTAATGAGACTGTGACAAATAACAACAGCTACTGTGGGAAGTCGGCTACAGCTCATGAACCTCCTCTCCCACCTTTGCGGTTGTGTTTCTATTTTCTGTACCCATGATAAAGGAGTTCCCTCTGCACTACAGCAGGCTGTATGGCCAGATGTTAGTCTTTCTGGGCAGCCACAGGAAGCCTATTCAAACCATGCAGCAATACTTCTGCTCTAAGCAGCAGCTCCTCTGCGCTGACTCTGGTTTTTAATACCACCCTCTCCCACGCCCCTTGCAGTATCTTACTTAACTCTATTGGCCTTTTTACTCAACATGAGTTGGTTTTGTGCTAGCTGATAAGTGTCTGGCTGTTGCAGAGCCCGATACCCACTTGTCAGTTCAGGAAGCTGCAGCTCTGGGTCCACTTCTGCTCCTTCCCACACGCTTCTGGTGTGTGTTTCAACCATGTGATAGATGCAAAACAGAGAGTATGAAGTTAAGCTGGTATCCACTCTCAGATTCATGATGTAACACGCTCTCTGTTTAAGAAATCTGCTAGTACTATACAAAGTGGGGGAGGCGGAGGGAGTTTAAATTACTCAGCAGTAAAAAAAACAAAGCAAAAGTCCATTTTCTCTTGATGTCTCTTTTCTCACTTGTGCAAAAAAATCCCTGTTGTTAACGGAACATGGGAAGAAACATGGGTTGTTCAGGGTTTTTTTTTTCTTCCCCCCCTCATTTCTTATTATCTGCTGTAATCATGACAAACATGATTAACAGATTACTCCAAATGTCATCAAGCAACTGCTGGAGAGACAGTCAGCAACAAGATATGAGCAGAGCCATCTCACCTGAAGGAAGGAACCTAGAGAACAAACCTGTAGGCATGGCCTGAGCTTCAGGCAAACTCCTTCCTGTCAGTCATTGGAACGAGCTGAGAAATAAACCAGTTTTCTAATCCTACTGATTTCCTTTCTATGCCAAGGAAACCTTGGGAGGCACTTCATTGTGTCTTCCTGCTTCCACTTGCTGCCTCCCACCACTTTTTCCACAGGCAGGGTGATGTGTGGGTCCCAGCAATCACTCTTTGGAGCCAAGGGAAAAGGTGTAGGATAGGCTACTCTGTGCTGTAATTTTGAGCATTGTCAGTCCTTTGTGGGGAACAAACTCTCACTACTGGCCAGAAAACAGGAAAGCACTTAAAGCCTAAGATTTTTTTTTTAAAAAGCTGAACTTTCATCCCCTTCTCTTTCTGTTTGGTCATACAGCAAGAGTGAAAGTCAGGATCTCACTTAAAAAACCATCCAAAACATTTTGACTTTGAAAATAGCAGCGCTTTGTAAGAAAAAGATGCGTGCTGCTGCCCTTTAAAGAATGTGGCCGTTGTTCACGGTGTTGGGGAAAGCTCTCTGCTTTTGTTGGTCAATATGGATAATACCTGCTGGGAATCAAGTTTGACGGTACTTTGCACACACACATTCGCACAGTGGAACCTGGAAGTTCTGTGTGGTTTTCCCTTGTGGAACCTCACGCCACCCTAAAACTGCACCTCACTCTACAACAGCTGCCTCTTCTATTTAAGTTTTTTTAGGAGGAGGGTGACAATGAGATGTTGGCAGTTATTGTCTTGATAATGTTGATCTCATCTTGATGGTTGTACTTGCAGAAGTTGCTGTTGTCCATATCAATTGGTGTACTTTCTTTATTAATAAAGTGTTAAGTGTTCAAGTAGGTGATGGTACTGTATGTGTGAATGAGGATGTCTAGAGGGTACACCTGTCCCGACAGTCGATGGCTTGTGGGCTCTAGTGGGTGTGAAAGTTCTAATCAACTAAATGACTAGATTCCTCGAGTTAAGGTGATGTTGTAAATAGAATTCCTTCTGTTTTGTTTGGGGGAGGTGAGGATCGTGGTGTTTTGTTTAGGACTTACTTATTTGTCTTCGCTCCCCTGTGTCTCTGCTCAGTAAAGCATGCAAGACAGTGTCAACTTTCAAGTTCTGCTTAAATCCAACCAAGGTCAACCAGGATGGAGAAGCACCAGCTTGGGGCTGCCATAGGACACCCAGGGATGCTGATGCATGGTAATTTAAACTTATCACTACACTAGCAAGACCATTCACAGGGTTTCCAGAGACACCTCAGGCTTTAGGCTGTTGTCCTAATTGCTATTGTTCAGGCTGCTGGCTACTGTATTTACCACAAGCTGTTTTCATCTTGTTGGGAGCCTGGTGCTAAACTGAAAAACAACACCTATCTTAGCAACTTGTTGCCTTCTGGAAGCTAAAGCAATTAGAGTGTAGAATGCAAATGAGCTTCTATAGAAAGTTCATAAATTTTTGGCTGTGGTTCCGATGCATGGGACATCTGGTTTTAGCGAACCTTGTGCCTGTTTAGAAACGTACATGTCTATGACATAAAGCACAATACACAGTCTTCCAGTGATTTTTTGTCTTTCTTATCCATAGCTGATTAACCAAAATACACGTGAATGTGGTTTTCATGCCGGATCATGTCTGAATTTATCCTACAAGGTACCCTAATAGTGGATCCACAACCTCAGTTTGTGTTTGCATCAGTGACTGTCAGAGATCAGTTTCCTTACCCCAAAGAAATATTAGCTGCTCAAAAGACCAGGTTTATACAACAACGGTGATACCAGTCTAGAAAAATGTGCAGCCAAGTGAGAGAAACCGAGAGAGGCCCTTCTTCCTCTCAATTCAAAAGAAATTACTACCTTAATCTGTGAACAAATTTCTTTCACTTAATGTGGTTTGGTGTTAGATTAGCCTTACCATGGCAGCTATCTGTTGCTTGAAAGCACAGTCCACAGTGTTTTCCGTCCCTTTATTGCACCACGAGCAGTGGTTGTCTGACCTGGCAGTTAGCCAATTAGGAAAGAGCCAAACTAGAAGAAAACAAATTCTATTAAGAAAACAAATTTATTTTCCTGGCATTCTAATTTCTTAATCTACTTTGGGGACAAGTAAAGAAACTTGTATCCTGATCAAGAGATCCAACTTTTTGGGCAACAATGCCCCATAAGACTGTGTTCAGCAGTAAGTTAGGATGGAACCACAAATGTCTGACTTTCTAAATGGCTTTATCATCTCTTGTATTTCTAAGTACAGTTATTGACTGGTCTTAAAAAGGAAAATAAGATC
This sequence comes from Phoeniculus purpureus, assembly GCA_028565055.1. Lineage (NCBI taxonomy): Eukaryota > Metazoa > Chordata > Aves > Bucerotiformes > Phoeniculidae > Phoeniculus > Phoeniculus purpureus. The sequence continues at coordinate 14,722,211 of JAOXOE010000632.1, read as the reverse complement.
ATAACTCATGGATTTTTATTTAGAGATTGATTTTAGGATTTTTTTCCCAAAGGCAGATTTTTTTTGACCTCCAACCAAGTATAAGGATGCAAAAAACATTTGGTTAGCCTTGTATTTATTTAATTTTTTACCGTTTTCCCCATTCTTTTCGTGGAACACATCCAGCCCTGTTGGAACCTTAAAGTACCAGAATTAAACCAGAGGCACCCATTTTGGCAAATCATGGGTCTTCTTGTGCTGCAGGTCCTAGGATCTGGGAAATCTGGATTAAATTTTCTGCTTTGCCACTCATTTGCAGTTTAGTGTTGAGCAAATTATTTCATAAAATTATTCTATGCTTCAGATTCCCATTTGAGAAACAGCCGATATCTGCTTGCCTCAAAAGAGGCACACTAAGTTCATTCCTTGCTCTGTGGAGCTCCAATGCTGTTGTGCTCAGAGCCATTTGCAAGCACAGAGAGGCTCTTTTAGAACAACAGCCAAATGCTGCCGTGTTTAAATAAACACTGGATTTGTAAGTCATCATTTTATCTTGTTTTAACGAGCTGTTGTGTTTGTTTCTGGCAATGTATATTATCCTAGTCCTAATGTATAATATCCTATTGTTTGTCTGTTGTGACAGTGTCACTGTAGGCCAGCTACCCTGGAATGGGATGTGACAGACAACTCATCTTCAGTGGGGCTTTTGTGGGCATTTACTGAAAATGTGTTGTTTTCAGAAAGGACTTTTTTTCTTTTAAGACTTAAAGCGTAGCAAATTTGAAGCAATAAGCAAAGTCATACTTTTATGTAGCAGTGTGATTTAGTGGCCAGTGCACGAATAGAAGTCTGGCTCTGTATTTAAGCAGGGAAGTAAAGATTTAATCCGAAGTTTAGAGATCCAGGCTCTGTAGCATCTCTCATACTCGGTTTCTGATGACCCGCTGTGACTCTTCTGCCCATACAGAACTGGATTGCTAGGTACACAAAAGGATATAATTGTCGTAAGACTTTAGAAAACTTCTGCAAGCTGGTTTGGGTTGTGACTGGATATGCTCAGTAGATAGCACTTTCTGAACAGTAGCTTTGGATTAGCAAAGTAGTGGATGAGGCTCCAAGATTGGATTAAATACTGAATACAAACAAGCTCCAAATTAGTTGCATGGTTTTAAAGAGTGACAGGAGTCTTTATCTGAACAAGTTCATGTCATTAAGTCCTTGCCTGGTGAACTGTCTATTTGATTAAGATAGGTTAGTTCTGTTTTAACAGACTGATAGGAAGAATGAGACCTATGTTTATGTGGTTGTGTAGAATTTGATTTAAGAAAATGTGAGGGTTTGTGCTGAACAAGGCTTCCTGTGCGCAATGTAGAAATGTTCTTCAATCTTTGTTTCAAATTCTTCCTCTAAAACTGTTGTGAGGGACTGGGATGGGAGGTTGGTTTGGGTTTTGAAGATTGTCATGTTGGAGTAGATCCCTCTACTTTCAGCTTGCGTGTAGGATGCTCCAGAAACTGAAGACTCTGCTAAATACTCTCTTCTTTACAGCCTGTCTAGACCTATAGAGATTGAGAGTGTCTAGTAACCTCTTAGCACTTTAGCAACTGATGACTGAGTGTATGGGCTAAGGCCTTAGTTAACCACATAAATGCCATAGGGAGAGAAAACTCACGAACCTCAACTCTAGGTTCTTGGCACTACTCAGTTTGCACTACTGATTGACTGAAATTAATCAACAAGTATTCAGAGGAATATCTCATTGTGTCTGCTGTACCATGCCTTTAGTGGAAGGTAAATACAGGTACACCAGCCAGAATGATGTGATTGTCTTTTTACTATGCTTCATTATATTCAGTGAGGTTTTCTTCCTTTCCTTTCCCTTCCTTTCCCTTCCTTTCCTTTCCTTTCCTTTCCTTTCCTTTCCTTTCCTTTCCTTTCCTTTCCTTTCCCCTTTCCTTTCCTTTCCTTTCCTTTCCTTTCCTTTCCTTTCCCTTCCTTTCCCTTCCTTTCCTTTCCTTTCCTTTCCTTTCCAACATACCAAAGACGTAACGCTTCTCTGCTCTGAAACACTGACTTCTGTTTCTGTTAGAGCTGTCATTGCTGCTGCTGAGTCAGCTGGAGGGATTGTTAGGCAGAGAATTTTAAAAGCTACTTTCTCTGGCTCCGCAGAGACTGCCTGTGCGTGTCATCTGCACAGTGCCTGCAGTCCTGTCCCACACCACAGACTCACCGACTGAGATACGTGGATTCCCCCTCGTGGTTGCATTCTGCAACTCTCCCTAAATAAAACACTGGAGCTTCAATTTTGGAAGCTGGATGGAATTACCTATTTTGCTCATTTTTACAAGTGTATCCCTCATAAACCACATCCGAGAATGAGAAACTGCCTTTCAAAATCTCGTCTTTCACTCAGTCTTTCAGGCTGTCCACGAGCAAAGAAAAGCGGAATCAGGATAGCGCAAAGCAAGGAAGACAAAGAAGACCAAGAGCCAATTAGGTGAGAACCCGTATCATCAGAGGGTCTTTGTGTGTTTTATGTGGTCATATATATCTTCAACTTCTTATTAGAGCATGTATTTTGTTATCCAAGAGAAAATAGCCATCTTGATTTCTAGGAGTCCACAGCAAATTAAGGATCCTTGCTGGATTATTCAGCAAGGGATAAAATAGTCAACCAATGATAAACTCTTCTTAAGTTTAGATAAAGTTTTAAATATGCTTTTCACGTGGAATTAAAGTATTAACTAGATTTTTATCTCCTAAAAAGAACCCTTAAACCTCTTTGCATACTACAAAGCATATGTGCTGAATGGTTATGGGCATAGAGAACTGAGTGTTTATATGAGAGTGGTGCAACGTGCTGCTCTTTATGTAGTTTGCAAGGGCAACAAATGCCTACCTAGAGGTCTTAGTTTCTTCCTGTAAGGTGTTCTGACAGCAGTGCCCACTGAACTCAGTGGCTTTAGTGACTGCTTAGACCATTCAGGATTGGACTCTCTGTGGAGAGTTGCAGAAATATTCTGGTGTAGGTCAGTGAAGCAACCGGCTTTATTCTGCTATGTGTTGTGTAGCAGAACACTGAAAATAACCATTATTTTCTCTAATCATATTGCTTTGGAAACTCTAACCTGTGCCTTCTGACCCTGGCTGGGTTTTTTTAGAAGTATACAAGGTAAATGTATGGAGGCATTCCCAAGTGAGGAAACCCTTCAGGTGAATATGGAGCCGCCTTCACTGTTCTCTCTGTAGCACATAGTTTGTTATGATCTCCTCTGTTCGGGCTAAAGGTGCTCAGCATTTCTAACGAGGCACTATGGTCACTTCATACCTAACTGTCTGTATCTAACAATTTCATGGCTTCAGACAAGCCTTCTTTAGATGCGTTACACGTAAATAAAACATAGCAAGTGTTACACTAAGAAAGATTTTTATGCTGATACAGTTTTTATGGGCAGTTTCCCTGCTGAATGAAACTCAGTAGCCAACATTTCCGTTCCAGTACAGTATTTACTGTAATGAACAACTGAAATATAAATACACATCTCAGTTGAAATTGCACTGTGTCACAGTTGTGACCTCATCCACTAAGGCTAGCCTCCTTACAGTTTATTAAATAACATCTTTTTTTCCTCATATGAGATAAATCCTGCTTATCTCATATGAGATAAAGTAATTTTACTCCCTAAAGGCTGTCTTGACTATTTTTAAGACCACAGTGCATTATTGTTCTTTCCTTTTCATGTCAGGTTTATTTTGAATTTGTTGTAGAAGCTACCAGGTATGTGATGGCAAGACAATGACTTTATCTCATCTCTCTGCTATCCAGATGTCCAGTTCCTGGTTGTGACGGTCAGGGTCATATAACTGGAAAATATGCATCCCATCGCAGTGCGTCAGGGTGTCCTCTGGCTGCCAAAAGGCAAAAAGATGGATACCTGAATGGTTCACAGTTCTCTTGGAAGTCAGTGAAGACGGAAGGAATGTCATGTCCAACTCCAGGATGTGATGGCTCAGGACATGTCAGTGGTAGCTTTCTTACTCATCGTAGGTGAGTAACTATGGCTTGTATTTTCCACTTCAAATTATTATCTAAATTAATTAGTATGATTTGTCATGTCATTTCCCTGTTCCTTTGGAATTTCATTACTACTTTAAAAAATAATTTTCCAATGTATATTTTTGTAGGTAACTGGAAATGAAGACCCATTGTTTTGATGCAAGTCCTTGCAGATAGAGACCTGCATCTGAATCTATTACACACAGAAAACTTTAGGGAAAAAAGTGTGCATCACAATAACTGTGAATCTGCAACTGCTTTATTGAGTGATTCTGGACAAATTATCTTAGCCTGGACTTTGTAGTACATATCTGAAACCTCCTGGTTTTCAGAGGTGTTGGACACATTGGTGATTTTGAAATATCAGGGGATGAAACGAAAGAATATAAGGAATTAATTCCGTAAAAACAAAGCACTTTCATTCATTTGGTAATCAAAAATTTCACTCAAAACAGTAAACATAGAACACAGCAGATTAATAGAAATCAATTAATAAAAATAGTTGAAAAAATAAATATTTTTTTCATAAGCTTAGCAAAAGTAACTTCAATAATTACATTTTTCATAGCTTTTAAGACATTAAGGAAAAGAAAGTGGACAGTCTCTTAGAGATAAACCTCACTGCCATTTTAAGCAAGGATGTTCTTTGTGCTTTGGGTGGGAATCTCAAACTGAACATACCAGACCAAATTTTCTATTATATAATCACTAATATAAAATTCTATTACATTAAAATGATGTCAAGCTGATGGGCCTAATTTGTCAACACTTCTCCAGGCAGACCTCAGTTGAACTTCTGTACTGCTTAGTTACCTAAATCAACCTGAACTTGCTCTGATGTCAGCCCTAGATACAGAGGTGAAGTGTACGTCATCTTCCTTTTCTTGCTTCTATTTCCTTGGATACTTTCTTTGACAATCCTTTAATAGCTTAACTCAACAAAGCCTTACCCTTCCCACAACCTCTCCAGTCTTTGTACACATAGTTTCTATTTATTGTGTAGGTTTCAGAGCACTTTTTGTGCTCAGTGTCTGTATGATACTTACCACGAAGGGATTTTTGGTTCGTGATGTGAAGTGTTTGCTAAGCAGACTATTCCTAAGTGTGTTACACAGCCTACAGCATCCACAGACTTTGCGGGCTAGCAAATGCAGAAGTCATGACCATCCGTGCAGGTGTCCACCTGTGGACTTAAGTTTCTAACTTTAAGTAAAATATCAGTACTAATGTTGTTACTTCAGTTTAACTGTCTTCATGGTGGTGTAACACTTCTTTAAGCTATGGAGTTCTATCATTTAAATGTTTAAGTTATTTAATATGTATGTATATAGTATTATATATATATTACATGTCTATTGTTTGTTTATATAATTGTACATTTATAGAATAGTATTTATATAAATATGTAATGTAATCATATGTTGATTATATAATTAATAATTATCTTTATTAGTATTTTACATCTATACCTTAAGGTAGATTTACACAGTATTTATGCATTCAATCTAATAATTCCTGCAGGAATACATTGATATTAAATTTAACTGTTTATAAAAATTAAGCAGCAAATGGTAGCTAGAGATCTTTTTTAATATGAATCTTTTCAATTTTAAAAATAGAATACATTTTAATTTTTTTTAGTTGCAATGGAGAAACCTAAATATGACATTTAGGTGTGTAGCCACTGTGTGCTTTCTTGAGCACCATGGTCCTGAGTAGAAACTGAGACATGTACGAGACATGTACAAGACATACCTTGTAAGACAAATCCGTGGCAAAGAGGTCCGTTGCTGGAAGAGAGCACCAGAAGATGAAAGTTTGCTTCAAAAGACTGATGGAAGGAGACTAGTCTTTCTTAATTGTCGTGATGTAAAAAAGCACTGTTCTTCTAAGTTGTTATGAGCAAGTGTGATGATTTCTGGAAGCTTCCATAAGCTATGGCAAATGTTAATAAGAAGCCATATTATTTTAAAAGCATAGTTGGAGCTTGTACAAATCTTAAAAGGAACTAGTTCATTTGCTCACATAAAAGAAAGCTCCTACGGCCATATCAGAGGCCTTAGGATCATTTATGTGTCCTTCAGCTTTTGCTTAGAAAGGTAAGTCCAGTGTCAGATTTATCAGCCTTAATGATCTGTCTTCTCAAATGGTGTTTCCTGCCTATACATGGAATCGAACTCTGCACGTAGGACTGGGCTTCAGAGCAATTAAATTAACCTTAAGAATGTGCCTGTTGGTGAGCAAGATGCACTTACTCCTCTTCCAGTGAATGGAGTGAATGGCTCTTGGGGAGTTGCTTGCTTCACTCAGTGAAGTAGAACCCTGCCGCTAATCAATGATGTATCAAAAATGGCTGAGGATTTGTGAGACGCTTCAGTTCTTTGGTTATGACAGCTGGGAGCGGAATGTGATCCACAGGGTATCTGGGAGGGTACTAACCTTCTTAAATGAATGGGTTCCAGAGCTCTGCAGGAGTTTTGACACACAGTTCCCATGCAGACATTTAACCATGTTGTCCTAGTCTGGAGTTCCATCCCAGCTACATTACAGACTGTGTATGTCCTGACCTAAGGATTAAATATACTCTCAATTTTAGTGTATACATTTTAGCAGGCTATGGTCTCGTCTTATACCTTGAATATTTTGCTGTACAGCTGTGACTGTAATCTCAGACACCACCTTCCGAAAAGAAGCAATGCTGTGACACTGAGACCAGGCTTTATAAGTATCATTGTGTCCAGCATGCATGGGAAAAAGCAGAGCTATGACCACTGAGTATGTAAAAGCTTACAGAGAAGTAGTTAAAGGGTTTCCTTTTTGACAGCACAGCTCACATCTCTGCTAAGAGGTGATTTTTCTTCCTCAGTGCAAACATTTTTGTACCAGCGGGTTTCTCTAAGCATATATATAAATTGCGTGTGTAGTTGTCCTTACTGTGCTGATTGAGGTTTTTATACTCTGCCATATGTAGACAGCTGTTTAATATACTGTTTAATATTATCCAACAGCTGCAATAGTCTGGAAACTGGAAAAGGTGACTGGCTTGTGAAAATGATGCCAGCTATTGAATTAATTAGAGGTGGGGAGGGAGTGAGGCTGAAATTTCTTAGAGCTTCTGATGCATCTTGTTTACATGGTGTCATTCCACTCATGTCAATGGACCCTGGAGATGATCCACAAGGGCTGGTAAATCAGTACTTAGTTAAAAACTGCTCCAACTGGTATAAAATAGTCAATGGAAAATGTCAATGGAATTTTAGTCAATGGAAAAAGTCACAAATTTCAGTATATTTTGAATCCTACCCTGTGGACAAAAGCACCAACAAAGGTTCCTCTTTTTTTGATGCCTGCCATGCCTGTCTGCAGAAATTTCTATTAACAGTTTTATTTTGTGAAGAAGTTTGCATATGAAAGAATGGCAACAGAAGGTTATCAGGAGGGACTTGGAGCATAGAATTAAGAGTGTTATGCTTCAAGAAGGAACGCATGCCAGCAGGAGACACCAGTGTGAAATTAGGTGGCCTATCAGCATTATGAAAATGAATTGGAAGGCATGTTATAGCAGGGAGTCAGTAGACAGGTAAATTAAATAGGTTATAATGAAATGTAAATTGGTAATTGTACTGTAGCTTCCCATTTTGGTTCTTGAACAGGCTTTTACATCCTCATATTTGATTTAAGAAGATCTTTCTTGATGGCATAATTTCTAATACCGTGATTGGTGGGGATTTTTTCAGAATATATTTGGATTTAGCAACCCTGCTCCTTAGCACATAAAGAAAAATATGCTTCTGCTGTCTTCAGTGGAAGTTATGTGCAGAAGTGCATTGTCAAACCTGAAACAAGGCCCTTACTCATATCCTGCCCACTTTTATTTAAATCAGGGTTCAATCATTTCAAATACAGTAGTGTGGCTTTTTAATTTCCTTTGCTGTTGAAAATTGGAGTGCTGTAACCCCAGCAAGGGAGATCAGCTCCAACCAGCCAGCCACTCACTCCCCCAGGTTGGATAGGGAAACAATCCGAAGGGTGAAAGTGAGAAAACCCTTGGGTTAAGATAAAGACAATTTAGTGTTCAAAGCACAAGCTGTGCACACGAGCAAAGCAAAACAAGGAATTCATTCACTGCTTCCTGTGGGCAAGCAGATGTTCATCTATCACCAAAATAGCAGGGCTCCATCACCCATGACAATGACTTGGGAAGACAAATGTTGTGTCTCTGACTGTCCTCTCCCTTTCTCCATCTTCCCTCAGCTTTTATTGCCCAGCATAACATCATAATATGGAATATTCCCGTTGATCAGTTGGAGTCAGTTGTCCTGGCTGTGTTCCCCTCCCAACTTCTTGTGCACACACAGCCTGCTCACTGATAGTATGGGAAGAAGAAAAGGCCTTGACTCTGTGTGAGCACTGCTCAACAATAGCAAAAACATCAGCACTGTTTTCAACACAAATCTGAAACTTAGCCACGTCCCAGCAACTATGCCAGCTATCACAGCCAAAACCAGTACATGAACAAACAGAGCTACAATATATGAGAGATGATTGAGTCATGAGTATTTTCCCCACTTACAAGCTAATGCTAAACAGAGAGGGCACCCGCTTCATTCAGCGGGGGCCCCACACTGCCTCTAGGTTTACTTTTACCTGCAATGTATTTGAAGAAGCCCTTTCTGTTGCCCTTGACCTCTCTTGCAAGGTTTAACTCCAAGGAGGCCTTGGCTTTCCTAGTTGCATCCCTACATTCTCTTACCAGAGCCTTATAATCGCCCCAAGTGGCCATCTCCTCCTTCCATGACCTACAGACTTTCTTCTTCCTCTTGAGTTTACCCAGCAGCTCCCTGTT
>JAOXOE010000632.1:14625252-14712155 GCA_028565055.1 Phoeniculus purpureus | reverse complement strand
TTTTTCACTGAAAGAGTGATCCGGTTTTGGAATGGGCTGCCCACAGAGGTGGTTGAGTCACCGTCCCTGGAGGTGTTTAAGGTTAGGCTGGATGGGGTGCTGAGAGGCATGATCTAGATGTTAGGTTTACTTGGTTTATTTGGATTTAGGTTGGACTGGATGATCTTTAAGGCCTTTTCCAACCTTATCATTACCGTGATACTGTGATACTATGATAAAGTGATCCAAGCTTGTATTCAAACATAGATTTTTTTTTTTTTCCCCTAAAACACTTCAAGAATATATGCCATAATAAATATGATCAAACTGCTGAACGGTGCTCATGGTAGTTTCAATTAAAGCACTTCCAGAGTGGCCACAGTGTCTGTCAGCCACTGTGGTCTTGTTGGCAGAGCAAGTCACCAAGCTGGGAGTCACTGGGACATCACCAGTAAGGTGTCCATTGTACAGTTGTCCTACACTCAAAAGTAATTTTAATTTCTGACCCACTCATACTGAAAACTAGAACAGGGGCTGATTTTCTCAGGGAAGTTCTCCTGGGTTCCATTAAGAATTTAAACACCATAGCTATCTAAGAGTAGATGCTTTTCATGCAGAAGGGAAAAAGCCCTCCTGTTCCAGAAAAGCTATGTTCTCCTGTGTAGTGTCTGCTGTGCAGCTCCTCACTGCTTACAAGGAAGCAAAGTCCTCTGGCTCCCTGGTGTGTCCCTGACTTAGGGTTTTAGCAGATGCATATTCCTTAATGCACTAGAGAGCGGTGTGTTTATGCGTGTTTTGTTCTGGAGAACAATAAAGAAGCTACTTTGTAAGTAATTATTCCACCTTATTAAGCAGAGTCGTCTTCAAGCCTGGAATTTAAACATAAACATTAAAATATGGTAGATACAGTATTTTTTATTTATTAGTCTGAACTGTTAATTACTTTCTGCATGTGCCCAGGGCTGGGACTAAGAATTATTTCATGGTCTGTATGTTGCAATGAAAATGGAATAGTACTTGTTTCTCGATGGCACTGAGCATTATATAAACACATCTTATGAGAGTGATATTTGTCTCATCCCTACTGCTGCCAGACAAAAGCGCCCTGCTCAGGCAGCCCTTTGACAACTCTGTTGACTTTTACAAAGATAACATCAGCACCAGCTGAGGATCTCTCCTGATATTTTTAGGCACTTGTAAGATGTGAATGAAATGTTAAAAGTAGCTAGTGATATGCTGCCCTCCTAATGGGAGATGTGTGTTGTTCTGAGCAATTTACTGTAAAAGGAGTAGGTGTAAGTGTGTAATAGAATGCTAATTCCTCAGTTTTTTTGTGAATTGTTACATACACTGTCCACATTTTTTAGCACATTGTAATTAAAACAAAAAATAAATGTATTTACAGTTATTGACAGCAATTTTGGAAGTACAATTCATCTAAACACTGGAAAAAAAATCCATTTCCTTGCTGGAATGTAACTTAATGGTGATACAGAGTGATCAGGAAAGTCAGCAAGCTTAAAATAATACATTTTATCATATCCTTGCTGAAGAGATGTTTTAGCAGCAATGTATGTGTAGAGAGAGAGACAGTCGCAATTCAGGTCAAGAAATGTCTGATTTTTAGTCATGGTGGTGCTTTGAGCACTAAACCAGCTCTTAGCAGATTTCCCTTGTCTTATGGTATATGCATGTCTGTGTAATGCCTGCCAATGCTATTCTTAAATATAAACATCAATTTTATACACAATAACCAAAATAATGTTTTTTTTCTTCAAACCCATATCATAACAAAGTGCATTTAGGACAAATAAAAAACGTACTTATTTGCAGAAAATGGCTGCAAATCCTACATTAGACAGAAGAGGCCTTCTATCTAATCTGGGAGAAGTTATCTTATAGTTTCCAAAGGTTAATATACAATTTATTAATGTGTCCATAATGTACTTAATCTGGAAAAGCAGTCAGTTATAAAGATCAAAGATAGATAACAACTACACTGCTATTAAAAATATTTTAAAATCCTATTTAATACAAACTTGCATGTTTTTATCTCAAAATTATGAAAAATTCCAAGAAGAAATTTGTTTGGCACGGAGAATTAAGAGGCCTAGAAGGGTAACTCAAGTCCCTTTATATACTAAAAAAGTACTGCTGTCTTCAGCATGCTGCTGGCAGGTCAAGATGACACTCTATAAGTACTCCATCTCACCCTACATTGTACATAGGTTATTAATCTCATAGGTCACACCGAATCCTGTGCTCCTGAATAGCTACTCTTGATGTATTTGCTTGGGAACAGGTGCCTGATTCCTGCTGGCACAGCCTTGAGCAGTCTGAGCTTCCTATTTCAAACTTTCAATAGTGTGAGAAAAATCACTTTGTCCTGACCAAATGTGTCAGGCTGAATTAGATGCAGCTGTAGTGTTGATGGTGAGATACAGGTAATTGCATGTTGGTGTTTTGGGGGGCAGTACAGAGAAAAAAAGCAAGGAATAAGGTAGAGATCTCTTCTTCCCCCTGGTAAATTTCTGATGGCTATTTTAATCAAGAAGCTGAGGTAGCTATTCAGGTTATGACTTAAAATAAAATTCTTAAAGCACATAGCAGTAATTCCAGCATCTCTTTATCTGCCTGTGTCTCCAAGAAACTGCTTGACAGAGTTGTTGCCACCATGTATTATCCAACAGGCAGGCAGAAATGGGTCTGGCCATGAGAAAAGAAGCAGACACAAAGGGAACAGGAGCAGCTCGTGCAGGTTCTAGGGAGAAGGACATGGCCTGCAAGGTACTGGTTTGGGGATGAGCCCAGAAAAGGTAGCAGCACCAGAGCAGGAGATGCCAGAAAAAGGACTAATGCCATTGTTGCCTTCATGGAGGGATGTAAAGAGAAGATATCCAGGCAATGACCAATGAAGTAATTTGTTATGGATGGCATTGCATGTGAAAATTATCTATAGTAATTCCATTTGAGTGTGGACATTTTCCTTCTTCCCTCTTTTCCATGAACCATTCAAAACGGATTCCAATCCAACCAGGAAAGGAAACTGAACAAACCTCTGATGACTTGATGCTGCTAATCTTGCACCGGTAATTTAAAAGAGAAAGTAATCTACACTAGAATTACGTAGGCAGTAGAGCTGACTCTATATACAGCATATGCTACTCTTTTTGTAATTGTCCTGTAGGTAAACTGTATTTTTAAAGCTTTAGCATTGGCAGGGTAGATTTAAACCAACAGTTTTTGGCCCTCTAGTATCCCATTGTTGTTGGGGAAGACTAGGAATTAGGCAGGAAAGGGAGAAAGGATGACTTGAAAACTGATTTTGCTCTAGATAAGGCTCTGCAAGCTTATTCACAATCTTGATGATATTTGTCTCAATTTCCCCACTTAACCTATTCAGAGTTGTGAACCAATTTATACTTTCAGGAAGAAATAGATGCTTTGGCATATTTTTTCAAAGGAAAATCTCATGATGATTGGAAAGAAGGCAGTAGCTCTCTTCACAGCTCACTGATCCTAATGTTTCTGCTGCTCTAGGCAATGAAATACCTTCTTCACAGAAATAGACTTTAACAAGCACAGAAAACATCTTCTCTTTTTCTGCCAGGGATTTCTAGCGGATCAATACTTTCTCAAGCTTTTTGACAACTAGCCGAAGTATGGTGCCTCATAAATTATATTTCCTACTCTCCCTTTCAGCATGAGGAGTACCATAAACTAAAAAACTCTCCACCCCCCCTCCCCGGGAAACTTAGCACTGGTTTTGCTGTTAGCGTACTTAGTTGCAGCCTTGTCCAGAAGTTAATGAATTGATTAGCTTGTCATGTCACAGTACTGAAATTTTCCTTGTATCTTTGAGCAAAATCTTATCTTTTTTATCTTTTTGCTGGATGGTTTCCCTGTGAGGGGGAAAATCAGTGCTAAGTACTTGCTTCTGTGGTCCCTGGTGCCAGCTCGAAGCTGGGCATGGTTGGAGCCGGGACCGGGCTGGGACCTGTTCTCTTGGGCTGCCTACCTGAGGCAGAACAGGGGCCCAGGGCAGCGGGGCCACTGCCCCGTTGGTGCCTCTGGCAGGGGTGGGGAGCAGGGCCAAGGAAAGCCACTAAGTCCCCTCCATCCCATCTTCCCCCTTCCCACCTGGAAGTGTCAGGGGGAAAGAAGGAGCTCCATGCCAGTGTGCTGGGACAAAGCCCCCAGAGAATGCAAGAGGGCTGGATTGTCAGCCCTCCTTTATAGTGTCACCTAGTCCACCCCCAGGACAAGTTAGTGGGACGATCCTCTTAAAGCAAAACGCACCTTTTTCTTCATGAAAGCACAAATCTATACATTTGAAAAATTTGGTAATTTTCAAACTGCGATAGCAGGCATGTCTGATCAGCACTGAGATTCTGGAAATGGTGGGGAGGAGCAGGAGGTGCAGGTTGGACAGGCAGTGTGGGGAAGAAGGATTATCTGCAGCACTAAGAACCTTCAGCAGGGATTGATGGACTCCTGCCCATGGATGTGGGATCAGCTACAGCTCCGTTGCTATAGTTTAGATCCTTCTCCACATGTCATTGTCTTATATGAGTTCTGTATGGGTGTAAAACATTCTGGTGAGCCAAGCAGCCACATTTGGTCTAATTTGGTCTCTATACAGAGAACCAAGATACATTAGCACACACTTCCATGATTAAACAGACCATGGTACCTGCCTGTTTCTTGGTCATTCAACTCTGCATTTGTTTGCTTCTTTTTACATAGTTTTGCTTTGTTGCTAAACATATTCAGTTCCAGGTAGCTGTGATATCTACAAAACTTTTTGCACAACAGATTGTGTTTATTCTGGTTAATTTATTCCTAAAGCAAGCTTCTGTGTGAGGTTTTAGGAAAGAAGGAAAAAGAAATTTTACCCAAAGCCTCTTTAAGTATTAAAGAGGCTTCAGGTCACATAAAAACATTCATAAATGTGTTCTGTTCAAAGTATCATGCTCCCATTGCTAACTCCTGTTTTTCTTGCAAGCTACAGAACATCATGATTGAGTGTATATGTCAAATATATCTATTTCACCTGGCAGGACTATGCTGCTTCTCTGAAGAAGCAATAGATATACTTGCTTCTGTCGCGTGAATAAGCTTAAGCTTCACCTTCTGCAATGTAATGATTTTTGCAGTTTACTGTCACAGTGACACCTCATAATTGATAAATTAGTACTTAATGCAGTATCTGTTATGATCAGAATGAGTTGTTACATGAGTTGTATCCTTTTGTCTTGCATTTGTGTGACATCCAGTGGCTGGATGGGTCAATCACAGGCTTCCCTTTCCTGTGGGAGATGTAAAAATGGCTCACATCTCTGCTTAGAGTATAAAAGCAGGAATTGTATTGGACAATAATGCTAACAGAACAATTGCTTAATTTTGGTTCAAAAATAAATAGGTAATTCAAGCAGCTTGTTCAAGGGAACATGTTACAGATTTGTATGTGTGTAACTCACTGTAGCCTTTAGAGTCCTTTCCTACTGCTACTGAGATGAATTCACCTCCCCAGTGTTCCTTCTGGATGCAGAGAAGTGAATAAACAATATATCACTTCTGGTCAAAAATGAGTTCTTTCTGTTTTCCTGCATCTAACCATTGACTTCTTTATGAGTGTCAAGATTCTTATCAATCTTGTCAGGAGTAGTACTGAAATAGGAGTAAAATTTTCATCAAAGCCTTTGAAATATCCAAAATAACCAAACATAGTAAGATTAACAGTGCCGCAGGATATTGAATCAGGCATCTCAAAAGTTGTTTAAATTTAAAAGTCTGGAACTCCAGTCTCAGGCAGAAATAACTGCCTGAAATGGATTTGTGGCAGTTGTGCAAAGTACTTTCTTTGCTGCTATCATAATAACAATGATTTGGACAGCAGCCCTGCTCTCAATATTTTTTAGGAGTTTATTAATTTTTTTTCCCCCTGTAGGTGATGAATTAGTGAGAGTTTTGTTTAATGCACACTCATATAATTCACATTTATCTCAGAACATTTTTTTCACTCTGAGTATCTACCAAATCTTGAAAAGAATAAAAACATGAGACTGTAACAGTTTCTGTGCTTTTCCAGTCTGCTTTACAAGGTCATAAACCTGCTTCATAAATGCAGTTAATTTTTTGTATGCACAGGCTTTTTATACAGCACAAGGAAAAACACAATCTTTTTAAAAATATCTTTTTAATCTCATAAAACTTAACAGAGAAATTAAATATTGATACCTAGTACTTGAAATGACTTAAAAATTGTGTTTTCAAACTTCAGGCTTAGTATTAATTACTGGTAAACTATTGCAAGGATGCAAAAATAAAATTTTTGCCAGTAAATTTCCTGTTAAGTAAATCAGACGGACACGCAAAAAAGGCTGTGCAGGCCCGGGTAGTGCACATGAGGCAAATGTTACCAGCAGAGACAGGAAAACAGCAGCTGTGCACCATTCTTGGACACAAAGTCCTCAGGAGTCACGAGGTTAGCGCAGGATCTGCTTTTTCATGCCTGGTTTTGCTGACTACGGAGTCACTTAGTCCATGATAATAATCAGAATAAAAGTCCTCTCCTAAAGTTAGATAAGTTTTATTCTGATCTATGGCAAACAAAAACAAGTCAAATCTGTCAGAATTGTATTTAGAAGAAAACAAAGATCAGATATATGAAAATGCCCTTGCTGAGATCCAGTCCTTTGAGCTGCCTCTTGGAACCACCTTAAGGTAATACTTCTTTTAGATAATACTGTGTTGTTAATTATGGACTTGCTCCACTCTATAGCTGTTATATTACTTAGCTCAAGACACTAGAAATTTTGTTTTCCTGACTCATAAATTTACATGAGAGTTGAGTTTAATTTCAATGAGATTGGTACTAAATGAAAAAATATAGACCAAGGTCATCTGCTCAGAGTTGTCTTTTCACCAGGACAAATCTGTCTATTACCAAAGGCTAGCTGCAGGATTCTCTGTGAAGGCAGAAATTACTCTTAAACATGAAAACAAGGAGAAACATGCTTTTTTGTATCAGTGGTTTAAGTTTGATGTTAATGGCTAAATTTGAAAAGAATTAGTAGCTTTTTTCTCTTAGTTTTTTGTTAAATGAAACTTCTTTTTTATGGTTAAAAAGACAACTACTTAAGGCTTTACTGTTGATGTTCTGAAACGTTTGATGATTTTAGTATTTTTTTCATGTGCAGTTTACAGAAACTGGTTAATGGTAAAAGTGCAACTGAAAAAAGCTTCCTCTTGCATATTCATTGCCACAAAAAAGAAATACATTAGAGATTATGAAGTGTCTAAGTATACTATCAGTATCTGTAGTTTTAAAAATAGCCTGACTAGCACAGTAGGTGTCAGGTTGCAATGACTATCAGGCTAAAGAACGAAAATTTAATTTACCCTGAAAAAAGCATTTATCAGTCTATTACTGCAGTATTTTATTGATCGAAAGAAAGGAATGTGGGAAGTTTGATAGTGCATTTGAGTGATTCCTAGAAGGCATACTCCTGCAGCAGTAGCCTATAGGATTTTTCTTTTATTTTCTTTCTGCAGCATGCACTTAGTAGGCACTTGCCTACTTTTGGAACAGTCCTTGTTGATTTAGTAGTTGTCATCAACAAATTCATGAGTCAATTCTCAATACAAAGCCACAAGTATAAACAAGACGTGCAGAGTCTTCAGTGCTATTTATTAACTAGCACCCAGGTGTAGTTTCGCTAGGGCTGGAGAGATGATGAGTTTGATTACAGTAACTGGAAGGGTGTCAAACGCAACTGTAGCTGGTTGCTGAGTAAACTTTGAAGCGTTCACAGTTGCAAAGTGCAGACGCTTCCTCACTGGAAGAGCAGCCCCCCATTACCCTCAAGTTTTACACCTCAGGCCCAGTTCTTTATGTTGGCTTCACACTTGTGCACGGATTAACTTTGCTCAGAGACCAGGTGTATCCTGTCTCCTGAGCATGCAAAACCCAATGACTAGCTCATCTTTGGCCACAAACCACAAAGTGTATAATTTAAATACAAACCGAGCCATTTCTTCTTCATTGAAGAAGGAGGCTTGGCAGTGCATGTGCTGAGGGCACTAGAGCACAGTCGTTCAGATGGCCTCCGGTGAAACGCAGAAACCAGAGCACAAAAAGGTGCACTTTTTGTTGTTCTATTTTCACCCCGATCCACAACTTTATATCGCCTCGAGGAAGCTAACAAGGCGGTGTCCGAGCCTGGATGCAGAAACCCCGCAGAACTCCTGCGTTAGTGCTCGGTCCCGCCGCCCTGTCCCAGCTGCGGCCAGCCCCGCCCGAGTGTCCGTTAGGGGGTAAAAGCAAAACAAAAGTAATAGACGCGTTGTTCAAAAAACACCCCAGGACAAACCACAATGGGGCTAGAGGGAAAGGCCGGTTCTGACCCTATAAGCTATCAAAGGCTCTCTGCAGCGTGGAGCCCCACCGATCGGTCCGCAGTGGGGCCAAGCTCTGCGTGTCGCTGCTGTCACTGAGCGGGACAGGGCGGGCGCTTCTGCGCAGGAGCAGCTGCCCGCGGTCTCCCCTTGACACTGGTGCCTGGGGATGCCCAGAAGTCGGACGAGCTTTGTGGGGCTCCCCCGGCGCAGACCTTCCCGAGGACAGTCGGACGGGTGCTGCCCGCTGCGACCTTCTCCTCCTCAACCGGTTCTTCCTGCCTCATCCTACCCGGTCTGAGAACCCGTCTCCAACGACTCTCACTGCCCCCGCCCGGCTCCGCGGCCGCCTCCACCTCCCCGTCCCGCCCTGGCACCTCCCTCAGCGGCGCGGACGCCGAGTCCCTCCCATCCAAAATGGCGGACAGCCTCCCGGAGCATGATCGGATCCTGCAGGAGATAGAGAGCACCGACACGGCCTGTGTGGGACCCACCCTGAGGTGAGGGGACGGGACAGGGTCGCGGCGCCTTCAGCGGGAGAGGGTCTCCGTCCCGCTCCGCCTGCCCGCCCGCTCGGGGAGCCGCGGCCCGGCCCGGCCGCGCTGTCTGACAGCTCCTCCCTGGAGACGCCGTGGGGCTGCCCGCGGGCGGGAGCGGCAGCTCTGGACCCGCAGGGGATGCGCAGTCCCCGATCGCTGCGCTGCCTGTGGCTCCCCCAGGGTGAAGGAGCGGGCAGGGAGCGGGCCGGTCGTGAGCCTAAGCACGGAAGGGCGCCGGAATCACCTCCATCCGTCGCTGTCTGTCAGGGAATCGGGGCCTGGGGTCCGGGACATCTCCTGGCTGCGCCGGTACCGCCGCACCCGTGCGAGCCAGACCGAAACCTGTAGTGGGGGGCTGTTGGCAGCAGAAACTGCAATGTTCCTCTGTCTCTGCGGCCTGTTCTAACGCAGTGTGAGATCTGCCCCGGCCCGGTGCCTTCTGCGAGCGTGACGGTGTGCAGAGCCCTGACGAAACGCCAGGGCTTCACTGCCTTGGTGGTTGGTTTTTTTTTGCTTTACTTCAGTTCGACATCCTGACAAATGGCGCAGCCTGCGTGCTCAGAAAAGGTTTTGCCTAATCTTCCCAGTTAGAGGGACGACGGTGCTCTTCAGGTTCTGGGAAGAGGTGGTAGAATCTGGAGGGAGTGAACTGGGGAATGGAGAAGGCAAAGGAGATCTTCGTCCTGGAGCCGGCCTGATGCTTCCCTGGTTAGCTTTGTACCAGACAGAAGTGGAAAAGCCCGGGCACGATCTAGCCCAACTGATGGGAGGGAGCTGTGAATTTGCACATTATCTCTGTGGGAAGAGACCTGTGTGCAGGGAGCTGGAAAAGGCAGTTTGTGTAATGAGCATGTTGTGTTTGCTGGCTTTCCCTGGAGAGCATGGGCAGGGCTGGGAAAGAGTAAAGGCAGGGTATGCAGATGGTGAACCTGGTGCTGATAACCGATGGAAGAGAGATGTACATTGCACATGAAATGGGTCATTTTGCCCTTGGCAGCAAGTGGTTTTTCTGGGTGGCTGCACGTGTCTGCAGTGGGTCCTCCAGCACCGAGGGCTGTGTAGGAGGTGGCAGTCTGGGCATTTGTGCAAAGCTGCAGTTAATCAGTCCTCAAAGAGCCTGAATGGGGTATGTGATGGGATATCCCAGACATCAGCCAGGGGCTGCTTGTGGGGTCAGGTTGTGGTCTTGGAGGCCAGCTGGAAGCAAACGGTGCTTTGATCTTTCCTTACTGTTTCTTAAACTCAGCCAGTGTTGAGAATACAGCGTGGAGGTGTTGAGGCTTAGTATCACTAGGACCTTCACCTGTGAGAGTTTGTGAGCTCAGGCTGACAGAGAGCAGCTGAGATGCTTTGGGATATGAGTTGTCCCTGGAGGCAGTTTAGCCACATTTCATCTAACAAGCCCAGGCAGGTTGGACCTGCTGTCTGCAAAAACACATGCCAAAACAAAAAACTTAGCAACAAAATGTTAAATATAATTGCTGTTTTGCTACCGTCTCCAGTATAGAGCTTGTTATCAGAGGAGTCTATAAAAAATGTACAAGTAATATAGGGCTGCATAGTGAAAGAATTCATGGTTGGGAACCACAAGTGTGATTGGGGAAGGAACAATAGGAGTCTCTTATTCAGATAAAATACTTTAAATGTTTAATCTGAATAAGAGATTAGACATTTTTATAAAAATGATAATTTGCTGTCTTAATTTCTCTGTATGTGCCTGTCCTTTCTTTTTTCTGCTTGTATCTCATCTCTCTTACCTTTTCAGAAGGGGAGTTTTGCATTGCTGACTTGCAGACTTTTTAGAAGGGACATGTACATTGGTCTGATTTAACCTCTAATGTCCATTTTCAAGTAAAAAAGGAAGAAAAAGGCTAAAGAAAGCTCTGTAAAGAAGAGGCTGTACAAAACTGAGAAGTCTAAAATTCCACATTGAATTCCAACATCTATTTAATGAACGTAAAATGGAGTGTATTTTTCTGCACAAAATCTAGATTTTACTTGCTAAACAATGTAAATTAGTTGAGTAATTGTACATGCAGTTGTGTAAGATGATCCGTTCACTGGAAAGTCATGGAAACCATCAATGCCAGCGTCTCATGTAATGACTGAAATTACCTTCATTTCATTACGCAAAATGGAATATTTTTGTAATCTGTGGTCTGTCATGGTGGAAGAATATTTACAGCATCTTGACATGAATTAAAGTACCAACATACCTACTTAAATAGCTGAACAATAGAAGGCAAGAAGTTCAACTAAGTAGCATGAGGTAATACTAAATGCTGAAGATTGTAGGATATGCAAGATTTGACTTATCCTTAATTGTTCATATAATGATCTTAAGATCTTCCTAGTGTATCCATGCTTCATGAAAGGTCTTTTTTTTGTGGGCTGTGTGTAGATGCTGTAGAAACATTTTTGCTCTTGTTTTCATTCAGTGTGTCGTTTGCTGTTTTAGTGTAGCTGTCTATGCAAAGGTGCTGTCTCCTACCCTGCTAGAGGAGCTGCAGCACTTATGCTTATGATATAAAAAATTAGCATGTATTGATACATAGTGGTTTTGTGTGTAATTTACAGATAAGGAATAGTGTACAGGCTGCAGGTGATTTTTTTAGTACTGAGATTCATCCATGTGTAGGAATGTGAAATGCACATTGTTTATAGGAGGAATCAATGTACAGCTAATACATTTTGGGCTATTTACAGTTTAGGAGAATAAATTAGCTCCCAAGGATTGCCAAGTAGTATAAAGTAAAGATACTGTATTTGATTTAATCAATTACAGTAAAAACTAATTTAAAAACTTTTCTTCTAAAATAATTTTTTTTAGTAATTTGAAATGTCTGGTATTTAACTTATCACTAAATTTAGTGATACACACTGAATCATTACAAATGAAACTTAAATGAACTGTATAACATGCCTTTCATTAAATAGGCAGACTATGTATGTAGCAGGCCAGGATTAATATTTTTTTTCAGCAGACTGTGAAACTTTTGTCAACATCTTTCTGGCTTTAATAGTGAACTAACTGAGATTAATGATAACATCTATTAAAGGCTTGTCACTCTCACCTTTTTATAAAACATGTTAATATCTTATAATTCATCTCATATGCATACTGTTGAGCTTTGCAAAACCAGCAAGAGTTTTCAGCACATTTCTATATTCATAAAGGAAAAGACTAAAAGAAAGGTAATTTCCAAATCCCTAAAAACAAAAATAAGAAATAGGTAATAGCAAATAACTTTCAGACCTTCACTGGATTCCATGTAATACATACTAACACAATTTCAAGAGTCAATTTCTAAGCCTGTATTCTCACTTCTTATATACTTGGTCAGACATGCCAGGTAATAAATTATATTCTGAAGAAAATAACTGACCTTATCTGCTGGTTAACTAGTTTTATGTTGATCAAAGTAAGTCAAGGTAGAGCTCAACAGAGGAGATGAGATTGTTCTGCCGCTGTCCTCAAATACTATATTTTGTGAGTCTCTTTGAGCTTGTGGTAATGTGTAATATTTTACAACTCTTTAAAAAAAAATAAATAAACTCACTCTTTAATTTAGCAGTGTATTGTGTAAGCACATGGTAGGTTTTTTTTTCCAAACACTTCATCTCATAAACTTTGCTTCACTGAGTCTGCTGTGTTCAGTGATTCCCATGTGTAGTGTGTCGGAGGGAACCTCTGTGCTCACAGTCAGATGACTAAACAACTAACACAAAAGTAAAATGAAATTTAAAAGTTATGGGGAAGTCGATGAAGCTAAGGTGAAGTTGATAAGGAGGTGCTGTACCTCTAAGCTGCTTTGACCCACAGTCACAGCTTAGGAAAACCTCCTTGAAAGTCAGTCTAAAATTATTTTAAGCAAATTCTCTCTTCCTCTGCTCCTATAATCTGTTATCACTAGGCTGTTTTCTGGTAGGTGTTTAGAGCATCTTCTAGGTTGCTGGACGTTATGCTAGCCATGAACTTCTTTGCAGTTGTTAGAGGGCTTCCTATGAAGGTGTTTCACTGTTGTCTCTGCCTACAGCAATCACACTGACAGGAACCTTTATGTTAATGTGGTTCTATCTGATGCTGCAATATGCTGTGGTGACCTTCCACTGACCTTTGACTATATTTCACTGGTTAAAGCAGCACTGAACCACTCAGCTGCAAAGCAAATTCACTTCTGCATGCTGCTGCTGCTTTTTTCTTATTTAACAGAGGTAGGATGTAGATTTGCTGTATCCATTGAGGGGGCCTATCTGCAGCCAAGTGAACAAAGCACCTAAAATACCCTTTGGAGTATGACAGGATGCCCTGAAGCCTCAAGGTAATTTTTTTTAACAGAAGTATGCACTGGTACTACCAGCAGGCATGCTTCAGTTAGGTGATTGTGTATCTTTAGGGGAACATTTAGTAAGCAGAAGCATAGGCAGTATGAATGACTTCTCTAAATGTGGGAAGATTGTACAGCACTAACAGTTGCAGCCTGCTAAATATTTTTCCTGAGTGCTTGCCTTTGACAGTTGGGATTTGTGGATTTGTGATGTGGTTATTCAATAACAAAATGTGGTCACGCTCTTTTTTGCCCCATGGCCTTACTTGTCAGGTTTGATTGTCTAAAGGCATTTTTCTAAGTTTTCATTATTTTGATTTTGAATTATAAGCCAGCAATTCACATTTTTATCTATAGCTTAAGCTTGTTTTGGGTATGGAGCAAATGTAAGAGGATTTGGGAGTCATCAGCCAATGCTTTGAATCAGAATTGAAATGTTTTAATCATGTATTTCACATTTCAAATGTCACATGATATGATGTTGTTTTATAATTGTAAGCTATGTTATGGTTTGAAAACTTTAGTCTGTCTTTTAGTTAGTGGCTGTCTTCAAGCCCTGGTCAGTTTTGGAGTTGATGTGTTTAATTCGTGGTTCTCTTTAACACTGAAGTTACATAGTAACCCAAAGGAACTAGAAATTCCCTTTGGTCCCATGGATCTGGTGTCAGAGTGTACTTTGACATGTATTTGTATATCAGTTTGTCTTTATTGTAATAACTCACTCAAGTATTGCAGTTATGTCATGGGTTCAAACCAAACAGAAACTGAAAGAAAGGCAGCCACGCCTCGAGGTGGGGTCTTAGAATTTACCAGGCAGTAGAGCAGCTTAGGGAAACAAAAGGGGTTTATTAAATCTATAACTATGTACAGAAGGAAGAAAAATCCAAAGCAAGTTAAAACACACAAACCAAAAACCTCCATCATGATGCCATTACATGCATTTCTGAGGAAAAATGAGCAAAGAATTATGTAAGCAGTCTTTGTTTCCAGCCAGGGTCCCTGAGGCAAGGGACACCCATACACAATTTCAAAGGCACAAGGGGAAGGACCACTCCTTACCACCTGAGCTCCGACCATTTTTCCTGAGCAATCTGCCAAAGATTTAAAAGTTACAAATCCTTTCAGCTCTATTCTCCTGCTTACTCAAAGCATTCCCATTCTTTCTCAGTTGCAAAATGACGAGCAGTTTCTCTTCCTGCTGTTTAATCAGTCAAGATGGCGATGGCCACATAGCCGGCCAAATGGTGAGCATACAATGGTGGTGGCTGCATGACCACGTCCAGCAGGGACCTTTCTCCTCCTCTGGACTTTGGGCTCTCCCTTTTTAAAGTCATCTCACTCTCCAACATCTCCAGGCTTGTTTAGCTTCATTTCACTCGATGCAAGGAGGAATCAGCATCGGTGGTTTCCTCACCATGCAGGCGGGGAAAGGGCTTTCCATTGGCATGGCACCGTGCCCCATGCTTCAGTTCAGCATGGCAGCAGTGAGGTGCAAGATGCTGCCACCATCCTGCAGCATTCCAGCCCGGTAAGAGTTGGAGCCGCCAGGGATGTGGTGCTGCCACTACGTCCGACCTCTCTGCTCCCCTACCCAGAATTGGGGACAAGGATGCACCTCCCCAGCAACTCCCAGAGAAGAAGAAAAGGCACAGGGCAAAAAAACCGGAGAGGCTCGGCCTCAAGCCGTCTTTTATCGGCCTGCAGGGCACCTGGGATGGGCCCCCTGGCACACTCCTCTAGATGGAACACAAGCCCCTCCACCCAAATCTTAGGTTTCAGCCCTGGGACACTCATGGCCCTTGCAGCCTGGTGAAGTCTTTGTCTATGCAAGTGACCCATTAAGAAAACAGTAGTGTAGGCTGATATAGCTCTTTAACTATTTAGCCTCCCTGGGCAGCTCTCTCTGGGGTGAGGGGTTTATTTCTGACTTCTTTAGGGTTTAAAATGTAACACACATTATTTTGGGGAAAAGAAGAGGAAAGGAAAGGTGATACCCAGAATCTGTTTTCCTAACCTAACACAGGTTGTAACAGAGTAAGGAGAAGTGTTTGATAGCTTAGAACAGCATGTCCTGAAAAACTGGTGGTTAGCTCATCGTTTTGGTTACAGGTTTTACTACTCAGTGCAGGATTTGCTGATAGTCTAAGTGTTTAAGTTGAAAGGCAATGGTTGGGTGAAGCAACTATGTGAGCAGTTCTGTCAGCACATATATTGCTATGAAGGAACAATATTTATTGTCACTAGTCCATTACATAGAATCAAAACAGCATAAGAGAAATATGTGCTGTGGACATATTTTAGAAGAATGTGGGGATTTGCTTCCATTGCTGCAAATTCAACATAGTACTTCTCTACTGTTTGTAAAACCTGGAACTGGATAATCATAAATGCATGACATTTTTCTGTTGTGCAAAAAAATCTTTAGATTCAATGCTGATTAAGTTTGTTGTGAACTATGTGATTGCAAATCACATTGCCTTGATTTTTCTTTTGTTCGTGCAACGCCTTTTGACTTAGTTTTTTGCAGTGTTTTCCAAATAAGCAACTGCCAAGTGGAGCTTTAACCTACCTAGTGATCTATGTGAATAACACTTCTGAAGTAACTCTCCAATCTCACAAGCATTACCAAAGAACTTGAAAATGCTCCTATGTTTAGGAAACGTATTTCAAAATACATTAAAGCTTTTAAAACAGGCATCGTTTATCGAGAGGCCCAGAATAGTGTATTTGATGAGTGGCTTACTCAGTTTGCATCATTGTATGTAATCTAAATTTAAGCCTCTCATCATATGAACAGCTTATTCGCTGTTACATGTGTTAAATTCAGGAAAGTCAATAGTTACTCATGTTGTGTCTTCATCGACTTATTCTTCAATCTGATTTTATTTAGTGTCTGATGACCCAGATTTTTAGACCTACCATATGCCTAGGAAATGTGTAATTTCACATCCTTCACAAATGCCAGTCACGTGGGTACTTACTTTCTTGCAGATCTTTTTTTTGGGAGCCAGCAGCAGACATGGTACTTCAGTTTTCTGTGTGCATTGCTGAATCATTGCTTTAAGACTTCTCAGATAATGTACAGGTCTGAAATTGCACCAACTGCAGCTAAGCAAGTTTTGTCATGTTGCATTTTATGGATTATCCTACTCAAATGAGCTCATAAAAATCCATGAAGATTGGTATTTCAAAAATAATGCTTCTAAAATAGTGCCAGGAATGGGTTTGCAAATAGGAAACTATTTCTATGGGTTGTAGTAGACTACTAAGTACTAACTTGTTCCGAAACATCAACTTAGCTGTGCATCAGCATCAAGTAATCACATCAGATTTTATCTTATGGAAGTACTTGCTATGGCTAGTTATAAACTCCAGATGTTGTCAGTATTTCTGGCTATAACTGGCTGATGGTTGAAATGCTGAAACCTAGTCTCTGACACCATAGACCTTGGTATAACAATGACATTGTGTTGAATTTGTTGTTCAGCTTAAAGTATGCACAATACCACATCTCTTTCTCGTCTTGTCTGTGTCCAATAAGGAATGATTTGTATGCCTAACAAACTGTGTCCTGTGCAGGAGAGAGTTAATCATCTCTCCTGGAGCCTGGCTGAAGCCTTTCCTGTATCTCAACCTTTGCCAGTAATACCAAACCAGTGGGGAACTCAATCACTGATGGAGATATTAAGAAGCGAAGAAGCAATATCTAGAGTGCAGTCAGCACTTGGTGGAAAGACTTGGGATTTTACAGTGAGAACCTAAAAGATGTCTTTGAACAGTCCTATGCTAGAGACCTGCAGAGAGGCTTAGGGCTCTAAATATATATGTATATATAGCGTGAGAGAGACGTTAATTTCTAATACTATGAGTGATATTTTCATTGTTTCTGGAAGAAAGTCATTTGCTTACAAGACTGCAGTGAGGGTAACCTGCAATTCTTCCATGAATCAGAGTAATAAAAAGTCAGTAATGCATACACTGTAGTATGTGTACACAAGGGGATACCCTTGAACCATTTCAACTTTAAAAAGAAGTGTCTACTTTTCCAAGTACCACATACTTCAGTTTTAGTGCACCTTCTTTCTGCCACAAGCATTTAGATGTTTCTGTTGGCAGCAGCTCTCACTGGAACTTTCACAGTTTGCACTCTTCCTTATGCATAGAGTGACTTTACAGGGTCTTTACTCCATTGATTTCAGTGAAGCCACATTTTCTTCTGAGTTTTGTTTTCATTTAATTTCAACATAAAAGTGTTATAGTTTTATAGTGCTTTATACTGTATCTTTGTTCTGTTTTGTGTCACAAACTCATTAAACCGTAATCAGGTAGCCAATGTATGCTACCTCCTCTTGAAATGTGGAGTTTGTGTGCTGGAGTGTCACCTTTCCCTAAGGCATGAATAGATGTTCTGCCACTAAATTTGTTTACTGAGCATGGAGAGGACTGAAGAGAGATAATAAAGAGGAACTTCAACACTGTTAGTGGCTTTGTAACACTGTAGGTTAATTTTATTTGGGCTTTTGAATTAAAGTAATACTCTTTTTTTCCAAGTAATTTTTTTATTTCTTTGGCAGTCCTAGGGGATGTGCATTTGGAAAGGAAACATGGCACGGGCTCATTATTTGTATGAGAGAAAATACATGATGATTTTCTGTGTCTAGGCTGTGAATTCATAGAATTAACAAAAATTAAGAACATAAAATACTGGAGTATATTTGTTATATGTTTGCAAAGGAATGTGACACATCAAAGAATTATCTGTTTTGATCTGTATTGAAAAGAATACATTCTTAATCCAACTGGTTTTGAAACGTCTTCATTATTGTATATTTTATTTAATCTGGAACCTATTGGTTTCTAAAATAGTATTTACCTTTGCGTGGCATTGATATTCAAAGCCTGTTGAAGTGTATAACTTAGACATTTGTGACGTTAAATGTTCTATTAAATTAGTCTCATGAAGGCTCTACTGAAACAATTGGTATGTATTTATCTTGAAGATTATGTCTAAATTCTCCCAGATGAAGATGACGGATTAGCTATAGGTTCTAATAAATGGCTGTTTATTTCTGGGACATGTAAGATGAATCTGGTCAAATATTTAAAAAGAACTTGAACCCACATAGTTTCATCATTTACAGATTAATCCTTTGCTCCTAGAGTGGAATAATTTATATTACAATCTGTGAAAATGTTTAGGGTAGATAAGACTATTTGTAATACGGACTGTTTCAGAAGGAAACAGTTTAGGTTCCAGGTGGACTACTCTGTATCAGCAGGTGGTAAAACTCCACATTTTGTTACATAGTGATAGCTAGTACCACGGTGACTGAAGCTGGTGTTTTCTTTGCTGTCTTTTTTTATCTGCTATTATAACAGAAAATCAGGGAAAAAAAATAGTATTGCAGCCCTTGTTTTTCAGTTTCTTGCCTCATACATCAGTAACTTGCACAAAGGCTTAGCAGGAAGAGGCATCTCCTTGGTCAGCAGTGTAAAAACAGGAAGGAGGAAGTCTATTGCAAATCTGGGTTCACTGATTATCAGTTCATGTTTCGCTGGAGAGGATGTCCATTAACAACCGTCAGCATGACCCATTGCTTATCCTGCATGAACAATGACTGCTCTAGTGCTGCTGCTACAGAATATGCACCCTGCTTATAGGAAGTAATGTTAACTAACAAACTTTACTCAGCCCTTTCCTGCTCATAGAAACAGGATACTATTAGTGAGAACAATTCACAGAAATTGCGCATCCAGGAAAACCAGGCAAGCTAAGCATAACAGCTAAACTAAGATTTTATTAATCTTTTCTCTCATTATGCTGTAGCTTGGGTACAATGCTGTTCTGGCCTGTAGTAATCTTTTAAGTAGAACTGCATGTTGTAATTATGGCCGAGTGGGACCCTACATAGCACCTGCCTTAGAAAGGTTGCTTAGGTTTTAAGAAATGTGCATATTACCATAACTCCAGTTGAATTACAGGAAACACCTGGACATTATTTTATAAAGCTTTGTAGGGTGTAGGCAGCAACCTATATGAAATGACTTTGTAGGGAAAAATCCCTACAAAGTTTGTAGTTTGTGTAAACAGAAAATATCTTTGTATATTGTAGGACAAAGGAACTTTCTGCAGGGTTTCCTGTGAAATTGCAGCTTAAACTAAGTGTGTGATAGAGTATCGTGGTTAGGAATGCCATGGTTATAGTCACAATGACAAGTCTGTTTCAGGGGCAGAATATTACTTTGCATTGTCGGTGCTTTGTGCTTGTTGTGATCCCACTGAATTCATCAAGCAGAATTGAATTGTCAATATATTATAAAAGCTTTTTTTTTTTTTTTTAAACACTCAAATAGAAGGAGAGAGCAAACATGCAATGGGCTGCTTCTTGCAGTGGGAGCTAGTGGAGAACATTTCTAGCCCCACTACAAAATTTGCTTTGGTAGGAAGATATGTTCTGAAAACAGGATTTTCTACAAGAACAAGTAATGTATTTGAGCATTGTGTGTGTGTATTTTAAGTATTACTTTGAAAAAGAGAATAAAAATTGTATGTTTACCTTTATTTGACTTTTTTGGTGACTTGCTTTAACTGGTCTGTAAATATTTGAAGAGTAGGTGTCAGGAGGATGGAGCCAGGCTCTTCTCAATATCATCTAGTGATAGGACGAGGGGCAATGGGTGTAAGCTGGAACACAGGAGGTTCGATATAAGTATCAGAAGGAACTTCTTCACGGTGAGGGTGACAGAGCACTGGAGCAGGCTGCCCAGGGGAGTTCTGGAGTCTCCTTCTCTGGAGATGTTTAAAACCCACCTGGAGATGTTCCTGTGTTACTTGGTCTAGGGGATCCTGCTGTGGCAGGGTGATTGGACTTGATGATCTTTCGAGGTCCCTTCCAATCCCTAATGTTCTGTGATTGAAATGATCACTTAAAAATTTATTTTCCCTCCGATGCTAAATGTGAAGCTCTGCAAATTAATGTTTTTCTCTTATATCCCTTGCAGTTCAGAAGCTGCATTGTCAGGCTTACGTTCCCTGTGAAACTTGTACAACTACAGTGCAGGTGTGTGTAAATGTCATCACCACAGCATTCATGTAGATGTAACTGATAGGCATGTACTAAGTGGTTATCAGTACCCTGAAAAGAATGTGTGTATACAGTTTTTAGTTGCTTCATCTACCTTGTGTAATCGGGAGATGAAAGACACTGTGGCAGTTGTAGACAGGAGTGGAGAACCTGCAAATTCGTCCTAGAAATGGGACAGAACTGAATGGGTTGGAGGTGTGTGAAAATGGTAAACGGTGGCAAGTCATTAGTCAGGAGCTGCTTTGTCTTCTAACAATATTGGTATTTTTTCTCTGTTTTCTGACTTTTTTTTTAAATTTTAAAATAGATAATCAAAGAGTCTTTGCTGCTCTTAGAACCTCTTATTATAATTATTACTGGTAATTAGTGTTCACTCTAAAAATTTACAGTAATAGTACATAAGCTTAGAGATGTTTCTTCTAAGTATGGGTTGCAATTAAAAATCGAATAACTACTCATTTAAAAAAAAAAAAAACCAAGCATACAAAAACCAAACCCCAGAACCTTAAAGAAATAGATTTAAAAAAAAAAAAAACCCTCAAAAAAGGCTTTGTTAAAAAGCCTTTGTTATGGACCAGTTATTTTTAATGAAATATAGTATTAATTTTTACCTGAAGCCTGAGTACCTGAAAATTCTGCAATTCTAAACTCCCACCAAGCAGGTTAGAGTGAAAGTTGTATTCAGGTTTCTGAGTATTCTCATTTTCTAGTCAGAAGATAATGTAGATATGAAGATTGGCAATGAGAGGGGAGAAAGGCAAATTAAAGGTATTTGTTCAAAGTATTTTTGTCTCCTCATTTTACACTTATTTGTGTCTATATTCATTAGAGACTATAGACTATATTTATTTCCTTTGCCTGCCTTTCCACTAGTCTGGTCAATATATTGCATTAATTTCTGATCTTATGGGGTTTTTTTTATCCTTAAACTTTTTATTTCCTTCCTCATGAGAAAAATATTGATCCATGCACAGAAAAGATTAATGGGAAATGATAGCAGAAATAGATTTTTGAGACTGTACTGTAGTAATTTGTGAAGAGATCTATTACAGTGGCTTAGAGTGGTAATGCATACAGTTCTTGGCTGAACTGTAGCTCTGGAAATAGCCCGTTTGCTTACTCAGCACTTGGTATTTTTGTGTATAGAATGGTGCCCTCTGGTGCTTTCGGCATGTAAACACACAAAACTTTGTCCAGACCTGTTAAATATGTTTTTCATATTGTGTTGAGTTTGGAAAATAAAGTAATTTGGGAGGTTTTTCATGGATTTAAAGTGATGTTGTGTGATTTTCTTCAATTGGAAAAATGTTCACATATCTGAAAATTCTCCTTCATTTTTTATTAAGACCTGAATTAAAACATAGCTTTTTCCCTTTGGCCTAGCTGTTAAGAAAAGGTCAAAGTAAAAATATCCCTATTGCAATAAAATTTAGTCAGTGACTGAGAAATTTTTCTCCTTTAGGTCAAGCTTTCTTTGACTATTGCTAGTTAACTTTTTCCCACTTTTGAGTACTTATTGGACTATCTTGTATTTATCTAGATTTGCATTTGTATGATTCATGTTGTTCAGTTGTTGGGATGAGTCAGAAAAAAAGTATCTCATGTCTATGTACAGTGTTCTAGGACATACAGACAAATAAACGGTTATATATTACCAGAAAAATCCTTCAGCTCTGTTTGCTGTCTTCATGGATGACCTGCTTGTCCCATCAAGTAGGAATGAAAATAATACTTGCCCTGCCACAGATTTGTAGTACTGATGTCTACCTCGTCATTCAAGTTACAGTTCTCATTCTAGATAGAAAATTGAAGTGGTATGTTGTGGTTTGGTTGGGATGGGGTTGGTCCCCAAGTCAAGTACAAAATTCTGTCTCCAATATAAATGATACTCTCCTGTTTTTGTTTTCCAGTTTGAAGACTTATACTGAGAAAAAGTTTGCTCCTCAGATTTTTCATGGTGTAAATTGACCATTAGTAGACTGTAGGCTCCTGTAGCTGTACAGAACATATTGAACACAGTGGTAATACAAACTGATGATGTCTTTCAGTTTGGCTTAGTTCACGTTTGTGTTGTATTTCAGATCACTATCATCCAGTTCAGGGGCACAGAAAGCTAAAAAAACAGTACTTGGGGTTCTTTGTTCAGAGGTGTTTAAGTGTAAAGAGAAGTTGAAAGAAGCATATATTGCACATGAAAATTTCTCTTGATAGCCTAGGCGTGTTTGCTGCTTTTTGTGATGATTCCCACTGATGTACGTTAAGTTAAAGTGAGAGGGGATTTTTAGTGTAGACATAATTGCATGTAAAAGTCATCTCCTGAATAAATGCATCTGTAAGGGTTGCCAGTTCCTCATTCTCATCCCAGGAGAACTCTGTGTCTGTTGTAAATTCTGTTAATTTTGTCTTGTGGTTTAAAAAAACTACCTATAGGATACGTTCAGGATTCCATGTCTTTCTCCAAGATACTGTGATGTGGTGGTTTGTCTGCCTGATAGTTTAGCTCTGAAAAGTGCTGAATTGTTGTGATTGGGATTGATTGCAGTGCCGTAATCATAGAATTGTTTAGGTTGGAAAAGGTCATTGAGTCCAACACTTAGTCTAACTGTTCGAAGCCCACTGTAAACCTAATCTCCACAACTTTTAAACATGTCCAGGGATGGTGTTTCAGCCACCTCCCTTGGCAGCCTGTTCCAGTGACCCTTTCAATAAAGAAGTTTTATCTAATGTCTAACCTAAACTTCTCCTGGTGTGACTTGAGGCCATTTCTTCTTGTTCTATTGCTTGTTACTTAATGAGAAGAGACCAACACCCCCTTCTCAGCAGCCTCCATT
This sequence comes from Phoeniculus purpureus, assembly GCA_028565055.1. Classification (NCBI taxonomy): domain Eukaryota; kingdom Metazoa; phylum Chordata; class Aves; order Bucerotiformes; family Phoeniculidae; genus Phoeniculus; species Phoeniculus purpureus. The sequence continues at coordinate 14,688,993 of JAOXOE010000632.1, read as the reverse complement.
CAAGTGATTGTAGGCAGCAATAATGTCTCCACTGAGCCTCCTCTTCTTCACACTAAGTAGCCTCAGCTGCTCCTTGTAAGGCTTGTTCTCCACACCCTTGACCAACCTTGTTGCCCTTCTTTGGACCCACTCCGGCACCACAATGTTTTTCTTGAATTGAGGTGCCGGATACTGAGCCCAGTACTTGAGGTGTACCCTCACCCGAATCTGTTGAAAAGTACAGCTTCAGATAATTATTCAAAGACAGCATTTACTTTATTTAGGTAAGTGTAGGTAATTATTGAAATGTATATATGGAAAACAAGCTTCAGTGTCAGGAATAAGCCATACCGTACTGCATGTGTTCCTCAATGGGTAAAACAGGGATTCATTTCCTCACCTGTGTTTGCAGTTTTGAGAAAAAACCTGATTTTTTCGCCCGTGACCAGAGGTGGCATGGCTCTCTTGAGAACACTTACACTTCCAAAAAAGCCAGGGCTTTAGCTGAGACTTCCTTCTAAAGCCTCTACCATGTGTGTAGTGTCCTGTGGGCACAGTGTATTGGAAGTTAGTGAACTTTTGTTCAGTTCATCTTCTTAATTGTCACCTAGATCAGAACTGAGAGACAAAACATTAATTTCTTTTACATATTGTGATCATTTATTTCTTTTAAGGTAAGCAGTTCTGTCTGGCTTTTAACTCATGTGCTGAAGAGGGTTGGTTTATTATTGTTTCCACAAGATGGAGCTGTCTACATATGTAATTAATGCAGGAGCTATATGACTGGTGCATCCTAGGGACTCTGCCAGAATACTGCTTTAGATTGCGGAGCACCGTTTTATTAATATCCCTGCAGACAACAGCACAATGTAGCCCATAAAATAACAACTACTGTTTTAATAAGGTAGAACAATCTTCTGGTTAAAGCATTGGGTTGGGATGTATACAGTATTGATTTCTTTCCCTCAAATTTTAAACATTTATTTCCTATCAGATTTGGAATGAAATATTGTGACAATAGCCCTGAGAATTACCAATTAGCACTTCATGAGAGTTAAACTGAAGTATAAGTAGCTTTACTTTTGAGAAAAAGAAAATACTGATTTTTGTAACTGTTAATATTGTATTGTCTGTGCGACATCGTATGTGCTTCCAGAATTCTTGGCTATGTTGTCTGGAATTGTTTGATGGCATTTTAAAGAGAAATCCCGGATGGCAAATTATTTCCCTCGTTCAATATTTTAACAGCATATGTGCCAGTGCTGGCAGATCTGAAATTGATGAAAAGGTACTAAGACAGTCATGCTGAACTGCTGCTACTTGATAGGGTATTTGAACTAGATGACCTATAGAGGTCCTTTCCAACCCAATACAATCTACGATACCCCAACATTGTCAGGCAATAATGAAGTCCAAAAGAACTGCCTCACTACCACCTTTCTAAAGGATGTTTGCTGGTACAAGCTCAAGTATGGAGTTTCTTGTGTCATCTTTTCTCATTTTAGATACGTTTGATCTGCTGTGTTTTGTTTCACTTCTCATTATGTTACACAACTTACGAGTACACAGCAATAAATTGAAATTTTCTATCTTTGTGCTCTTTTCTCACTTCCCTTTGAGCACATTGTAAGGAGATCTAAACCTGGAGAGCCCTGCCATCCTTAAATAGAAGTTTGAGGAAGCAGGAATAAATCAAACTGCTTTTCTGGTTGTGCTTTAGCATTCAGTACAGTGTGTGTAGGTGGTGAGTCTAGCTCATTCAGAGCAAGATTATGCATGTCTAATAACTCTGAAGGCATTGTCTGATGCCTCTGGTCCTCTATGGTTCTTTGAAGGAAAAAGCCTTATTTTCCTATCATAAGTAAAAGGAGGATAATCTAGGAATATTTTATTGATAGATCTTTTCATGACAATGTACCTGTAGCAAGCAGGCTTTTAGGAATTGTCTTTGTTCCTTTGGCAGGTACAACAGCTTATAACCTTTCTCATTTCTCTAACTTCATTTGGTTTGATGTGTATTTTGCCCAAGAATAAAAGAGAAAATCACAGGAGACAGGATTCTTGTCTCTTCTATATCCTTTTCTTCCTTGAAAGGTCAAGTTCTTGTCAGTCACTCAGCTATAGGTCTGTTGAACGGAGTATTACTCCAGATCTTGGCATAGCCCAGCTGTCTGGTTAGAAAAGAGGCACTTGTAGAATATGGCAAGTCACACTTCTCTGAGAAGACTGGGAGGAAAGTAGAGGCCTTGATTCACTCTTGCCTGCATCTTGAGATTAAGGCTGTACTTCTATAAGCAACATTGAGACCACTGGAAATTCAGCCTTTTTTTGTTCCTATCAAGACTTTAATTTATTTAAAAAAACCCAACGAAACTGCTTCTTTTTATGGATTTCTGTATGAACTTTGTAAATATGACAGGAAATTAGAGGCTAAAATTGAAAGTTAAAAAAAATTTACCTGATTTGTTTAAACACTTCCAATTTGCAGTACAAACATGTTTGTGTATATATGACTATATCAACCTAAAAAGCTGCTTCAATAATTAGTTGTCTTTGCTGTAGCTAGTACATCAAGCTATTAATAAATGTTTGGAACTCCCTGTGCTTTATCTTTCTGGAAACACTTCATACTTTTGATTTCTAGTACAAGTTCTCTGAAATACCATTTTTGCTTCCTCTGCTTAAGTCTAAAGCTTTAAATTGTCTCTCATCTCCTTTGCTCACTCTGATGCTGGAAGATTTTTCCATATAGCTTTCTATTACTGGCATAGCTCTATTATGTTGGTAATTTATTTCTTTAGGAGTTGTATTTCCTGCTTGAGGTTTGTAAGTGTGCTATGCAAATTATTAGAAAAATACCCCAAACAGCCTGATTTTATCCATTCATGAAAGTTAGATCCCACTGAAATAGCGGCTTTAGGCATATGTATGTCGTGGTTTTGCTTTGGGAGTTGTTGAGCATGAGCAAGAGGCAAGGAGCAGTAGGTTTTGCCCTCTGCCAGGGGTCTGGCTGCTGCCCCGCAGTGCTTCCATCCTTCTGACTGAAAGCATCTAGCGCTAGTGTAGTTGGATAACTCTGATACTAGGAATAGCAGAAAAGCAAATTTGTGTATTACTTAAGCTTGTATTTAGCAAAGAGTGGAGTTGGGTAGAAAAGCGATCCATGCTATTTGAGATGGTTGGAGAAACAGATTCTTTTGTATCCGTATTTGAGCATTGGGGCATAAATAACACAACAGTGAGGCTCAGGTCAACCATGATATAACTGGTTAAGCACCTGGATTAATGCCATAAGGACTGGGTTCAGTTCTCAGTTTTGCGGCATCTCTTTCTTTTAATACTGGTTTCGGTGGAGTGCATCACAAATGATGCCACCATAACGTCAAGTCTGCGTGCTTTTGTTCTCTTTCTAAGAGAGAGATTTCAATAAAGATCCTTACATACTACTTTTAATGGGGGGAAAAGTAAACTTTGATTTTCTTTTTGTATTTAACAGGTCTGTATATGATGACCAACCAAATGCGCATGAGAGGTTTATGGAAAAGTTAGATGCCTGCATACGTAACCATGACAGGGAGATAGAAAAGATGTGCAATTTTCACCATCAGGGCTTTGTGGATGCTATTACAGAACTTCTTAAAGTTAGGGCTGATGCAGAAAAATTGAAGGTAAGGAACTATTTTTTCAGAGCTTCACATATTGTTGTCTTTGAGTTTAAAAGAAGCAGCTTGACTGAGGAATAATAACTTAGTGACAATCACATGCACTCGGATGGTTGCCACAATTTTTTGAAAGTGAACTATTCAGAGTTTGTGGTTAGAGCTGCATTTCCTGATACAGTAATTTACATTTACAAAGCTGAATGTTTTATGATGTCTAATTCAGAGTTATTTTTTTAATGTTAGTTTTCAGAAAATGTTACCAAAATTGTTTTACCTGTTTTAAAGGCTTTCTCAGAAGGTAAAGAACAACAAATGGTAACCTCTTAAGTAGATCTTTTTCTGATTAGGCATTTATATGTCAAACTTTAGAAAAATTTTAAGTCTTGATTAAAAAATAAAAATACTGCAATTGTGCACAAAAAATACGTTTTCCTATCTTTGTAATGGGCAGGACAGTAAGTGGAGTTAGTAATTCTCATTAGAAATGAGAACTAAGATTTACTCCCAAATCAAAATGCAGAATAGAGAATTATGAGATCTGTCCCTTTTAGCTCTCCTTACACTTTTGAGAGCAAAATGTGCGCACCAGACAGAATGAGCATAGTTCACCAGAGGTTATGATTAGAAGAGCATTATATAAAGGATATTCAGATAACAAGAGACCAAATACAGCATCAATGAGGTCATTGAGCATCTTTGTTCAGAAATTAATGAGATTTTTAATAAACTAGAATGTGCTTCCTTATTATGATGACCTAATGAGTCACTTACTATGTGGGAAAATCTGAGGTCGAGCTTTGCCTGCACCTGCAGCATTAAAATGTTGCTGTGGTTTGGAGATTTCCACGTTTGATGTTAATCAACCACCCAGTGTTTGCATTCAGCAAAGTATGAATGTTTAATTACCATAAAATGCAATCACCATTTCTTACAGACAATGAATGGCCCATAGAGCTCATTGAGGTTATCAAAAAGGGACCAGTGGTCAATTGGGTCAATGATTTGAATTGTTTGACAGACCTACAGAAACAAGGAAAGTTCAAAAATCCCAAGTAAATTTGATAAGTTTGCCACAGAATCTGTTAGAAAGAACTGTCATAAGTAATTGAAGTTAACAAAAACCCTTTGCGATCGAAAGTTCAAGTTCAAGCTGTAGAGTTAATTTGAATTTGCATTTCTTTGTTCTAAGTTTCTCATGAAGCATGATCTGATTACAAGGGTGAGCAGTCACATCAGGGCAATATATGCATATTTTTCTAACAAAGGTGAAATTATTTTTAAGGTCCAAGTTATTGATACCAACCGAAGGCTTCAGGATGCTGGGAAAGAGGTGAGAAGACAATGTTTCCTATATGGGTATTATGAAAATTTGTAACAAATTTATTAGCATAATTTGTGATTTATTTAATTTTTTTTTAAATCTCTAAGGTGATAGCCCAAACGGAGGAAATCATCCGGTGTAGAGTGCAGCAACGGAATATTACAACAGTTGTGGAAAAACTACAGTTGTGTCTTCCAGGTGAGTGACCTATGGCAAAATACAATAGCAAATGAAATACATCACAATAGCAAAAGCTGAAAAGGATTTTGTTTTGAAGTTGTTGTCCTGTAACATTTAGTGTAACAAAATATTAACATTTTTTAAAAAGATGACAACAGATTCTATGTCTTTTACAATATTTGATATAAAGCAATTGTGACACTTTGTAAGAGGATAGTAAGATGGATAATACAAAGAGTGTAGCCAGATACTGGCTACAGAATAAAAACATTCCTTTAAATAAAGGAATATTTTTAATATGATAAATAATGACATTATTGTTTAAGGCGGGTCAGTTACTCTTTGATTTCTAGGGAAAATACTAATGATTGTATTTTGTTGTTGTGCTCTTAGCTCTGTGCCATTACGGGCTTTTTAAAAGTAAAACGTAGGGGCTCTATATGAAGTTTCAGAAAGGTGCTGTTGTAGGACTGCACACATCTCTGTAATGGTTTTAGTCCATTTGTTATACTGGTGTAAAAAACAGATTTGAGAATTTTTCTCTGTAAATTCTTGTTGTTGACTTGTTATGAGTACAGTAGGTGGTACTGTTGCCATTTAATGGAGACAGATTCTAGTCTGGTAATGCAGATAAAGTTATGGTATGTAGTATGTGAGTGTGTTTGATATATATGTGGTATCTACTGTTTTGTTTTATCATAATTGTTTTTGTTTATAAGCTTTCTTTCTTAGCTGTGTTCTAGAATATTTTTTCTAGTCTTTCACATATATGTCATAGTAAGAATTAAATAAGGTAAATTTAGCATATACTTTCCAGTGCTTTATTTTGTTCTTTACAGTATATATTTTCCTCTTTTGTTAACTAAAGCTGCAATAAGATCCATGCGTTAATCTGCTTGCTTTTATGCAGTGCTGGAAATGTACAGCAAACTAAAAGAACAGATGAAAGTAAAAAGGTGAGTGAACTTATTTTTATGAGTAAAATACAGTATTTGTAAGTAACCTTACATAATAGAAAACGCTAGTGTAGACAAGAAAGTATTCTAAGTCCTGTAGCTTGGTGTGTGTAGTCTTGTTTTCATTATACCTTGCCTGTGTTTCAAGAATATCACTGCCAGTGAAATATCTTTATATTAAATATTAAGACTGCTTGGAGCTTAGTAATTGCTGTGAAAAAGAATGTTTACTTAAATAAGCATGACATGCAGTGACATGATGATTATTTTTTAATACTTGAAGCAATTTAAGAGGCAAAAATGCTGGGATCTATGAGTAGTAAAGATCTTGCAGGGTATGATCTATCATCGTGTATTTAAATCAAACTCATGTCCAAAAAAACCCCAATATTTCACTCTATAAACCTTTCTTTAGACCTACCTGGTATTTCTGTGCCTATTTGTTGTGTAAGTGGGATTACAACAATGAAGTGTTGTGGTTTATTTTTTCTCCCCTCCTGTCAGTAATTGACTTGTTACCACAAAAACCTAAACCCGTAATTAAAACTAAAATTTTTGGCATAATGATATCTAGTAGGTATGTGACCAGTGGTTCCTTCCTCTGTTTCATCTTCGCTTTCCGGCTTCTCAGATAACCACTCACTGCTGCTGCAACCCCAGTTCTCTCTCCATGGCAGCTTTGCTGCCCCTGCCCCACGTAGATGTCATCATGTTCTGCTGGGGCTGCTGCCGCCCTGTACACCCACCCCAAGAAAACTATTGCTGCTGCTTCATTTTTCCTGATTTTTACAGCATCATTGCCACCTTCACCTCTACCTGCTTTTTGTACAGCCTCAGTGACATCAGTTGCTCTGTGTCTTCTGTTGCTGGATTAATGAACATTGTTATTGACCCTCTGTGCACCTGGTACCACTGCAGTGAGCTTCTGTTAACAAGTCTGCCTGGACCTAACTGTTTCCATTTGGAACTAGCTGTGCATAGTCAGGTGTCTACAGGGCTACTGTTTAATCTAGATTTACTTTTGGACTGTTTTTCTGGATTTCTGTTGTCTGGCTAGTCAATACCCCCTGCCATACCACTGAACATCTGAAAATTCTCTGTAGTGACCAGTGTGTGCAGGTAAATCAGCTCTAAAGCTGAGGTGCAGGCATACCCAAAAGGCACCAGATCTACTGTACACACTAGTATTGTACATGCCAGTCAGTGTTGCAGCAAACAGCTACAAAAAAAGTTATGTGCTTCATGATACCCGTGCACCTGTGCTGTCTTGGAGGCCTTCTGCAGAAACAGAAGAGCTTTAAGTATAATGTGTGAGCTCTGGCATTGTGCTGTCTCTTATTATAATCAAAACTTGCTGAATATGAGTCAGTGTCATGTATCTGCTATTCACTATTTCCTCTGAGCAGGGCACTGGTTTGACCTCTGCTTAGAGTAGCTGGCAGCACGTTGCTTGTTGTATTGCCTTTGAAGCAGCTCAGAAGAAAGATCTGAAGAGCCTTGTTCTCTTGCTATTCTGTTAGAGAACAGACTACAGGGTTTGCTGTCTGAATTCTACAATTTCCTTCAACAAGGTGGTCTGTAGAGTACACTTTTTTGTGTGTTGGAAATGTGGAAATGCTGGCATAAAGGCCTGCCCTTTGCTGTTCCTTTGCTCTGTCACGCAAGGCAAGCAGCATCCTGGTTTTAGAATTGCCAGGAAAGTTATAGTTTCTCATGTCATCATGCAGAGAGAAAATTGCAGATGGCTTTTAACTTTTGGACTCTATGTTTGCCAGTAGTTTTGTAGAGGCCACTGATGGTTGGCTGACTTTCTGAGAAATAACCACTACTCTTGAAATCCAAACCTAACATTTCTGTTAAGAGATTCAGATCTGGTAATTTTCTGTGGAAGAAGTAGCCAGCCAGGAAGTCTGAAATGGCAGAGGGACAATATTCTGAATTGAGTAGTTTGGACATGTCATTGTCATACCATAAAAAGATATAAGGGAGATTGTGGAGCTATATATTTGATGTAGCACGTGGAGTGTTGGAAGGTTTAGTCTGCTACAGGCTACTGCTCCAGATCAGATATCTCTTTCATTAGCTATACTACAGTTACTAATTTGCCTGTGATTTACAATTCTCTGTAATACAGACTAGAGGTGGCTACTTCATGGAACTTGCAGGTAATTCAAATGGTAATTTCCTTGTGGTTTAGCAGGCAGCAAATCTAAAGAGTAGGTGCACAGTGGCCTTTATTACCAAGTGGTTGAGCAGTAGCACTGATATCCATTGCATTAGTGCTCAGACCTGATAGGTGATATGTGCAGGTATAAGGAATTTCAAAACTGGCAATCCAAAGTTTTGCTATGAAGCTTTGCTGGAAGAGTAAGAGAAAAGAGCGTTCGCATATCAAAGATGGTTTTCGATCATAAGCCTTCAGTGAAGGTTGTTATTGTAGCAAAGCTTTCACTGGTCTTTTTAAAAGAAGACCTCTTTTCTTTTTACTTTCTCTGATGGCAGCCTCTTAGAATATATTTTCGTTGTTCCATTGTCTTACAGTCTTGGACTATGAATAAAACTGGCATTTCTAATGTTTAAAGGAAAACTGTAGTGTGGATGTTCTGTACTTTTGGAGACAGTTGTCTTAGTATAAAGATTGGAATTCCATTTCCTTTACTTCATGGTAGATTCTTTGTAACATAATGCAGGATTTTGGTCTGTAATACTTGCTGGTTTTTGCAGATGGAATGGAGGTTTACAGAGGAGACCAGAAAGCCATCTATTGATAGCAACTTTTGGTCCATATGAACATGGGCTGTGTTTGAACTGATGACCAAGAGGTGAAAGGCTCTGTATCCTATTTATTTGTCTCCTGAGCCATGGATAACACAAGCTGACAAGAACTATAGTTGTGAGAGAAAGTAACTGCAGAATCCGCTCTAAACAGACACAGTTGGTTGGAGAGAGTTACAGAGAGTTTAAAGTCTTAGCTGAGGGAGCACACGGGAGAGGCGTGGTTTCTCCTCTGCTCTCCAAAGCACCTAGTGGGAGCTAAACATTTAAACTGAACAACCTAGATCTTTAAGTCAGAGATAAAATCATCACCTGTTTTATGTGTATGCCTGTACCATGGCTTGTGCATTTGTATATTTATGTGTCTCTGGAGAAAGTGCCCAGCTGCTTCGATTATGGTCTAATTGGGAACTGTTAGGACTGGTGTCTTTGCAAGTCTTCTGTAATAATTATTAAAAAAACTGAACCCAAAACCTACATAAGATGAAACTAATTAAATAAATGAGTCTGCTAAGTTTGTTGCTGGATTTTTCCTTAGTCTTTCACACACTAGATTCAAGAAGCGTATGGTCTTTCAGAGTGCCCAGAAAAACACAGATTTGTTTTCTGACCTTACTATAAGCTCTCTTCTGAACTGTGGGAAAGACAGAGTTGATTAGTTATTTAGGTTACTAAGTTTCACTGACACAGTCATGCAGCTGCTCTCTGCATAAACCTTCCAAAGATTCAAGTAAACCTTAAGACATACGGGATGCATAGGAAAAACTTCAGAAGTTGTATAATTCAGTTCTGTGCATGTCTGCATGGAAAGATATTTGGACAGATAAAACCAGTGGTGATTTGATTTTGGCTTTCTGCAGTGTTTTGGAACCGTTTCAAATTGAAGCACTGGATTTTACCAGTTGCAAATCAGTACTTCCCAGAGGTACCCTGGATTATCAAAAAAACCATTTACTGAGCTGTCAGCTGCCTTTTTTTCGCTCTCATCGTTCTCAGAACCCTATTTGTTCAACAATTTCTCTTTTTAAAACATCCTACATCATCAGTATAGCCAAAGAAGGTATTCCAGAAATTTCTTTTTTTTTCACACAGCAACTCTTTATTCTGGGATTCAAAAGTGTTGAGCTTTTGACTCACTTTACAGAAGTTTCAAAGTTAGTAGGGCCTTGATCTAAGTTCATAGACACTTGAGGCAAATGATAGCATTGGTTTTGCTGTGGAAATTTAAAAATCATGTTTAAAATTGCTAAGGAAACTATATGCAAAAACAAAATAAATAAATAATTGTTCCTGTAGTGAAGGGTTCTCACTTGCTATTTCAGAGTATTTGATGTGAATTTTCTGTAATATTACTGAAAAATTCCAGTGAACTCCCTTAAATTTGTTAGGTATAGAGATTTTTCATAATTACTCAATGGAAATGTCATAAGCTCCAGGAATATACAGTGTTTGCATCTGAGGGAAACAGAGAAGTTGGAGAACACTACTGCTTTTTCTCTATAAAATAAACTAAACTGAAGTTATTGTCTCTCCTGTTTTTTCAGTTTCCTCACTCAGAAGTCTTGTGTACAAGTATGTTACTCAGTAAAATTCACAGCCTTTTTGTTCATCCTCTACTGCCCTTAGCTTCTTGATTTCTCTAGTTTAACTTGATGGGGATTTTTTTCAGCAAGTTATGGTATTTCTCTTAACTGCCTTCAAATGACACTCTGTTGATAAAAACCTGAACATTTCTGTCTCTTCAAAATGTAATTAATACTTGGAGTACGCTGAAATAATGCTCAATTTCTTTTTGGATTTTTTTGTATATTGATGTTTCAATTTCTAGTATAGATACGACTACTCTGTGCCTGGGGCATAAACATTTTGTAAAATGCCAGATCAGTTTTAGAATAAAATGAGAAACACCAATCTTCTGGCTTGGTTGGGATGGTTTTTCTTGTGGTGGTGTTATTGGTGTGGTTTTTTAGCTCCCAGTTCTGCTTCTTGCTTGTTTTACAAGCTTCCATTTTTATAGTTTGAAGATATTGTAAATCCATCTTATAGTTCTCTGGTTCTGTTGACAACATGGATCTGGACAGTCTTATATGACTTCTATTAGTGTTACAAACTTCTGACCTCAGTTTCAAGGCTTACAATGTAAATGTGTTGAGGAACATATTCTTATAAGACTAGCTCAGAAGAATAGACAGAGAACTGATACATGAAAGAAATAACATTGAAGATGCTTCTTTACTGATTTATAGTCAAACTGACAAACTTGACCTTACATGATTGCTAATACATGATGGGAACTAATAATAATGTAAATGTTAAATCTATGGAATGCTTTTAAATAAAAATATACAAATATATAATTCTTTTCAATGATATGCAAAACTTTTTCATTTAAATCCTGACCTGCAGATGACCTTCAAATTAGTAATAAGTGCTTTATCCTAACAGATGCTAAAAGGGCAAGATCCTGAGCTCTGTGCGCGTGCGTGTGTGTATGTATATATATATATATGTAATTAGTAGGGGACTCTAGAATGGATTTAAAATGGATTATGTTAATTCTGATCTTAAAGACAGCAGTCAAAACCCTTCCAGATGAACTAACAGAGTTCTGATAAGCTGATCAGTACAATTTAAATAAAAACCTTTCATACATTTTTGAAGCTATTATGGTTTTATTCCCCAGAAATCTCTCCATGTGGCACCCTTGGTCATTTGTTATTTAAAAAAACCAAAACCCACACACATTACCCCCGCAGACCCCATCTTATCTACAACATTCCCGTTGCCTTATGTGTACTTTCTATAAACCAAGTATATAATAAACAAAAGCTCCTAATTTACACTTGAAATCTCTTTATATGCAGTCTTCTGAAAGCAGTTTTTGTTCTAGAATAAAAGAATGGACTTTTTTCCATCTTCCAGCTGTGCTGAATTGTTAGCATAGAAATGTCTTGATTGAGAAAATTCAAACCAAAATGTTTATTTTGGAATGGAACAATAAGTTATGATAGCATTAATAGTTTATTACTGTTTGTTTACAGAAGGGAAGCCAACAGCTTGAATTGTATTTCAGTTTGAAAGTATTTAGTCACTATATCTACTAAGTAATATCTAGAGGCACAGTAAGTGGAAAGGACACTTTCCAGATTTATCTTGAATGCTTGTAGAGAGTTTACTTACATTCAGCTTTTCCTTTTCAAAATGATTTGGTAATTTTCCAGTACTGATTGTATAGGACTTTAGAAAAGCAAAAGGAACTAAGGTTGTAATACTAAAAGCAAAAAATGTAATAGCTAATATAATCCTAAATCTAAGCATATTACTCTGTATTTGTGAAAAGAAAGGGTTGGAACTAACAGCAAGTTACCTCAGTCTGATCTAATTTTTTGTGTATTTCCCATTCAAGACCGAGCTAAAAGGCATTGGTTCCCCCCTGTTCTGTTTTAATAGGCCAAACTAAGTGCATTTTTCCAAAAGCCTGGCCTCAGCGGCTGTTGAGGTAAAGGGAAAGAGTTGTCACATCTACATGTAATTGCTGTCCTATTTGCGTTTAACCCATTTTCTGCACCTCTCTCAAAAATGCTGTTGACATCACATATTTGTTGACCATGGTGTTTCCTGTTTATGGTCTTCTTAGTTCAGCTGTGTATCTCAGAATATTATTTATTTTTTGAATAAAGCCGAAAATGGTCATAAGAGTTACACTGTAGCAGCCTGTGTGACATTTGTGAATGAAACAAAGAAGGGTGACTTCAGGAACAGGCATATAGGAGCCTGACTGAGCTCAGAATCACCTCCTTGTGGTGTTTATCTCTAAACTGGTTCGAAGAGGAATCACCGAATACCAGTTTCCCTGAATTAAAATTTTCTTTTTTCAGCTGATTTTGTGAAACATTTAAAGCATCAAAATCTTGCTCATATGCCACAGTTCGTAAGTGATTCTAGCCCCATAAGCCCTGTAATCTATGAGAGAGGGAAGACAGGTAAATAACTGTAGTAGTTAATAAGAGTTGATATCTCACTCACTATGTGATAGCTTTCTGTTGTCAAAATTGTTTCAGTCTTTCTTTAATATTGAAATTATTTTTGCAGTTAAATAGTTATTTATACTTCGTTTTAACTTGACTATTGTCCTTTATGTCCTCCTCCTCTCAGGACATTTCCTCCATATAATCTGAACAGAGAAAATGATGGGAGCATTATAAGAATGACCTGTTGTTTCTTAACACAGTAATCTCATTAGATGTATATTGATTGCATGCGTGGTATTGACAGCCTATATTTGATACAACGTTGTTGTTTAAAATATATAAGCAGCTACAAAATTTGATTTTAATATCTTCATAGGTACTATTCTGCTTTAAAAACAATGGAGCAGCTAGAAAATCTGTATCTCCCTAGAGTTAGCCAATACAGATTTTGCCAGATAATGACAGAAAATCTTCCAAAACTGCGTGAAGAAATAAAGGAAATATCCATGTCCGATCTCAAGGATTTCCTAGAGAGTATTCGAAAGCATTCTGACAGAATTGGAGAAACTGCAATGAAGCAGGTAAGCTGACCTAAGAAGATTACTTCAGTCCTCTTACGTACTGAAAATATCAGTCAGTAGTCTCAGATTAACCAATAAGATTTATCTAAGAGTTATAGTCATCACACAAACCTTTGAGTAGAGACGGAGGCTGTGAAATATGCATACTCATCTATTGGATAGTTTCTTTTCCTAGATATGAAGTTGTCAGTTCTAGTGGTCCCTAACACAGAAAGCAGCAGTGCGACACCTTAGTAGCATCACAGTTTCTTTCCAAATTTGTATCTGTGTCCTAAACAAAAAGTTTCTTCCCCACGAAAGGAAAAAGTGTTCTAAACTTCAAGATGCAAAAAATTGTAAAACACTTTGAGTAGTCAACTCCTAGGCAGTCTGTAACTTAGCAGCTACTGCACCATAGTAGTAGGTTCTAGGGATGAGGAAAAACTTATGTAGAAATTAGCTATTAAACCCATCAGCCATCCCAAAATCATGGTGTAGGCAGAGGACACATCTTTCAGTTATAGTGATGTGTGTTCAATAGCACCGTCTCTTCTTCATGTCATAGCATAAACCTATTAGAGATCAAGTCTGCATTACATTCTTTAAACAGGCACAGCAGCAGAAAACCTTCAGTACTGCTCTTCAGAAGCAGAATAATGTGAGCTATGGTCGGAATATGCATCTAGGTAGAAGCAGGATTTTGGAATCAAAGAATGAAATTACATTGAAACGAACGTTTGAAGATGATGATGAACACGAAGAAGAGGTAACTTTATAGTGAACAGTATGTCTTATTTAAAGCTAATTTTATAATTTTTTGAACAAAACTTGCAGTATGCAGTGTATAGGTGGTCATTGTTTGTTAGGAAAGCCATGGGGGTACCAGTCCAGATCAGCTTTTTAGGGGGTAAAAGTAGTGACAAAATATTAGTATTAATGCTAGCTTTTAGCATCATATTTGGGGGCATTCAGATGTAGTTACTGTGTAATGCTGTGGCAATTTACATTATACATTATCTGCCCACTGTAAATGTTACATGGATCGCTGGAATATTCTGCTATTGCTAAGCCAGCATTTCTGAGTCCAGCTTGTGTCAGAACTCTTTCAGCTATCAGAGGTTCATAAATTGAATAAACCAGAAATTGTTTAGACCTTTAAATATTCTGCTCTGAAAAACACAGTGATGGCAATATGGTTTTGTAACACATGCAGCCTAGCACTGTAGTACGAATGGAGGGGGAGAGTTGAGCAATTAATTTATTCTTTTGTGACAGAATCCATCTATTTTTGGGTCCTTATTAAATGGACAAGTTCTCTTGGTAATGTCCCACATTTTCCAGGTCCTATGCTTTTTATGCCTTATATACTTCTCCTTTTCCTTCCCTTCTTTAGATTTTAACTGCCCAAGATCTTGTAGACTTCTCTCCAGTCTATAGGTGTTTGCATATCTACTCAGTTTTGGTATGTATTAAGATTATTTTACTTTCTGAAGTTGAATGTTAGTATGTCTGATCAGTGTGTGTTAGTATGAATTAGAGCACACCATGTAAGATTCTGCTGCAACAGAAAGTGTTCTGGTAAACTGCATCTCATTTTCAAGTGGATTTTTTTGGGGTTTAAGCTAAGGATTTTGTTAGTCAGCAGCATTTCTAAGTATGATGAAATATCCATTATAAACTTAAAATACTAAATTTAAACAATCGTTGTTATATCTTATACAGGAGTTAGGTAAGTAATGCTGGCTTAGCAGTACATAGTCTCTGTAATAATTTGAAGATTTCTTTCGAAGCCCAAGTAGTGGCATTCTAAATAACTCTGGCATAGTAATAGGCTCGTGAAGTAAAAACAAACCTTAAAAATGCTAAGCTGCTTTATTCTGCTTGCATACAAATTACATTGTGTTCAGTAGATAGATGGGTCAATTAAGCACTGATTTCAAATGGACAGATGGTTTTTACAGAGTGTTCATCTTAATGAGGTGGGTAGGATGTCACTTTAATTGCTAGCAATATAATTATTAAGTATTGCAGGTATTGTATTTTGATGATCACAGTAATAGAAAAATCCATGGTTATGATATTTACCAATTCCAGACTAAGCAAATACTAAATATCATGTGTGTTTTTTGTCAGGCAAAGGTAATGCAGGCATTATTCAGATGTATCGTGTATTTACAGAAACATTTTTGTAATTTAACTTCACAGTGTGGTTAGTTTCTTGAATAACCTAGAGAAATGTTTTGGAAGAAAATGAGTTTCACTTATAGAGTAATAAGTAATATGCCTTGTCTATAGATATTAATGTACTCTGGAAGCTGTAGTTTAAAAACATAAATATTGCTTAAAATGCATAATACTGATTGACTTTAGCAAAGTTTGTAGATCCAAACTTTTTGATGTTCTGTAGACTACTAAAAAAAAATATAATTGCTGCATGTTTTATGAATGCAAAATTTGCTGGTGTCAGCTGGAGGACTGTGTGTAGAATAAATAGTTTCAGAGACTTCTGCCCTTTATTTAAAAACTACCTTTTTCATACTAAGCCAATGTTCTTGTTTTAACTACTTTTGTCTTGTTTTAGGGTGATGGAGAAATATTTGAAAATTACTACAGAAAACAAAGAAGGAAACAAGCAAGATTAGTCCTGCAGCCGCAGTCAAGCATGGTAACCAGTACTTTCATTTTTGCATTGACTTTGGTCGTAGCTGATACTTGACGGTATTTTCCTAAACTTGTTTTCTTTTTCATTGAAAGCATGAGACAGTAGAAGGATATAGAAGATACTTCAGTCAAATTGTAGGGTAGGTTTTCTAAACAAATATTTATTTTGGTTTTACCGTGTTAATTTTTAGTTCACCCTCTATTCTTCTGTTCTTGCTTTGTCCAAAAATTTTCTTCTGCAAGATTCAGTATCAGCAGAAGTCATGTGGGTGGTTGTTGCTGGATATGAGTGGAGAAGAGCATCCAGTTCTCTCCAGTACTGTGCCAACCTCACAAAGACCCTTCAGCAGCCCAGGCTTCAGCTGGCATGAAATTAAATTTTCTCATTTTTGACTTTATGCTGCACAAAGCAGGACATCCAACCTACTAGAGTCACTGCTTAAGGGGGTGGGGGGTGGAGTTTGACTGTGCTTGTGTGGAAGAGGTAGAATTTGTTTAATATTAGAAGGCAATAATTTAAGCATTATTTTGTTTTAGTTTCTTTGTAGTAGAAGACCACATTTTACATGTAACCCAAGGATTGGTAACTAGAACATACACTGATGAGCTCTGGAACATGGCCCTTTCCAAGATCATTGCTGTTCTTAGAACACATTCAGTAAGTGAGAAATCTTACCAGTATTGCACTGTAAATCCTCTTACTTCAGAGATGTTACTATCTTTGCTTTTAATACACACAAAGTGAAAAATTACACCTCTCTCATGTTTTCTTTTCCTTGTGATTAAAAATTACTCAGATTTGGGAGGGAGCCTGCCAAGCTTTTGTTTTTCCCAACAGTATCAGGCTGTGATCCACAGCCATGGGCTGTTTGCATAATCCTCCACTGATTTACAACTCACTGAGTCTTCCAAACCTTCTCTTAGTCCAGCAGTTTAGAATATGCAGAGTTAATCTGCTGTTATTATTGCAATCCTTCCTCATTAGTCTCAACTGACCTCTTCATTAGATCAGATTGAATAGTTCAGCACTGAAAGCACCACCAGGAAATAGTTCCTAATTATCATTCCAAATGCAGTGTTTCCAAAATAAACTACCAGCAAAACCCTTGGAGCTATATCTTCAGTGTAGTAATATGTTTGCTGAAGTAAAGGTATTAGAAAAATTCTGTATGAATCAAGTACTACAGTACATTTGAAGTGTGTGTCTTCTAAATTTATGTTCCTACCTTCATTCCAGTGAGACTGAATAGCTGTGTGTTATTTCTTATTCCTCTGCGAAAAGCTACATAATATGATTGTTTAAGCAGACAGAATGATAGTAAATTGCTTCAGAGCCTAGTATTGGTATAACTTTTGCAACTGGAAAAAAAATACAAGAGATTTTTCTTTCTGTGTTTAATGTTTGCTAGAAGCAGTTCTTTTATACACTGTTATTTTTATTTCAGTTGATCTTTAATTGAAGGAATATTTTGCATTTCATAAATGCTGGGAAAAATAGGAAAAAATGCAGATAGTTTTATCAGAGGACCTTTACTGA
Source organism: Phoeniculus purpureus (assembly GCA_028565055.1). Classification (NCBI taxonomy): domain Eukaryota; kingdom Metazoa; phylum Chordata; class Aves; order Bucerotiformes; family Phoeniculidae; genus Phoeniculus; species Phoeniculus purpureus. Next base: position 14,671,391 of record JAOXOE010000632.1, on the reverse strand, counting down.
TCAGTGCTACTTCAGATGTTCTCATGCTTCTTTAATTCGAGAGGATTGGAATAAATGGAGATATAGTAATAATTTCTTAAGCTAAATACTTTGCAAGTTAATTCTCTGTATATGGATTTATATACTGATGTAAGAATGTGGTAATTTAAAGAGTTAAGTAATTTAATCTCTAAAGAACTTTTAAACATCTTGTCATGGAGTTCATCACCATTTCTTTTCAAAATACCCAAGTCCATCAAAATCAATTCTATTGACTAACATTGTCCTAGCACAGACTAATATTCAATAAGTGTATATTGTTTTAAGACATACTGTAAACATTAAACTATGCTAAGAACAAAACATAAAAAAAGGGTGAAACAAACACATATGGCCTCTAACCAATGCTGTATTCTCATGCTGCTTGAATAAGTATTTTTTTTACTTTATCCATTGTTGTAAATTGTGAGGCTGAAGTGAATGTCTTAGTTGTATGACTCCACACTTGTGAATTTCAGTAACTTACTAGGGTAAATAATTAAATGTCTTAACTTTTAATCATAAAACTTATGATTTGTACTTATCTCAAAAGTATTTTATAGTGATTTCTCCATACAGCTGGGATACTGAGGTGGCATGGTTAGCATTAGTTAGACTCAAGACATCTGAAAACGTGCTAATATTCTTTGAAAACATATGTCCTGTATTTAAAATCCTTTTAATAAAAAGAGAATTTGTCACTGTCAGTCTTATTGCAGTGATCCTGACCTTGTTCTGGAACTGAAGAATCTTATTGTAGTATTTGCTGATACTTTGCAGGTACGTACTGTATTCAATAATGTAACTGAAATTCCTAGACTCAAATGTTTCCTTTTGAGGCGTAAATGCAATGCTTTGGGTTTTCCTGAATCGTGCATGCAAATAAAGAACAAAATTACACCGTATTTTAAAAGTAGCTGCTTCTTGCTTTGGTTTCTTCTTTCCAGTATTATCAACTTAATGTATATGTTTTGGGCTATCCAGCTACTCATGTCTCTACAAAATTAATGTTAGCTTTGTAGTATGTGTATTCTTTTGTCTTTTACAAATGCTTTACTTCTGATCTTAAGTAAGAATATCATTCATTAACACTCTAGCTGGAAGACGAACATCATTGGTAACTGGTTTTGTAACATTTAACAGACTAGTAAAAAATTTAGTTATATGCATAAATGGCAAGATAAAGTGTGTGAAAGAAGTGGGTCACATTTCTGCTTGAAAGCCAAAAGCACAGTAAAAAGTTTTTGAAAAGAATTTAATATATTATCTTCTAATTTGTAGGTGTGTGTTTAAAGTAGTATAATTTGTTTTATAGAAGTGACAAGACTGTATAAGACTCATCTCAGATCCCTCAAGTGATGTAATGAGAGTCCACTTTTTTAATTTTTATGTTTTAGGGCTATGGTTTTCCTGTGAACCGGCTGTTTGATCTTTTATTTGAGATAAGAGACCAATACAATGAAACACTTCTTAAAAAGTGGTCCGGATTGTTCAGGTTAGTGTTTCAGAATAATTATGTTTCTGGTATTGCACCTATTTTTTTTGTCTAACTTCATGGGGTTTTTTTATAAAGTTGACATTCTCAAAGTATTGTGTGTGAATTTTGGTTGGTTAGGTTTAAGAAATTTATCACATGTAACTAATATTTAGCATAAGAGCCATGGAGTAGTGCTTCTGTAGTTAATGGGGAGAAGCAAGGTCTCCAAAGGGACAGTAATGAAGAGACATAGAGGAGAGAGACATCTGGTTGCTTTAATGTTTACAGTTAGCTTATACGAATAAACCCCTGACAGACTACTGCCATTGCTGGCATGTTTTAATGCAAATTGTTTTCTGTCTATCCTTGGAATAATTTGATTAAAAGAATTGTGAACCCAGGAATACTCCATCCTGAGACTGTACTCCAGAGCCAGTTTGCAGATAGCCAGTTTGATGTCTTAATGTGATGAAATTGTTTACCATAAAATATGTGACATTGAAAACCTTAAAATTACAACCAGCATAGTCATTCGACTAGTAGAAAAATCCAGAAGGTAGTTATATAATGCTATGGCTATATGGCTAGTTGAAGTTCTCTAAACCATTTCAGCTGTGTTACCTAGGTGAGATGTACTATCTCCTTTAGTGTAGGCAAAATGCAGGCTATGATAATTAATAAGTATGGTTTACTGGACTAGTTGATCCTGCATTCCTTTGCTGTACTGTGCTTTGAGTCACACATATTAAAAGTCTTTCAGATGTTTTTGTCTGAAATTAGAGATAGTATAAACACTTAGCATATGCAAGATATTTTCAGATTTAAAGTAGAAGTAGTTTGGATGTCTAAATTCTGATGATTGCAGCTCATAAATTTTTGAAGCTGCAAACCTAAGTGTAGTAAAATTTCTATTTGCTCTGATGTTCTGACACTGAAAAATACTGCAAAGAATTTACATGTTTTAAATTTGTTTCATTTTACTAACTAATTCACTAGGGATATTTTTGAAGCTGACAACTACAGCCCTATTCCTGTAGCAAATGAAGAGGAATACAAAATAGTTATAAGCAAATTTCCTTTTCAAGATCCAGAACTTGATAAGGTAAGGGAAAATTTTGTTATTAAACTTACCCCAAACCCAATTAAGGACGCTGGGGACAGTAATAATTTTTATCATTAAAAAGCAATTAAAATTTGAAAAGTTAGGTAGATTAAAAGACTAAATCACCTTCTTTGTGTGTAATTATCTAGTCATAAGTAAATATGAAAATTAAAGCTTTAGTCATTTGCTCTGATGTTTGAGTGAATAATGATACCCATTGTTTTGTAAACAAATTAATAATGCAGTTTAATTGATGCAGTCTTTATGTAATTATAATACAGTCTGTCTTCAGTTAAATTTTGAGGCAACTTATTTGGTGTAGTAACTCACAGTACATTATATGCTGCGGTATTGCAAAAATATGTGAAGAGGGATCAGTTAAAGACAGAAGCTTTTGTATTTTACTTTTAAAGCTAATTGCATGCATTTGAGCATGTGGGGTGGAAGAAACATGAAGAGTCTGTTAATCTGTTGTACTAGTGTTACAGCAGGATATTCTTTCATAGCCTCAGCCATTCTTTCACTACAAACTGCTTTAACTGAAAGGTGATTGCTATGTTCTGCTATTCAAAGATGATTTTGGTAATGCTGATAATGAAATTAAGGTTCGTGATGGAGTCTGTATAGGAGAACTAAATCTGAGAACTAAATCCAAGACAGTGGGAGTTACTGTTGTAGAGAGAAGCTGGTTTATACATGATCCATCAGTACAGATATCTGCAAAAGTAAAAAGACACTCTAATTCTATGATTCAGCAGGGATTTACCAGGCAAATGTAACAGCTGCATGCCATTAATACAGTATTGCAGTGAAGATGAAAAATTAAAGGTGGGTTTTGTGCTGGTTTTTAAGTAAGACTCCACAGTGCTTTCTCAATGCTTTCCTCCATCAAATTCACTTACTTACCCATTAAAATACTAAAATAAGATGAACAGAAAACCCATACAATGGTGGGAGTATACCACACTATAGGTACTATTTAGCATGATGTATTTTGCTAATAAGTTTTTTAACTCGCACTAAACAACTTTGTCTGCTAGCCTCTCTCACTATGTGTGTACCAGCATGCGTGCATGTATGTTACTTGGGTGGACATGTATTTTTGTATATATGTATCATTAGTAGAAAGCTTTAGCTCTTTTTTCAGCAGAAGAGAAACCAACAGTTTTCATTCTGGTTTATAACACGGAGGCATTTATACTTCATAGTGAGCAGCACTTTTATAGATACTTCATGGGCATAATCTCACTGATGCTTAGTTTCTGGGCTGGTGAGCTTGAGAGTCATGCTGGGAATCAGGTTGGAATCTTTTTCTAACTTTATCATTGACCAATTGCGTGGTGCTGGTAAGGTGTTTCACATCTATCTGTCCCTGTTAATTAATCTGTAAGGAAAAATATTCTTTTACATGTCTCTGAAATGAGCTCTGAAACTTGTATGTAAAGCAGAAGGCCATCATTAGAAATAAGGCAGCCTGAGGCTTTTTTGTTGTCCTAGAAATTTTTGAAGCAGGTTAGTTACCTTCAACCAAATTTAGCAAAGGTGCAGAAGTCTCAGTTGAATTCCTAAAACTGTGTCAACTAGGCAGTGGAATAGAGAAGAAAGGATCATTAAGTATCCTTGAAAGAAAGACTGCAGTGTTACCTGATATGTTGTTACGTAGTTTGGAAACCACATGGAGGGGTTTCCAAAATGCTCCAACCTCTCTTCTATTCACTGCTGTTTATAATCTCATCCACAATAGAAGTAAGGTTTGAACTTAAAAAGGTAAGCTACCTTACTAACATGTAAGGTTGCTCTTTGTTGTTGCCTAAGACTGTAAGACACTGGGATTGATTTAATTTTCATTTTGATGTTTAAGCTAAATTCTTAAAACTAGATGTGTAAATTCAGCCTAGTAGCTGAAGGAGCCCATGTAGCTAATAGAGAGGAGTAGACACCACAGAGGACTAATTCCATTTGGTGCATCTCTGATACCTTTTACACATTAGCAGGAATTTCATCTTTGAAAATACCCATTTCTCTCCATTCAATATACAAAGACATGAACATGACCGAGTGTCTAATTTTTAAGTGTAGGTTAGTATGAATCACCCTCACATCTAAGGTAAGTTTGTCACAGGAGTTTTTTGCAGCACAGTGGGCAGAATTATGACCAGAATATCCTAGGTATTTAACATATTAATCCAGTCTGAATGGACAAATCAATGCTGTTTGTGCTGTTTAGACTGGAAGTGCCAAACTGTAATGGTTTGATTATACTGTCAATTTTGCTCCTTTTCTGCATTCAGAAGTGAAATGTAGTTGGTAGCTGTAGGCTGTGGGTTTTTTTTTTCCTGCCTACTCTAATAATCATACAAAGTGTATGTCCTCCTGTATCAACCAGACACTGTGGAGGCTAAAGAATTGCTTCTTTTCTATTATTGAATTAATAAAACTCAGGCCTGCTGGCACAGTATTGTGATATTCCAAAATAGTTCTATTCCATAACACATTATTGAACTGTAAAAACTAATTACTTAAATTAGATCAAAATGTATTTCAAGTAAAGGTTATTATTAAAAAATTTGCTATCCTTGTTAAATCATATGAAAGCTTGGCACCTATCGCGTGTATTTGTCACACCAACTAATCTTAAAAAGGTATGATTAGGAATATGTCAAGGTAATCTGTTTTGTTTTGGGTTTTTAAACACGCAAATGTAGAGCTGCTGTTGATTAATGCTTTTTTTTTTTAGAGAAATTGAATTCTCCAGGGATTATAGCAGTTTTTAATTATTTTTCTCATGCATTAGTCATAGGGTAAACAGAAAATTAATTGTTTGAAGATTAAAACCATTATGCATTCAGTGTAGAAATACCTATTTGGTATGTGTAGATTTAATTGAGTTTATTTCTTTTTGTTCTCCCAGTTACAATGCTGATATTGTAAGAAGCATGATTTTATTCATACTACTAGCATCTCCCACATATCAATTCACACTGTTGAAAAGAATTCAAAGTACTTTGGTTTTGGTGTGTTGTGCAAAGAAAGTAAATATATGATAGTGAATATACATACCTAAACCTTCTCAACATGCTTTGAAAATAAGAGATGTTTTGAAATACTAAACACTTTATGAGGTTTTTTTCACTGCTTTTTTTGGCAAAAAAAGGTTCGTATTTTTGAACCTGTCAGCCTAGCTACATCAGACTAAAAGCAGTTTGAGAATAGTTTTTAAATATGTATTTGTAAATTGCTTTCTACAGAAAGATTGTAAAGTGTCCAGGCTTTACTGTAAATAAGTTGACAAAGTACTATTTTGCTTATGAAGTGTTTAAGCGGATGTAGAAATCAGCTCAATGCATACCACTGTTGTATGTGATTAAAATCAGAAAATCTTAAGATAGATTACAATAGTGTTAAGGGGCTTTCTAATTGTTACAAATAATGCCAAACTCTCTTTAGAATCAGTTTCAAGTGTAAGATAGTATTATCTTTTATTTTCACAGCAATCCTTTCCAAAGAAGCTTCCAATGTCCCAGTCAGTGCCTCAGATTTATATCCAGGTTAAGGAATTTATTTATGCAAGCCTTAAATTTTCAGAATCACTTCATCGCAGGTAAGCTTAAAGTATCAGGAACGTGACTATAAAGTAACCTGTACCTTTCAGGAAAATGTGTATTAAAATGAAAACATGTTTTCTTGTGTACTTGCTAACTGTGCTGGTTTTACATGTATAATTCTTTATGATTCCTAGTGCAGTAGCATGTATTTAACATGTGACTATTGTATGTGTCTGTACAACTGAAGGTTGCTGAGCATGGTAAGCAGTCTGAAATACTGTTGGGGCTTTCTAAACATTTTGACTGTTTGAATACACTAGATAGTTCTATAGCAAAGCATGTAAAATGTAAAAAATGTACTTTGACTATTTCAGAAATAATTGTATATCATACGTTATTCCTTCCAATTATCTTTCTATTCTCAGTACTTTGAGTTTCCTTAGCAGTCATTTCTCCTGCAAGAAAATGTGCATTCTGAATGTTCATTCTGTCTTCCATTACACCTTTTTCTGATTGGAAAATATTTCAATTCTCCCATTTCCTTTCCTCTTGTGGCGTTCAAAAGCTTAGGTTTAATTACATAAAATAACATTCATAGATCTGAAATCTGGAAGGTATTCATGACCAGTCACCCACTTCTGCACTGTTAAAGATGTAAATTACTTGTTTTCACACATTCTTAATTGATACTGTTTATAATTTACACGTACTAATGAGTGCATGTTGACCTCCTTAGAAACTCATTAAAACCCACAAATTACTCTTTCTGAACTGCTGTGTCAATAAACATGTCCAAAATCTAAAAATAACAGGTTTTGCTTCATTGTTGAAATTCAGTTAATGGATCATTTGGTAAGTGAAAGAGGTGTTCTGTGTGTCCGATCACAGAAGACTGGGAGCAACCAGAAATTAAATGCACATAGGAATTCTTAACATGAAAAGTTCCCTTTGAAGGGAAAAAATAAAAATATTGATCATTATTGTCAAAGTATTGTCATTAAACTTTTTTTTTCAGCTCAACAGAAATTGATGATATGCTCAGAAAATCTACAAATTTGCTGCTTACAAGAACTCTAAGTAGCTGTTTACAGAACCTAATTAAAAAACCTCACATAGGTTTAACAGAGGTAAGCTTTAAAGAACTTGCTGGTTTTTAATGACAATTAGTGCTAAAGATGTTCTTGTAATGTAAAACTACCATGCTATTAGGATTTGTTGAAGAAGAGCAAGTAGTGTTTGCTTTAAAATTGGAAATTTAAAGAAGTGAAATATAAATAGCAAAAAAGCATCAATGTCTCTTAAATAGTAACAATGCAGTGTTGGGTCTAGCTGGAAGTATATTTCCACAGGGATGTCTTTTCAGAGAGAGAGAGACACACAAAATGATGCAGTTCTGTCTTCTGTATTATAAATAGAGGTTTGCAAGAAATAAGCTAAAGACTCTTACTACATGGTTCATGTATTCTACTCTCGTCTAGCAATTAGTATCACATGGATGAGTCTCTTCATAATAAATTAAAAAAAACAGATGGGATAAAGAATTTTACATGAACTGTGTGAAGTTCTGGAGTAAACTTGTCTGATCAAGAAATCAGAATTCTCAAGTTCACTCTTAACCCATTAAACTCTTTCTGTGGTAATTGCAGTTAAAATATTGTACTGGGGTTGTGCGTGTTTCTTCATCAGGACTGTTGATTTAATTTGTTTGTTGTAAAGAATAAGACAGAGTGAGACAGTGAATCATGTTGAATATTCACTGCAAGTATGTGCAGTGTCAGGAGACAGCAGGTACCTGTTGAAACATATTGAGAAGACTTAAACTGTTGCTGTTAAAGCTGTGTTATGTCATGTTGAATGTTGTTTTTAAACTGTAAGAACCTCTTGTATGGATGAAATTAAGAAGATGAGGAAAGAGGTCTATAAATCACATGTTTCTGTTGTAATAAGAAAAGCCATAGAATTTTTTCTGAGATGTAGTATTCTTTGTTCTTGAAACTGGTGCAGAAATGTTTTCAAGGCTATAAAAATAATTTCATCAAGTTATTATGTTTTATGGCATTACATTTAATTAGTCTTATGACAGTACATTGCCTTATTCTTCAGTACAACAGTATGCAGTGAGAATTAAGCTACAATAGACTGATATTTCAGTTATTATGTATTATGGGCTAGATGATCTCTAGAGGTCCCTTTCAACGCCTAACATTCTATGATTATCTGTACGTTGTCAGTTTTGTAAACCAAAAGCAAATTAAATTTTTATAAGTCTGCTTATAAAAGCATTCATATCATGTACATTACATTTGAGAGGGGGGAAAGAGCTGAAAACATTTTAAAAATTCCTAAAACTTCAGAGTGCATCATTCTGCAGACAGTATTGTTTTGTTGGGTTTTTTATAGCAGTCGTTTTTGAAAAAATACTGTAATGGTACCAATTGATGACTTTTTAGCAATATATTTGCCTTTATTTTCCCCTTTTAAATTGTAAAATACCAATTGATTTATTTCACTGGGAATGTATCTGCAGTCTTAATTTTAAAATGGCTTCATTTTCATGTAAACTGTAGTGTGACTTCCTTAGTGGTATTTGAAAGCAAGCTTGAAAACTACTGTAATTAATTTCTAGTAGCATTGGTTCTAAAAGTAGTAGCCATTTACAAAATCAAATTCCAATGGGTGATATAAAAAGGATTTTTACAATAATTTTTTGTCTCTTGTAGCTTGTTCAAATAATCATAAATACAACACACTTGGAACAAGCCTGTAAATACCTTGAGGATTTTATATCTAACATTACAAATATTTCACAAGTGACTGTTCACACTGCAAGACTTTATGGACTTTCTACATTTAAGGTATGATATGTAGATATAATTGAAAAGTTACATTAAATCATGATACACATTTTAAAACAAGAGAGGGGAGGGTGGAACTGTGTGCTTCCTCATTTTTCCCTCAAATAGATCTGAAATGTTAAGAATTCAGTTGTAACAGTGAGCAGATAAAAATTGGGTTATAAGTTATTGGTGTGATCTAATATAGTAGATGAGTGCAAAGAAGCCTCAGGCCATTGAATGGCCCTACAACAGAAACAATCTCATGCTGTGGCATATGGGACAGGTGTAGTGTTGCATAGAGATCCTTCATGCTCTGGTGATGGTTGGGCACAAAATATTTCTTTCAAACACTGGATGATTGTAGACATTGAAGACATAAATTGTGTATGTGAATAAGTTATTTGATTTACTGAGTCTGGCTGAGTAGATTTTGGTTTGGAATAGATCAAATGAGTGTGCTTGGGGGTTGGTTTGGGGTTTCCTTTCTGAAGAAAGCACTCTCACAGAGTAATAGTCTTGTATAGGTTACCTTGTGCAATTAATTCAGCCAATGCATTGCTCCTTAGTCACTGTACAGGGCTTCTGTACAGAAATGTTTGGAAGAGAAACAGAAAACCAAAAAGTCATCAAGTATTCCAAAGCAGCTGCAACTTGAACGTTTAGGTATTTGTGGGAGTTCTCAGTGTAGATTAAAACAATGGAGAGTGATTTCTTGCATTTATGGAACAAAAAGGACTGATCCTATTGAGAGTCATTCTGTTTTCTGTACTTCATTTTTCTCTTGATGCAGTATATAGCCTATCCTATTAAAATATCCTCTCTGGTATAAATGTTAAATGGTGGATGAAGTGAAATCAGACATCATCATTGTAGGACACTTTGTATTTCCATTTGATGGCCGATGATTTTCCCATTAAGTGTCATTTGTTTTGCTAAGGGTTCAATGAATAAGGCAACACAGCAAGGTTCTGGCCTCGCAACTGTTGTTAGGTTACCATTCACCTACATGTTTTACGTCTCTTGCCCTGTTCTTAAGATCTAGGCTGTCTAGTTTGCAGTGCGTTTGTGTCTCTGAATTTGCATGTCTATAGAATTTTTGTGTCAGGTCAATCCATCATCTTTTTAACATTCAAGCAAAACACTTTAAGTTTGAATTAAGAAGAAGATGTCTTTATCCTTGAATTTGATTTAGTACATGCAGTTGGAAGTTTGCATTATATTGTATGCCAATTGTTTATCCCTGTGAGTTATGTTTAACTATCCTATAAACTACCTATGTGCTATTGGAGAGAATATAGTGAGCTTAGTAACTATGCACTTCAGAGTGAATGCTGATAAACGCAAGAATGTTTTTGTGGCTTGTCTCTTTTCCCAGAGAACTTGTTATTACAATGTTCTCCTCTCATAGTAAAAAATTCTTTTCTCTTTAATCCCTCATTTTTTTTTTTTTCTTCTCTAATAAAAACTGCTTGCAGTTCTCAAACTGGGCCCACAGAGTTTGGTATGTTCTATGTTATTAAATTCATCTCCTGGTGGCAAATCATGTAATCTTAATTCTTCATGAATGGTCAAAAAAAAATCTCCTTTTATTAGCATCATTGATCATGTTTACCTTCCATGAGATGATCTTATAAGCACATCTACGCTGTATTTTGTTAACTGAAGCCTTCAGACTGGTTTAATGGCTACTGCTTTAGAGTACTGTTTTTCTCATTCAATTTTATTTTTATTTTCTCATTTTAAGATGTCCTTCAGACTATCCAAGCATTGTTTTTTTTATGGGTGGAAGTTAAGAAAAAACACATTTGTTTCGTTTTATCATATTAAAATAGTGGGTCACTTTCATTATTTTCAGCTATGTTTTCTGGCTATAGATAGCCATTGTTTTCCTTTGTTTAAATCAGCAGTCACCCTAAACATAAACAGATTTATTTGTAGACCTAGCTGATAGAGGTTTTTGGGCCCAGGGTCTCAGCAGTAAGCTGTGTAATGTCTGTTGGAGAGCCACATACCCAGCATCAAATCTTGTGCAGTGCTTCAGGACATCCTCAGCCATGTAAGAAATCTGTGTCATCTGTCCTTTTTCCTTTATAATGGGGGAAGAACTGGTAAGCTTTCAAAAGGTTTTGAAACAGTTCTGTTAAAAAGAGTAGATAGAGTTAATTCATCTGCCTCTAAGAGTCATCCTGAATCTGAATACTTTTTCTTGAATTCTGCATGGGATTCACAGTGCAGTGTCTCAGAAGTAACTTCTGGATTTGAAACCAAATTGCTCAGCTTTTCACCGTTGTCTCAGGGACTAGAGCCACATTTCTTCCTTGAAGTATTGGCAGCAAAATAAAAGACAGCCAAAAACTGTCTTCCAAAACAATAACTGAAGAACTAGTCTTGCCATTGCAAGTAAATAATCTTAACTGGTGAAAATGATACAATCACTCTGTAAATTACTTAGTTTTTAAACAAATAAAAAATACAAAACAGAAAATCCAAGTAATTGTATTAAAACTAACCGTTGACATGTTTATAAAGTGTTCAAACTGAGGTCTCATTGTTATTTAGAAACTTTAAATGTATACTTGACTTTTATCAAAGCTTTTGTAGTTATAGCCATCTACAAAATTGTGGATGTCAGCATGTTCCTTTATTTGACCTGTTAACAAGTTGCCAGATCATTTTGTCTTGGACTGGGAGGCCTCTACAGGTTGGCATGGCAGTAAAAGTGCAATTTTTAGAGAATAGTACTTTGACTTTTGTATATAGTATGGCCACATGCATTCTTCTTTCTGCCTAAGGGGCCTCATGGTCTGGGACCTCACTGAAGACTGAATTTGGCATGCTCAATGTGATCTCACTTTTAAGTTTTGATATTTTTGTTTTTTTTCGTTTTACCTTTCTGATTTACACCTTTCTGAAGTGCCATATATTTGGACTGCTAGTGATGGGCATTTCATCCACTTTTATGTTGTTCCACTATAATCCGGTATTTTCACCCTTCTAAAAAAGTTAGCTTTAAATCAAATGTCCTACTTGAATTTCATTTCTCAAAATCAGTGAAGGAAATTTGATTTTGAGTCCAAGTTAGAACATAGGACTTACTAAATATCATTGAACTGCAGACTGGCACAAACGTGCCTTTCCAGCAAGGTACATCTTATCAAGATCTGTACATAGATCCTATTGCATGTGTGAGGATGTTCCCTAAAGAAATAAGACATCAAAAACTCACTTCACAGCAAATACTAGACTCTACTATTCCAAAAGGAACAGTTCAGGTGGTGTCACAACAAAAAGTAGGGATAGAAGAAAGGAAGGGATTGCTCTGACTCATGTGATGTGATTGTCAAGGGTGAAGAATGAGTGGTTTTCAAATGTGCAACTTTAAGACGGCAATTACACAAATACATGATTTTTGGACCTCTAGCCAAAACAGTTAAAATAGTTAAGATACTACTTCCTTTTATGAAAGAGGGCAAATAAACTTTGTGTCATGGTTGATAAAATTGTAAGACTGAACTAAAGGTTGTTGTGACAGTAAAGTAATTATTTTCTTTCCAAAGTCAAATGAATTCCATTTGTCTGAGAACTTTATTCTGTAGGCATATTCTGCTGTAAACACTTTTAGTATACATCAATTGGAGCATTTTTAAAATCACAGCCTCAACATATTGTGAGACCTAAGTTAAAATATTCATTTAAATACAATATTTTTTGAATCTAAGAAAAATACAATAATTCAATTCTGTTGATGAATTAATTTTATCCACATCCTAGTAATAGCTCATAGTTCTAACAATGGCATATTTTTTTCAGGATGCAAGGCATTCTGCTGAAGGAGAAATATACACAAAACTTAACCAAAAAATAGATGAATTTATTCAGATTGCTGATTATGATTGGACAATGTCTGAATCGGATGGAAGAGCCAGTGGATACTTAATGGACCTTATCAACTTTTTAAGAAGCACATTCCAAGTTTTTACTCATTTACCTGTAAGTGTTCAAAATTAAGTTTAATTTCAACAGAGCATTATTTTAAACTACTATGGTTTTGAAACAAGTGCATATGTTGACAGATAAGTATTTAACTTTTTTCAGTAGATATATTTTCAGACGTGTTTCAATGTACTAATCCATGGTAGTACTTAAAAAATGCTTTCAATTGTATTAGTAATACTGTTAACAACAGTTAATTTACAAATACTGTAACAAATCATGCAGTTTTCAGATTTTTTTTTTAATGAACTCTATTGGTTCTGTCTACATATGCATTGATTCAGAGAATGCAGAATTGGTGCAAATCCTGCATTTATGCATGAGGTTCTGGAGATCTGGAATTCTCCAAGGCTATCTTTAGCTAAATACTTTTGGTCATAAAAAACCATTTGATTCTAGTTAACTGAGCTTCATTACAAATAATCCCTATTAGTATTCAAATACATCCTGTATTATTTTGTCCCAGGAAAAGAATCCACTTCACCTGTTTTATGTACTAATTGTAGTGTTCTGATTTTGCTTTAAGACAAAAAAGACCATTTATATTTTGATTTGTCATCATAAAAGTTTGTAGCCTTATAGTTCTGAAATGACATCAATAAGTCTTTCAAGCTACATCAACTTTTCATCAGCTTGTTCTTGGTTTCCATTGTCTCACTGATGTCTGAGTTCTTTACCCACGTGCAAAAGCCTCTAAAGAGTAAGTCCTCAATGCATAGACTGTTTTGAGGCTCTAGGCTGGAAGTAAAAGATAATTTCTTGGTGTGTACAGCAAGGTGATGAGGTTGCTGGCATAGTGAGCTTATCTTGTCTTCCAAATCACGTGTGAAGTGTCTGTGATTCTTCTGTGTTTTTGGTGGGTTTTTATTGTACCTTCTCAAAGACATAACCCACTCAAAAGGTATCACATAACATTGATGTGACCGTGATGTCTGAGGCGTGTGCTTCTGTGCCAAATTGGTTGAGTGTTTTTTTGGTAAAGAATAGCAAGTTCATTAGGTAGTTAAATTCATTGTAACTTACCATACAAAGCAGGAAGAAGAAATGGCACTGCTTCTCAGTTGTCATATGCAAGTAGTTAAGGGATGGGCAACTTCTAGAGAAGAAAGTACAGTAGTCTCTTGTATGTTTGGTATAGCTGTTTGGAGGTGAGCCACAGACAGACCAAAGCGATGTGTTAAAAGGAATGGAAAGCAGCTGTGGCATTAGGACTTGAAACATGTTAAAGGAATAGAAATATGTGCATGGCAATACAAGTCAAACTGGAGAAAGCTAGGTCCTATGAAGAGGTTATTCTGTAATTTCAAACTCTGCACAGTTAACAGGCAGGATGTAGAGCTATATGAGCTAATGTGGGCTGGCAAGAAGGTTCTTGTAATCTCTGATCTATGTGTTGCTCCCTATTCTGTCGTAGCTAATTGTAAAACCATACAGTCCTATGAGACAAGTTGTTGTACATGAGCTGTATGAAACTGTGTTTGCAGTTTGACTATGGTTATTCTAATCAGATTTGTAACAGTACGTTATTGTCACTAAGAGAAAATTTATATATTAAAAGCATTTTCAGAGAGCCTAGAACCAGATTCTATAACTCATTAAATTATTAAGTGTTTTGGAGTGTTAAACTAAGCCACATTCTCATGTGCCATACTTAAGATTTGGAATAGTGTTAGTATTCCTATTCATTAATGGATTATTCCATTAATGTCACAGGCTCATTTCCATCATAAGTTTTGTATGGTTGGCAGAAACATTGCCCTGCGCAAAATAGTTTCTCTGAACCTCTTCTATAGTTAGAAATCAAAGAACTAAAGTCCTAGCCACTGGCCCTCATTCTAGCGAGTTAGGAAAAGAGCAAAACAAGTAGAGGAATCTTTCTCTTCTACCTTAGTGTATCGTATCATGTTAGAGGGCTTGGGGCACTGCCCAGCCAGACCAGTTCTTCATATACTCTTTTGAGCATCACAGACTTTCTCTCTGATACTGTTTCAAACTCTAGTCTTCCTGTAGGAGTAAGTTTTTTAATAATTTCTTATTGCAGTCTCTGGGTTCCTGTCACTAGAGTCTTGTTTTATTTTGGCAGTATGTGTAAGCTGTGTAAGTGCACAGAGATGTGTTTTCTGTTTTGCTTCCATGTGGGGCTATACTGAAGTATTTCTGTACCAATGTCAACACAATTTTTAAAAAAAATCTTGCATAAAACAGATACATATAACACAATTTGTTATTTTTATTGGACACAAATCAGACCATGTTCTCAATTTTACTGGACGTGCACTTTTCATGGCACAACTTAGCTGAGGTCTGGTATCTCTGTTGAATCACTGGAAAGGTCTTGTATCTATGAAGTTTTGGGTTTTTTTCTAAAGTTTTGCATCTTTGTTTTCTCCTTTCTGTTTGTTTACTTAAGGAGCAGTTTTAAGGAAGTAGCTTTATTCCATCCTGCAGTTATATGACCATTAGATTTATGTTAATATTTACAAGTGGGTTGTGTTAAGTTTAGATTCTTACTGTCCATTCTAAGTCTTTCTTGAACAAGATACGTTAATGATATACAGCTAGCCTCTGAAAAACAAGATGGTAAAAATTAAATTTGTTTTTTATGCTAGGTATTTCGGAATACATTATTTCCTATAATGAAAACTTTCTGGAATGGCATATCAACAGACTTTTCACCATTTGAAGTTTGCAATGTTGATGTTGTGGCATACAGTTCCTTATTACAGAAAAATGTTTTCTTGCTGGATTAGTATTATTTAAACAATAACCTCTTTGCTCTGCCTCAACAAAATTTAGAGGTTTAAAAAAAGATGAAGGAATTGTGTTACTGTAATTGCTCTTTTTGGAAGCTTTTTGTTACCTTTTATTGCTACCAATCTTTTATTCTTTTTTTTTTTTTCTGATGTTGACAGTACATCTTAATTTTTTTGTTTTGATTGCCTTACTGGTTTCCTTCTCAGAATAACAACAATGACCATGCAGCTATGTCGGTAAGTAAATGCAAGATGAAGAAAAAGCATGTGAACTGAACTATGAACTGCCTGCAGGCTTATTGCTTCAATTTTTAATCATTTAATAAAGACCCTTCTGTTTTGCTGGTGACTTGCTGTGTATCTTGTGTGGTTGCATGCAGTAATCAGGTTGATGCTAACATGAGGCTTTTGTACACTGGGACAATAGGAGTCCTAAAAGCCTTGCAGAAGGTGGTGGGGTGTGCCTTGCATCCCAAATAAGACAATTTAGAGGAGACTATGAGACCTTTTGGAAGAGAGGTCAGGTATCAAAATGTAGCTATGACACATGCATGCAAATAAGGATAGAGTGATAGAATAAAGAATCAGTGAAAGTTCTGTAATTTCTCTTTTACATATAGTTGGAGTCAAGGAAATATGGATGCCTAAGTTTAATTTTTTTTTTAAGGATATGATGAATTTTTGAGATCATTAAGAATTCTTTCAATCCCTGGTTATTTTAAGGTCATAAATTTTTAGCTAAGGAGTTTAAATCAGTACTTGGCATAAGCATTTCCGTGATAACAAAAGTGTTGCAATTAATGTTTTTCTGTTAAGAGTGTCTTGCGAATACTGAATTTCTTAACTTCCTGGGTTTTTTTTAATACATATATGGTTGAATCTTGTTCACTTAAGGTGTGTACAGCAACAAATGCATACTGTACTTCTCACTCTTTAAGTGAACAGATGTGTAAGGCACTTAGCATACACAGTGTAGGAATATCCTTGTTTACTGGAAAGCAATTGGATGAATAGTAGCTCTGTGGATCTGGAGAGAGAGAATCTAGCAGTTATTAGGAGCCTAGAACAAATGGAGGTTTAGGGAGGTGAATTGTTTAGTCTGTTAAAGAGAAGGCTGGGTAGAGGTGTAGTGGCAGTCTGCAACCTCTTGGACAGATATAAAGGGCATGGAGCTTGGTATGTGATGTTTTGACGTTAGAGAAGAAGTTTGCATAAAGAGTAATGCAGTGTGGAAAGAGGTTACCCACAGAGGCAGCTGAATGCTCATCCTTGGTTATTTTGAAGGCTCAAACAGATAAAAATGGACTACAGACCTGAACTACTGTTGGCAATAGTGGCACCTTCAAGTGGAAGGTTGAACTAGATGATATTGGTCATTCATTTCAATGGACATTTCTATGATTTAAATATTCAACCTCTGCTGAGCTGTCAAAGTGCCAGAAACACTAGCAATAATGAATATTTTGTGTAGAAATACTTCCTGTTAATGTGGAATAGGCATCAGTTGTGTCATGACCAAGTACTAACAGAATTTCAGCAATGGAGAGCGTGGACTCTGTGTTGCTTTTGCAATGTTATAATTTCAGAATCATGCAGGCATTAATGGTTCTACTTTTTCAAGTCAAAGAATTTAATTTTTGGTATTAGTTCTGTTTTCAGGAGGTTTTTTGTATTCTGCTTTAAGTTCATATTGCAGTTTATAGTAACATTAAGTATTTAAATCAAAAAGCAAATTAAAATTTCATTATATAGCCATGAAACCAATTGGATGATAAAATTTATTATTAAGAACCTTCATGTTTTCATTTTATTTTGAACAGCTGAAGAAAAAAATCACCTATTATCAGATTTAAACTATATATAAAAAAATATATGTATATACAAGTGTTCTTAATCTAAGTTTAAAGTTAGCTGAAATTTTGTTTTAGGTATGTGCTTTGTCAGCAACATAGAACAATTCTTTGGAAAATAATTCTGTTTGAAAACTAACAGTTGAAAATTACTTCCAAGTGGGTGTTTATTTCAGTTGAATTTGGGACAAACACTGAAAGTACAATTGATTCTTAAAAATTCTATTAGTGTTTTTTGGTAAACTTGTGTTTTATCATTAGCTGGATTTTAGTGCTGATGTTATGGAATTGTTTATGACTGGTAAAATCTGAATATTTAGTTTCACTGCATTTTCAGAAGGTTTTTCATATGCCATTTCATATTGTGAACTTAATTCTTCAGCTTAACTTATTAAATTGAACAGATAAGTTTTGTTATTTGCTTTTATGCTGAGTATGGAAGTTTCTGTTATTTTATTGTTTCCGTGATTGGCAGCAAAGGCCTAATTTCACAGCTTGCTGTAAGGGTGTAGGGGCGGTGGTTTTCTGCAGCTATATTCAAAAACTGTCAATCAACAGCCTCCACAGGCTACATAGAGAATGGGTTTCCTCATAGATTTCTCCAAATGCTGCTTCATGCTGTCTTTGATTGGCACAGCCTGGCAGGGAGGATGGATGAATCTGTCACTGGCTAGTTAATTGTGTTGCTCGTCTCAGCCTGACATCAGGTCTTTGACTCCTAAGTGGCTCAATACAAAACAAATTAGCAGATTGTAGTCATATTTCTCATTCTATATGCTTTGACTTTGTTGAATGTGGTCCATAAATCATATTGACTGACACCATAGTAAATGATGAAAGCTGCTTTTGAGGCAGCCAGCGTGGGCCTTAGAAAGCAGTACTGCCAAGGTGCAGAGGAGGGATGCATACGGCTGACCCTTTGGGAATTTCCTAGGAGCCAAATGTCTCTTTACTGCAATTGTTCCTAGGGGAAGAGCTTTTGGGTCTTATAAAAAAGGATTTAGTATGTCAGCAGATTCTCTTTACAAGCGCCTTTGAAATATAAGAAGTTTAAGTGTTTTCTCCTTTTTACAAACTTGTATTTCAGCAAAATGTGAAGGGTGGGTGAAAAAACCAGTTGCTTTTAGCACTGTTAGCAGGTGTTTTTGCTTATAGAATAGAGTCCTTGTTTCCTAAACTTTACATTCGTTAAGTGGAAGAATAGGTTTTGTAGATTGCAGTAATTAGCATAGGCACAGTGGAGACAATAGCAATGTCTTCAAATGCGGGCAACTGGAGCAAATGTGAGAAGCCTGCTGAATCCCTGCGTGCTGTTGAATATAGGTATTTAATTGATACATAAAAGTAATTGTGGACAATCCCCCTTAAAAAAATTAATAGCAATTGGGGAAAAAAAATCCAAACATCTGGCACACAATAAACATGAAGAGTGTTTTAAAATTAACTGAGATTCTTTACTTCTAGAAGAGAAATGTATTCTTGCTATATTCACAAATCCTTAAATTTCCTCTCAAAAAGCATTATGAAAAAAATGATGGATAGTGGAAATTTGGAGACACATTTCTAAAAGATCTCATTTGTGAAACACGAATTTGCACGTCATTCTTTTCTGACCGTTGTACATTAATTTATTTTGAGTTGGGAAGCACTGAATTTTGAAGAGGTAAACAGTTCACATTTCTGTCAGACAGAATGTAGCTTCATTTTTTTCTCTAGATTTAAGAAAATTGAGTGATTGTATTGAGTAAGTATAAACAGTGTATAGTAAACTTCTGTTATTTGTTATGTTATGGGAACAATAAGCCTGTAGTTAAAGGTGCATAGTTGGAAATAGTTTAAATAGTAGGATGTTTTCATTTATGAAAATTTAAAATCAATAATAAACATACATGTATCAATACTTATTTAAAGTCCAAGGGGCTTTTACTGTGTCATTTATGTATTGTAACCGTTATTTTGTGCTCCAGTACTATTGATATTTGCCAGATTCTAACAATTAACTACTGGTTTTCATTAGAAACACAAAATTTTGTCTTGCATTTAAAGTAATAGAAAAGTACACATTGTTTTCATATAAAGTAAATTGAATGTTAAATTTTTTCTTGACAACCTATTACTCTGGTTGAATTTTTTATTACATTTTGGTGCCAGCATAAATAGGACATGGAGCTGATTTGATGGAGCAGTACATTAAACAGAGATGTACTAGTTGTTCCATTAAATCAAAATGACATTTCCATTAAGTATTTCAGACCTTCTATACTGTAATTAAATGAACTGTGGCCCACTGATTCCCCTTCTCACTTCCTTTTTTTCCTTTTCCCCCTTTTCTTTCCTTTTTTTTTTTTCCCTCCCCCTTTCATGCTGATATTGTTCTGCTTGGGGAATAGAGCTGCATGTCTCCCAGTATAATTAGTTTGGTTTGGGAGACTTTAAAGCATTCTGTTCTTGCATTGTTTCTTACATTCCTTACTGTCAGTTCATCTATTTTGGTCAAAAATGTGATTTGCCTTCCTGATATTTTCAATTAAGGCACTGACATCTCATAGTAGATATAAAACTCCTAACTGATCAAGTTTTCCTAATTCTGAAGAGGTGTTAGCAAAAGCAATTTAATGTTTCGGTGTGACTTGTGAGGATAGTGAATGCTTTCCATTGTATCGTCTACATTTTAATAACGTTTTAACAAAAAATGCATTTTTAAACTACTAGTTTAGGGGCAAGTTTGTATTCTGTTACATTTATACATGAAAATTGAGTGATATGAGCAAGTAGTCTTATTAAAGATGAGATATGGCTCTTCAGATGTTGGAGCAGAATTTTCCAGACTTTTTGAGACAGCGGACTGCTATCAATATTTATAATTTTGTATTGCTTCCATGTGTTTCTGAGAGTCCACACCCAATTCACTGAGTCAACAGTGAAATGATCAACCTGACTTTGGTGAAGCCAGTGGGGGAAACATTGCTTTTCGAGAAATGAGTCGTCATTTTATTGGTGGATATATGTAAGATGGCAGTGCTGTGTGCTTCAGTAGGTGTGTTATGTACTTACAGTTTCTTTCTTGTAAGTGTGCTGGTAGCTAACTGTGTTTCAGTAAGTATTGTAACACCGTTGTCAGTTGAAAACATTGAACTACTGAGATTTGTGTAATTGCATTTGAAAACCAAGATCACTCTGCCTTAAAGTGCTATGAATAGAAAGGTGCCAACTGATCGGGTATCTGCTCTTAATTGCTTTTCTTAATTCTAAGGTAGAATTTCCATAGCTGTCTATTTTTCTATTCTAGATTTTTAATGGTTTATCAAATTGATGTCTGGTTTTGTGCTTTGCTCTTTTTGTATTGTGTTAGGAAAATTACTTGTCTCAATTTCATATACATCATAAAGAGAAATGTTATTAATTAGACCATGATTGGAAAATTATTTCTATTTTGTACAGCAGAGGGCTACATTTCATTTTATAAGTAGATTACTGACAACAGTGATCTATTAAGCATCTGAAAAGATGAGGGATAAGTAAGGATATTTTTAAGAATTTAGCAACAAGCTTTGGGATAGAATTCAAGCAATTAAAGTTCCAATAATTAGCACAGGCTGTTCTGACATGCATGTGACTGAAAGCAGCGAGTTTGGTTTAAATACATTTTGGGGGATTTTTTTATTGACTGTGGTTAAAAATACGCAGCATGTTGATTTTCATTACATGCTTGTTTTCCATTCTTTTGGGCTAAAAATAATTTTTAATCCACAATGCTGTTTGTATTCTTCAGCAACTTAGTGTTATTTTTGAAGTATCGTTTTACTCATGAAGATGGTTGGATTTATGGAAGAAATATCAGCAATTGCTTTAACATATACTCAATTCTCAAATTGACTTAATAGAAACAAAGCTAACAGGCGAAATAAATAATAGCAAGTATGACCTTTCTCCTTCTAAGGGAAAAAGGAAGATGATACTGTAATTACAATCAAATCAGATAAGCAGTTCTTTAGTAATGTATCATTTCTTTTTACCTTAAAATCTGTTGCTCTTTCTACTAGGGAAAAGTTGCCCAGACAGCTTGCATGTCAGCCTGCCAGCATCTTTCAACATCCCTAATGCAGATGCTACTGGACACTGAGTTAAAACAAATAAGCATGGGAGCAATTCAGCAGTTTAATTTAGATGTGATACAGTGTGAATGTAAGTAGATGTTCCAGAATTCCTGTTTATATCTGTCTTAACACTTCAGAAAAGCTCTTTATTGTAAGACATGTAGTGATCTTTTTCCATAATCTACTAAAGCCTTGTCTTAAAAAAACCCCAAAACTATTACAGTACAGCTTCTTGTAAGAGAGTTTATGAGTAAGTATGTTAACATTTCTGGGAAAGTTTTAAATCAAGCGCCTTTTTTTAACTTAAGTACCTGATTGAAATGTACATCTGTTGATGCTCCTGTTGGGATCATAATTGCTGTATCCAGTAAAAAGACAAAAGACTAGTACAAAATTACTACAGAAATAGTACATTTGTATAGTTGATGAATAATAAGGTCAAATGTCTTGAAATTTTCATTTTCCATTGAATGTAAGTATTATTATAATTAAAATGTGCTATTACACAAGATTTCCTCCCTCACAGAACTACTAATGCCTTACTCACCCTATAGAAAAATAGTAAATATTTAGTGAACATCAGATGTTGTTTTATTCTCACTGTTCAAAGTAGGGCATCAGAATTATTTTATAGAGCTGGTTCAATCCAGCACTGAAGGCAGGGTTAATTTCCTCATATTTTACATGGAGCTCACTGTGGAAGGTGAGCTGTTAGTCTATATGAAGGACGTAACATCCATAATGTCATTGTGTTATGAAATAGGTTTTAGGTCTTGTGTTAGTAGTTGATGATACAGTGAAAAGGCTCACTAGTGGTTTTTTTGGTGTAGATTTTTAGATTCTTATGCTCTGTTTTTTCAAAGTGTCTTTCCTCTTCTGTGTTTGAAGCATGGATCTCAATTATTTTGGTGACACCTCTAAAATGTGGCAGTTTTGCAAGTCATATCCTAAGGTTTTCAGTTTGGACATTTATAAAAAATGATGACCGCTCAATTAGCAGCCACCTATGGGAAACTGGAAATTTGATTTCAAGCAATTAGTTTAGCATTACAAAGAACTCCTGTGGGAGAACAGGGACACAGTTAAGGGGTATTTTTGGCATTTTAACTGTATGCTTGTCTTTCCTTCTCCTGCATCATTTGCTACATTTCAGCTAAACTGTGACAGGTAGAGCACACATCTTTTTGACAGTCCTTCTTCATTATAGAGCCTTCAGCACATGGAATGAACTGATGGGACTGTCAGGGTACAATTGAAAAAATATTTGTGATCACGACATTAAAGTTTATCTGGTAATTGTACAAGTTGAACAAGCACGTGATGGTTTGACTTTTAGCACAGTTGATACTGCAAATGTAATACTTTTCAGGTGAGTGGGTACAAGTATGTGAATTTGTGTAGTTAACTGAATGTAAAAAATATTCCAGTTGTAAAAACAGAAATTCTGTAGTATTCATAATACTGACACCCTAATCATTCATCTAGACAATCTGGGTTAGTGCACTCGTTAAACAGTCAACTGCTTATAGAACAAAGAGCGTAACAGTGAAGAAAACTTGTCTGCTACTCTGTTTCTAGTATTTAAAATATCATCTGTAAACAGTGCAGTGTTGCAGTACCAGCTGGCTGTTGGAGCTGGAGCTTAACCAACTGGCTGATTCATTCAGGGATTTCTAGTAGGACAGAGAGTAAAATTCATGCCTTGCAGGGGACTTTTGCAGTTTGAACAGTGTGTTCACAGCAAAGTAATTAGAAGTCCAAACGATTTTGGCTATTGTCTGATCTCAGGATTGTTTTCAGACCTTTGTCTTCTCAGCCTTTTCCCTGTTATGTACTATTTTAATTTCTATTACTGCCATCTTTGGTTGCTGCACAGGGTAAACTTTGATCAGTGAATCAATTTTATTAGCGTTTTAGTTAATCTAATGCAATAACATTACATTATTATAATATCAAAATATAACCTTAGGACAACATGTTTTGTTATATTATGCTGCTGTACTGATTTTATGGCATGAGCAGAATGTAGGAAAAAGTTGACTCAAAATGAGACTTTCAGAAAACTAGTAACTTGAAGACTGAAAAATGTGTTACTTTCACCATTGCATAAGTTTTAGCATGGGCTGTATGTATGCAAATAGAATAAAATTTAGTTCTTCCTTTCTGCAGAGCTTTTAAAGCATGTTAGAAAAAATATGCACGGATTTTGCACAGATTTTACTCAGGCTGCTTTACTGTTGTGGTTTCATTCATAAGGTCCATCACAGGCACATTCCAGACCTCACTGTGATGCCTGTGATTTATGTTCTTGCTCATCACCCTCCCTCAGCTTTATTCTTTGACACTTTAGGATTAATGGATATGACAGCAACATTTCAATTAGTGTTCAGCATGTGCAAATAATTCACAACTGCTGGGTAGTTCCCTAGTACGGTATAAGTAGGTTTGATGTTTTACATAGACACAGGGGAGTATGCTGAGATGCATTTTAAACTAAGAAGTTACATGAGATGTAGAAAGTTAGAAATATCTGAAGATGCGTTTTTTTATATTCTTGGCAATATTCTAGATATTTATTCTGATCATTAACATTGCATCTTTATTCTTTCTAATATGAGCTGGAGGTGACCAGATGCTTTTAAAAAAAGTTGGAAAAGTGATTACTTGTCAGATTTTTATTTTCCATTAGCAAGCAATCAGCAGTCCAACCAACAATCCAACAATCTCTTAAAGAGCAGCAATCTGTTAAAGCCAGTAAGTGCTGAAGTTCTTGGTCATGGCACATGACTTGGGTAAGTGGACTTCCAATAAAAGATGAGGGAAGGAGCTGTTCGTGTTGTGAAGTCTGGGATTTCATTACCCAGCACAACGTTTCACTGCGAAGTACCTGACTTTAAAAAGCAGAGCAGAAAACCTGAAAGTATCTGATATGTTTTGCTCAAGGTGCTCTTTTTTGATGATTTATTAAAGGGGGGGAAAATAATCTTCTTGCTCATTTTCTAATAGGTATTTTCTGTTTCCTTCCAGACATTCCAAAAGCATTCCGTTTTTGTCAGTTTGTCTGTTCTAATTAAAATATTTGTCCACTTTCTCGGCATCTTTTATAACAGACCAGTGTTTTACCTCTATTTTACACCATTCTTTCTTATCCGTGATCTTCCACCAAGATAATTTGGATTATTACACACTACTCAGAGGAATATTGCTTACTAAGTCCCATTGAATAAAACCCAAAGAGTAATCTTTGGCTTGGATATGGCGTTTCGCTTCCCTAAGGTGGGAAATGGTTGGGGTACAAGAGGCATTTGCTGTTCCTCGAAGAGGAAATTCAAATATGGGTTACTGTATCTCACTTTATGAGAAGCGAGGTGTACACGATAGAAAAATGAGCTTTTCAGAGACACCATCCATATCTAGATCCAGTGGCTAATAAAAAGCATCAACTTTTTATTACGGAATTGGAACTTGTCAGAAATTCTAATTGCTGCAAGAGTTAAATATAACTCTGTTTTCATAATTTGTGTGTTTTAACGTGGCTGAATTGTGAGACAGGATTAATTAGTAGAACGAGGTATGGTTGAATGGACATCCTTCTTCACCTGTGCAAGAATGACAAGGTTTAGGGTTCTGTCGATAAATGGGCATGGGTTAATTAGCACAGAGCAGTGTGCACTGTACTTCCCTAACCAGCACTGTGTAGGTCTTCCTGCCCTTTACACACATTTTGCGGGGAGCGGCAGTGTTCAAGATTGACCCAAGTGCTCTCTTTTGAGTGTGCATAAAGACCATCTCCAGGTGGGCACGCCACAAGGTGAGATACCCAAATTCCTGTTTTAGCTTGAAAAGGCACTATATTCTCTTCTGGAGAGCACTCACTTTACCTGCCTCCTCTCCTATTTGAGAAGGCAGGTTAGCTCACTTAACTCACTTCAGACCATCCTTCATCTGCTGGTCACATATGGCAGCACAGGAGTGAGGGGAAGTGGCTAGATCTCTGCAGTGCTGGGGGCAGGGCTGGGGACTGCCTCGAGGCCAGCTGGCAGCTCCCTCAGCAAGGCTCCCCTCCAGGAGTGTTTGAACAGCTGGAGCATCCAACAGGGCTGCAAAGTGGCTGAGGCTGCTGAGATAGTCACCTGATTTGCCACTCTTCCTTTAAAAATAAATTTGTGACTTTGCTCTCCTGCCTGAGAATCAGTGCTATGAGGCTGAAGTAAAACTGTCCTAATTACATTTTGATCTGAGGTGGTCTGGACTCTGATTTTTAATTTCTGTCATTAAGCAGTAAAATTATTTGTCTGGAATTAGGTACTGGATTCCCAGACCAGTGGAAATACACAAACAGATAAGGGCTAGAAGATGAAGTAATTTGAACAAAAAAATTAAGAGACCAGTTAATAAACTTAGAAGAGTGTAGAAATTAATACAATTTACAGTTAAAGATGTCTTAAATTCCAATTCTAGCAGACACAGCCTTTTTCTTGAGACATCATATATATATATAAAAAAATATATAAACTCTCTTATATCCTGAATACAAAATGTAATTTAAAGATCAAATAAAGATGTTCAAAAGAAAATGGAATGAAGCAATCTTTACGTTATTAAATTTGCCATTTTCATGTTTGCATTATGTACCAGCTTGGTTCTTTTCTTCATTAGGTCCTATGTCCTGTAAATTCCCAAACTGGCTGTTATAGGAAGTACATTGAGATTGTACTTACTGCGGGTAGATATTGCTCTGTATAGACAGAAAAGGTCTACACAGTATCAGCAAAATGTGGGGAAAAGAGATGTTAACAAAACCCTTGTGAATGCCTGATGTGTGTAATACATATTTTCACCCTCTTTCCCCAAAACATTGACGTTTCTGTTTCAGACTGCCAAGCAGACTGTTGTTTGTGACAGTTTAATGGTCATATTTGCATTTCATTCTCATGTAGTATAAAATTCCTGAATGTTCTAATGCACACTAAACCAACCAACCAAGCAGCCGCCTACGCCTCCAAATCCTCTTTAAGCCTAGAATGAATGTAGGGGGGTGAATATTTTAGAAGATCTATAAATGACAACATTTCATTACTATCTGGTAAAGGACCCTTAGGACAAATACATTAAGAATGTTAATCCTGTTCTTCTAATATCTTCCTAAAATGCTGTGCAGTAGAAAATATTTAATTAGCATTGTAAAATTGTTAGCAAAACTTAAAAGCCCTGAACAGAGGGCAGAGGGGGAGCTGGCTGACCGTTACCTTAAGTAGATTATCTTTTGCCCTTTGAACTCATGAAATTGTAATAATGAAACAAATTCTACTGTAGTCACCTGTCAAAAGTGCTCCAAATGTGAAAATAAATGCTTATGCTATAATAGTATCCCCTGGTGTTGTAAACACATTCATAATATAAAATTGAAGTTACAGAGAACAAAGCTTATACAGCATCTTAGGTTCTATAGCTGCTATCATAGTAGGTACGATGTAGAGAAACTAAACTATACTGCATTATTTAAATTCCAAACTGTCTTAGCCTGCAGAAAGAATGCAAATATTTGCCCTGGGGCAAGTAAATGTATCCCACTGTAAAGAGGTAACTGCCAAAGTATAAAGTGCCAATAACTAAGTGGTGCTGCAGGTCACGCTTTTCAGTTATGTTTACTTTTGCATTCTGTAGCTGTGTCTTTATTTCAGAGCTTCCTTCTCCTAGTGCTTGAGGAGCCCAGACTGTACTGGGAGAAGCTGGTCTTAGCACATTGTTCATAAACAGGAAGTCTTATAGGACCTTACCTTTCAAGAATAGTACATGTTCTCCTTCCTTGTTCAGGGTATATAGAAAAGAAACCTTCTGACCATACTGCTTGTCATCCTTGTTAGTGTGCTGCCACATGATGTGTGTGTGTATCTCTCTTAAGCTGTTCACTACAGAGCATTACTGAAAATTCCCTTATCTAGGTAGTATGGTGTTCCCAATTTAAATGCAATGTTTGGCTGACTACAGGGGCTAGTGTCATAGGCCTGTCTGTCCTTGAAGAAAGACAAGTCCCAGTGGCCATGAAATACCTGTAGAAGACAGACATGGAGACACCCAACCCTGTAGCGCAAGGTGTTCAAAAGGATGATTTCATAGGCCTGGAGATCTCATATTCTTCTGCAAGGTGTTAGACACACAGACTGTTTTAGCTTTGCAGCTTTTAAAGACTTAATAATTCAGCAAACTCTATAAAATGCTGTCATTTGCATATGTTTTTTACTACTATTTTTTGTCAGTCTTCTTTTTTATGTAAAAAAGCATCTTTGTAGTGGATTGAAACTCCATGAAAACTCCTCCAGAAAGATGGTGCTACTTACGAAGCAGGAAAACCTCATGATTTAAAATTCAGACTTGAATACAATAATCAGTGAGCATTCGCTAACTGTTACCAGTACTTGTCTGTGACATTGCAGTGTTCTTCCTTGGGTGACTGATTGCAATTTTTTATTCCTTTAGATAATGAAGAATCACATTGTATTCCAGTTTAATTCATTCTCCTATTACATGACACTCCATAAAAAGTTTTGCACTACTTTAATACTTTAATACAAGTAATAAATTCTGCCATTACTGGGAAAGCTGCTGCTCTGATACTGTATTCATCTATTAAGCTATTCTTAGATATTCTGAGATAGCCTCTGAGGTAGCTTCTTATGTCATTTCAGTCAAAAATCTTCATCTTCATTTACAATTGCATTCCATGTAATCATTTGTAGACTTTTGAATAGACAATCTGAATTCATTAGAGTCCTTTAAGTTGAAACCATACATTCAGAAGTAAATGTTTGAGCCTGTTACTTTATCATTATGTTAACTCAAACACCAGTGTCATTCTGGATGTTACTTTCATCTGAAGATGTAAATTTTCTAGCTAGTCATTAAAAAAAAAATTATGAATCTCATACTAGCTTTAAATGTTAGTAGGCATTCATATGGCACAGTAAATTTGAGCACTGAATCTGAAAATTTTGTTGGCTACATATGTTCTGTTTCCACTGCCTTTGAATGACCTGCTTCTCAAATTTGAAAAAAAAAAAAAGAGTAACCTTTCACTGGCTCAGATGATACCTCTCTAAAGCTTTTACAGTAATACTTAATTTGTTTTCTTAAGAGCTCTAACTGAAGAGCGTGAGAAAAATCATCTTTTGAAGTAAGATGAGTAAGAACTTTTGAGGCTCTTTTGAAGTAAGATGTCTGACTTGATTGGGGACGTAAGGCAATGAGTGTTTCTGCAACTGTCTTTGTTATTAACGCGTGACTGGGGTAGGAAGAACAGAAAATATGTTCAAATTTGCCTATTACTGTTTTCTAACTAAGAAATGTCTGACTTCTTTTCATTACCGTAAACATTAACTATTTTTTGTAGTTTGAATATAGTGTTGACAGCCTGGTTTGGGGCTCCAAAAGAGCAGAATCCATTATTGATTAGCTGGCTAGAAGGTGTGAACAGGCTTTTAAGCTCTGTTCTGACTGTGGCATGCACAACTTTTCACCTGCAGTCTACACATTAAACGATGTCCCACCTTTGTATTTGTCTTTTATTGGTGTTTGGCTAGAGGTGGGGTTTTTATAGAGCGGATGCTGTAACAAAAGCAGATGTTTGAAAAATTTTGACAACCATGGAATTGGTATTATTTTGAAATTCTTCAGTAATTGTTCACCTCAGGCCAAAAAAGGATGTTGGCTTCTGTGGTCGTAGCATTACTACTGGGTTAGAATTTTAAGCAAAATTCCTGATAGTCCTAAAGATATTATTCTTTGAGATTATTTGAAAAATGATGGGAAGGTTGTGGGTTGGTTTGTTTGTTTTTAATCTCTTAGTTATTAGTTTAATCTATTAGTATCAAGCCAATTTCAGTTTAATGTGAGCTAGCATTTATATATTGCATAAAACTTAATGTTCTGCTAGATTTTATTTTTTTTCATCTACATCTGTAATATTTTTAACCTTTTTTTGCAGTGTTTGCTAGTTCTGAGCCTGTGCCAGGATTCCAGGGAGACACCCTGCAGTTAGCTTTCATCGACCTCAGACAAGTAAGACACCAGTTGTTGTTTTTTATCCTTCTAATTTCCCCTTTTGACCAGTGCTGAAGTTATTAAATTCAAGAACCTTTCATGTTTTTGCATTCCCATGTAATTAGTTTTCAAAAGCAGTTATTTGAAGTGTTGTTAGTGGCGCTACTCCCTGTAATTTAGCATAAAACTGCTTCTTCAATGTGTTGTTAGGGGGCACTGTGCTACTGGTGGTTCTGTTACATGAATACAAGATTTAATTTTGCTCCTGACAATTTTGTAAAGATCCTGTGACGCCTTTCTTACAAGAGTGTACATGTTATCCTGGTGTGTGCTGGCCTGATTCCATTCTGAGCAATTGCTCTTGCCTACAGAAGTACTCCCTGGAGAACAGAATTTGGCATGGTGTTATTTAGCATTTCCTTTCCTTAATTTGTTACATAGAATTATTGCAGATTGTTAGAAAGCAGCTTTATTTCATTGGATGATTTTTTTTCATGTATCAAACTTCAGTGTGTTAATATCGAAATAATTTTTCTACACTTCCTGCCAAAAGGAAGATTTTTTCAAACTAAAATCTACTTGTCTTAATTTCACATAGTTATTTCAGTTTCATACTCTCTGTATAGATTCAGACACTATATCTACCCATAGCGCTTAATTTTCAAAAACTTCTCATGCTTGAATTAAGCTATTAGAACTGATTTATTACTTCACAAAATTACGAGTATGTGTCATTTAAATAGTGAAATGAATCATTAGCAGCTCAAGTAGGGTCTTTAGTTTTCTGCAGATGCTGCTGATATTTTTCAGGACTGTTCTGATCCTGTCAAAGTCATCAGAAAAGAAGAGAAATGTAGATTTCCATACCAAATAAATAAGAATATTTTTGCTTTTAATAATATAGCAAATTTTTTCATAGCAGTATTATGAAAAGGAATTTCAGCAAAGAAAATTCCTGAGGCAGAAGTATTCCAGTTTTTCCTAACAGTTAGAAGGGACTTCATTAAAGTGTATTTAAATGAAAAAGTTGAAAGATAAAGTTATCTGATACATTCTTACAGTAATATAATGATGAACAGTATCTACAATGTGTTATGTGTGAAGTATGTGAGAAGAATATAGGATTGTGGCCATAAGATTTCTTCATGTGCTACTTGTACAT
Source organism: Phoeniculus purpureus (assembly GCA_028565055.1). Lineage (NCBI taxonomy): Eukaryota > Metazoa > Chordata > Aves > Bucerotiformes > Phoeniculidae > Phoeniculus > Phoeniculus purpureus. Next base: position 14,640,517 of record JAOXOE010000632.1, on the reverse strand, counting down.
GAGAAGTTCCAAAACTCAGAATGCAAGGGTGTACTCCGCCAGACTTGAATACCACAAGTCTTGCCTTGAATAGCAGCCTTCCTCTTTTGGATTTTTTTTTATTCTCCTTTTATTATCAGTTTTAGAAGTGACTGAATGTCTTCCAATTTGTTCTAAGTCAGTTTAGTTGAAGGGAAGGACGTTAAGACATTTAGGTATCATTTCTGTCATCCACCTAAGTGGTATAAATCTTGCAGAGCCCATGTTTGCTTCAAGGGAAAACGTGATTTCCAGCTGTGCAAGAGAGCAGAGCGTGTACATATTTGCTACAGGAAATAAATAACATTTTTGTGTGTTTGAAGCACCAACTGTTGAGTATGTTATGTAAATAGGAGTTATGTCACTTATGCTAGCTCTCAGTTCATGTTAGCAAGTGATACTTACAATTCTCTGTATGCCCTGGGAACCTAATCTGTTTCAGATCATTTATAAACAGCAGAAGTCTGGGCAACTCTCTTTATTGGGTTGCAGTTGGAGCTTGTTGATGTGGAGTAGTTCTAGTATATTTGGTGTTCTACTACATTATTGCGTGCCTCACCAAACAGTATTGCAAGCATACATTAGAAACATTTACCATTTACTAAGGATCTGCAGTGTTTTCTCCATCTTCTTTATTTGTGATCCATTTCTGTCTTAATTGGGTGGATGACAGTTCTTTTCAAGAATACTTAGAAAGGCAACAGAGCCTTTTTCAGAAAGATCTTATAAAAGGTCATGCTTCTGTTTTTTAGTTTGAATTTGATACTTCTTCATGAATTGCAGGATATGAAAGATAAGGAAGTAGGTCCAGTGGTCAGGTTTTACCTGCCCACCCGGGCTGTGCCCTGAGGTCAAACTCCTGATATTGGCTGTTTGGTACAGAGAAGCTGATGACAGGTAGGGACTGATACAAGGGGGAAAGCTTGAACCATATCAAAGCTAAAAGGCAGGAGATTTGGGACTTAGTGAGAGACTGTAGCTAAAAGATGGATCAGCAGGATTGCCCTCTTCTTAAAAAGCTGCTGACCTGCAAGGGGAAAAGACTTTATCGTCCTGCCAATCACGTGGTTGCTAATGGAAGCCAGTTATCTCAACAACAGCTTACTCTTTCTTGGTTGTACTAGGGCAATGTGTTAAATAAATGAGGATCAGGCAGTAGAGTACTGTAGCACACACTTTAGTAAAGAATTATTGTCACTAACAAGGAGCCAGCTTGGAAGAGGGAAGACCTACACTTGGGTGATTACCACAGACTGGAGGAACAGCTTTGAAAATAACTGCTGTAGGTATTTTTATCCTAATAGTTCCTGATCCTGATCCTCTGTCTTTCCCTGAAGACAATGTATGGACAGTGTGTTTTCCCTAGCAATCCCATTTCTTTCCTTCTTCCTTCTACAGACAAATATAGAAGTGCAAATCTAAAGAATAAAAAACAGTTGGCATGAGAAAGAGTTGTTTCTAGGAAGAAAATAGTAGTTAGTAGCAGCAAGTCCTAGAAGGCCAGGAGGTGTGAAGGGGCACTTAGCAATGGCCCCTTCAGTGAGCCACCTCTTTCTCCTTATGGTGTTCCCTCTTATGTTCCTATTTAGCATGCTCCTTTAAGATCTTAGTAACCTGTAGAAACCCTGGTCAGTACAGACTTTTGTGCTGTTCCCATAACCATAGTGTCTCAGCATCTTACATGGGTGACTTTGGGTGGCTGGCTAAACACATGTAGTGGATACTAGCAGAGAGTCACATGGCCGTGATCGTTTAGAAGCTTACAGTTCCTAAAAAGCAAGCAGCTGCTAAGGAAGTTGGGGTAGTTTCATGGTTCTGTACAGCTGCTCTGGTTGTGTCATGCCTCATGCCATTTGTCTTTGCATACTACCTGAAATAATACCTTTCACTCCACTTACTTAAAGGTGGTGAGCAGCAGGCCAGGTGAGCAAGACAATTCTCAAAGTGGCATGTCCTTTGTTAAAGAGACTGGTCTGTGACATCTGGTGAAGATGACTCAACCCTCACAGAATCACAGAATATTAGGGATTGAAAGGGACCTCAAAAGATCATCTAGTCTAATCCACCCCTGCCACAGCAGGCTCACAGGAACATATCCAAGCAAATTTTAAATGTCTCCAGAGAAGAATCCACACCCTCCATGGGCAGCCTTTTCCAGTGCTCTGTCACCCTCACCATGAAAAAGTTCTTTCTCATATTGATGTGGAATCTCCTGTGTTCCATCTTACACCCATTGCTCCTCGTCCTATCATTAGATGACACTGAGAAGAGCCTGGCTCCATCCTCCTGATACTCACCTTTCACATATTTATAAACATTAATGAGGTCAGCCCTCAGTCTCCTTATTGCAAGCTAAACAGACCCAGCTCCCTCAGCCTTTTCTCATCAGGGAGATGTTCCACTCCCTTCATCTTTGTGGCTCTGAGCTGGACTCTCTCCAGCAGTTCTATGTCCTTCCTGAGCTGAGGAACGCAAAACTGTATACATATTCCAGATGCGGAACTCCCTACAGTCTGCATCACTCTCTTGCTACTGCCTATATAGAGAGCCTGGGTTAGTAGTGCAGTGGCCAAAAGTGAAGTGGAATAAACTCCAGGAATTTTGCAGCCTGTTCAGATCCTAGGACAACTAGAATTAACCTTCAAAAGACAACAAATCTTAATTCATCATACTTGAATTGGTCTTTGAGGAAGCTCAGCCTCTGACATGAATTAGTTTTGTCCTGGTTGTGATCTGTTCTTTAGTGCCTATAGACTAGAATTACAGTTCTAGAATTTAAGGCAATCTCTTGGATGTTCTAGACCCTTAAGTACTGCGTGAAAAAGGCCTGAATCTGTTTATTATTCTTTGAAGAGGAAGTATAGTGTGTAGCAGACAGGAACAGTAACCTAATGGTGTCTTGAGAGGTCAAAAGATGCTGTCCTAAGGCAGATTTCCTGATTCTTAACCAGCAGGGTGATATTTCTGTTCTTGAAATGCCCTAATTTCCATGCATTATTATAACTAGAATGGCAATTGTAGCTGGATGGTTTTTTCCACATTTGACTTAACAAGTTGTTTCTAGTGTTTCACTCTACCACAAGCACTGCTTTGGTTTCAAATGGGCCTTCTTCCTCTACTGTCTGTCTCAGACAAGTACACAGCTAGCTTGATGATTGTTGGATTTCTTTATTTTGCCAGAGATGAGAACTGTGTCTCATCCGCATTCTCATCTGTACACTCAAGTACATGTCATAAATACAATCCAGTGCTGTTCATGCTGGTCCTGCAACAGGGGAGCCATCTCAAGTGAACATAATCATATGCTGGTGACAATCCTAGAGTTAAGCAACCACCATAGCAGTATCTCCACCCACATGGTAACATACAGTTTACAGTCTGATATTGGTGTCCTCCAGTTTGGGAGACCCAAGTGCTGTGAACAAAGTTCGTAAATTCTGCATAGGCATGGGAGAAAAAGTAATGCCTGATTTTTAAAAGTGTAATACATTTTCTTCTGATTCCAAAACATAATTAGATTTTCCAGTCTATTGTTGGTAAAAAGTATCACAGTAGTGTTGTATGCAACAGATGTTTGTTTATTTGAAGGTGAAAATTCTTACTAGGTGAAAGTTCTCACCATCAGTGTTTCCTTTGGAGAATTCTCTTAAGCCTTTCTGTAGACCTCAGAGGGCAAGTTGTAGTTGGTTGCCAAACTCTTGGAGGTTAAGCTCTCTAAAATTTTGCTGTGTCTTCCTTTGGAGGATGCCTGTCCATAGTTCCTAGGCTTTGAAATTAGTAGGGTACACCCACCCCTGGCCTCTACTTCAGAGTCGTGAACTGAAAAACCATCAGGATTTTCCAAGAGGAAGAATTCCCTAACTGTATGTTAAGATTTAAGTGTCTTACCTTTTAACATGGAAGTTTTAAAGTAAGCCTCTCTTTTATGAGACATCGGCTTGAATTTTTAATTAGCAAGTAGTATAGGATATTTCACCCCTTGCTTCCTGAGGGAAAAGATTGTTGAGACTTTCATCCTCACAGAAGCCCTTTCACGATGCTTACTGATCCCTTTCCCCCTGCCATCCAGTCCCCATCTTCTCCGAACAAGCTGAGGAGCATGTTACATCTGTAACATGAAGCCCAGCCTCAGGGTGCTGTGTAATGGGATTTTGCTTCTATTTTTCAGTGCAGTGATGCTTATTCAGCTAAAGAAAGGAGCTCAGATTTCAAACAGCAACAAAACAGGAGTTTCACCTCTCTGGATTTCTGACTATAGATCCTTGCTTTGCTGGGGGAGAAGGACAGCACGCTTGCTGGACTTCCCCTTCTCCATAAATTGACCCTGCACTAAAGCAAGTGTTTGAGGCACACTGAGCAGACGAGGGACAATTCAAGACTCAGGATCTCATGTCTTTGCATCATACAGGGGTATAGCATGTCTATGCATACTGTGTTCAAAATGACACTGTTATTTGAGTATGAGTGCATGCTAAACATTGTTATCTTATCTGGCTCGCAGGGATTGCACAATGCCTTTTCTTACAAGTAAATGTGGATTATTCACAAAAACATGGCAATTTGTTTGTAAGCATTTCTATTCCCCAGCTGAATCTTGACTTTTGATTTCTCGTTTTCAACTAGATTTTTGTGAAGTCTGTAGCTAATTGCGGTGGGCTCGGATCACCAGTTGTGTGTATGGGTATTTGTGAGGAAGATCTCAATCAGTGCTGTGTACACAGAAACAAGCCAGCTCATTACTGAGGTGGGATTTATACCTGCCAGCTGGTAAGAATTAGGAAGCTTTGGAAACAAATGCACAGAAATTAGCAGCAGGGGGTCAAAAAAAAGCATGGCCTTGGAAACACTGCCTTGATAAGGATTTCCAGAATCAAAGCAAGATGGCAAGTCAGTCATTTCCTGGCAGTAGGTATTCCTACCCTGTTACTGCCAGGAACTACAAACACACGTGCCAGGTATTAGATGTGTGTGTGTTCTTTGGGACATTAAATCATTCATCAAAATCAATGAAAAATAGGTCATATCCAGTTCAACATCTGAATGGCCCCTTTTCAGCAGAGAAGTGCTGAGAGCATGTCACATTTTCATTCTAGATCCTGGCTTACTCTCAATGAGGGTGCATACCCAAAACCAGTGTGCTTTACATCACTTCTGTAGTCCAATCAGTACCCTACTTAACTAAAACAATATACATATGGCCATTTGACTGCAAAGCACTTTATTTTATCTAGGCACATCCTGTACTGATGTCTCCAGAGGAAAGTATAGTACATTGTGCACAAAAGAAAACGTGTGATGAAAGATACACTACTTAATGTCCTCTTATAATTGACAGTAAAGAATGCTGTAGGTACCTAACCAATGAGATTTGTAAAAAACAAGAAAAATGTTTTTTTGTTGAGCTATTTCATGTAAGAGATACAATTCTCACATTTCTTCACTTGCCAGATCAGATGTGTGTAAGAATTCAGTGAGCTAAAAAGAAGTCTGTATTGTGTATTTAGAAAATCATAGAACTTGTGAAGCACTGACTTAGCTTGGCTTAGAGACCTACACGTAACAGCCTTTGCATAAGAAATAAAGCTTATTTGAACAACAGAGTGGGGAAGGTGTTATGTGCATCATTTTTGGGTTAGTTTATAGTTTTTTAGTGCTTGAAACTAAAATAGGAAATGGCATTTATTGATCTCATTTGTCATGTGCAGTTGAAACACATGATCTCTTAGAGCAGTGCAGGGGAATTCCAGTTTCTAAATATTATAATCAGAGAAATTACTAAAAGTTTCACTGGAGAGGTTGATCAAAGCACACATGTCACAATTTACATACCAAAAAAAGAGGAAGGCAAACGCTGCTGTCAAGAATATTTACGTGGACACATCTGAGTAGTCCCTATACCTAGTGAATAGTGAATACTAACAACTATCACATTTTATCAGCTTTCAGTTTGTTAGTCATGGTTTGTTAGTCATAGTTTGTTAGGCAGGGTTTAGAAATAGTCAATGAATTAATTGAAAACATGTTATTATGATGAAAATTCCATATTGCGAGAAAACCTTTCTGTTCAGGAAAACTCAACCTATAGTTACAGAGGAAATTCCTGTAACATCATGACCTAAATGGCACTAAAATTATAACCTTGGTAGTTGAAGTGCCTATCTCATTTACAACTTGTCCATAATGCCAGAACTCAAAAGTGTCAGTTATCACAAGCCAGATACGAAATTTCTTCAATAACTGGCGTGCTAAGTGTCTGGAAGACTATGAAGCAGTCATTTCCCAAGGACATTGTGAGAGATAGCACTGAATAAGCTTTATCTGGAGAAGGTTTTGTTTTTACAGAAGGACCTATTGATAGAAAAATTCCAGAATGCTTATTTTCAGATAATTACTCAATTAATAAATCTTACTTGAATTGAAAGAAATTCATCCCTATGCCTATTGTATTTGTAAACTACTGTGCATCACTGACATATCCCATTCAGTGGCAGTTACTCATGAAATGAATTTTCTTTCCAGTTCTTCTCTGCCAACGTTTTTGCTAGCCATCTGATCATTACCTGTATCTTTGTCATGTAAAAAATTACATAAATGAAAAGAAGGAAGATTGGGGTATATGACTTTTCTGAAGTTTGTGAATACTTTGTATCAAGCTGTTGTCTTCCCGCTGATGGTCAGTTGCTGCAGGATCTCTGCCGTTGTGTCTGGGCCCTTCTGTAGCCCTGAGCTGATGGATGGAGTTCAGTTTTGGAGCCCCAGCTCCACAGGACTTCCTCTGAATCCTGTGGGTGGTATGTGGTTCCTATGAGCAATGAACGAGTATTGTTAGCTGAACAACACAGGAGAAGAAAATTGTTGTTTTCCTTCAAGTTACTTGTATTCTCTTAACATCTATGAGTTCTAGTCTCCTGTCAGGAAGCCGTGGGACTAGTAGCTGCATTAGTGTATTCAGTAATTTCTGTCCCCAGATTGCTTACAAACTCCAGCCTTAGCTAAGCTGGTAGTATCACTGTTACGTAGTATGTATTGGACAACACTATTAACCTGTTAATCCTTCAGTATCTTTTAGTTGCATCAGTCAATGTATTCAGGTTCTATTCCTTCTCTAAATTATACATCTGCCACAGGCAGAATATCCCACTGCTTTTTGCTTTTTATTCTAGTTTCTTCTGTGAAAAAGAAAGTCCATCTCTTCCGTGGAATTCAGTATAGGGCAAACATAAAATCCAGTAAAAGCCAAGAAATATTTTCCAACAGTAAAACAGTAATTACTCTCTGCCTCAGAACAATAACAACACAAAGCGGGAACTGCAGAGACATAGTGTGGAAGGGGTTTAAGTAAATTAAATGTAGTTGTTAAATGTTTGTCTCATAGTGTCTTAGAAAAAGATCACTGTTTCAAAATACTTACCACAGTGTGATACCGATCCTCAGCTGGATGCTTTATCACTTCAGAAATGGAAATAAAAAACCATGCTGACACAGCCTCCAGTCAGTCAATGAAATCTGAGAAATTAAACCTTCATGTTTTCTTTCTGTTAATGCGAAGATATTAATAGGTAACAAAAGAAATTATTACATTTCATACTGTTATGAAATTAACTTGTTGCTGAATTAAATGAACGAATTGTATTATAAGCAAGATGACTGAACCAGCATGTTCTTAGGCATAGTTTTGTATCATACTAGCTTATACCATGTTAGCCTGTATGGCTCTTATGGATGGGTCAGGTTTCGAGCAATTTGTCGTCTTACAAGTTGCACTGTTTTAAAGAATATTGAAATAAGAAATAAAGCTTACATAGAAGACTCACATATAAGTTACGTTACAGAACTTAAAGAAAAACACTCGGAAAGGACTACCCCTAGAGCACTGGCAGCAAGGAGCACTGTAACTTAGAAGACCCCCACAAACCCAGAAAGTGTGATGGTAGGAGAAATAAAAGAATTAATAAGAACAGAAATATAAAGAAATGAAAAAAGAACAAGTATGAGTAAATGGAAGCAGTAGATGGTGGGGAGAATTGAAGACCTTAAAGATAGGGGATGAAGGACAAGAAGGTTCTTGTCTACAAATGGACTTTATTATTCTTGTCCTTTTCTTTCTAATTGCATGATTTTTCCATGGTTTATACTGAAACCCTTTAAGAGTATTTATTTGTAAATAGTAGAAATTTGAAGATGCTTTTACCCAAAGGAAAAAAAGGCCTTTCAATATATAGTTAATGGTGTATAGAGTCCATTAAACCATCAGGTTGTCTTATTCCCAGGAGAATGCAAGCTTTCCTGGTTTCAGTAGTGTGCCTCCAGGAAATCGTTCCACGAGGAGATACAATTAGCACGTGATACAGTTAAAACAAAAGATGGTTTTCATCTTTTGACCCTGTGTCAAGCACTTAGTTGAGTAGCTTACCTGAGATCTGTGAGAGAACATACGCAATCGGATATATTGCCATAGCAAGGAACATACAAAAATGCAATTTTAAAACCTGACTTATTTTTGTAACAGAAAAAGTGTTGTGCCACTTTATAAGTGGCACTACAAGATATTGAGACCTGTGGAAGGATAGATTTGATAATGCCATTGAAATGCACATTCAGAGGATAGTGTTGGAAGTGGTAAGATGTTCAATATAGTGTATAAGTAGGCATCCATTGCCATGGAGGGTAGTTTAAAAAGTTCACAGTCAAACAGCATAGTACTGTATAATTCGTAGACAGAAAACAGGTAACTGTTAGACTGAAAGGACTGAAGTTGAAAACTCAAATGATAGTGTCAAACAGTCCCATAGCTTAATTAAATAGAACCAATAATGCGATTTAGACTTCTTTGAGTTAAAATTACTTTAATAAGGGCGTTAATTGCTAGAGGATTAACACTGCTTACATGTGATAATAGATGTGGTCAGTCAATAAAAGGTGAGAATAATGTTCGTTTAAGAAGCAAAAGAATCTAGCACAGGATTACTCCCCAGAAAGGGATAACATTTCAAAGTGGCAAGTAAAATCAGGGAAAGAGGTTTTCAAATTGTAGGAGACATTAGAGTCTGAATTGTACTGTCATTATTCAGCAAAAGTTCTATATATTTTGGGATCTGTTTGAGTTAAAACATGAAGAGTAATTACTACAAATGACATTATGTGGTTTGGAATTGTTCTGTCTTCCAGAACAATTATTACAAATAAGTTTTCAAATGAAACATTTAAAGAAAATGTTGTCACTTGAGAAGTGAGGAGAAAAGGCAAATTTTAAAGGAAAAAGATCAACTTATAAAGAGAATATATATTTCTTAGAGAAGAAGTAATTTTGGACTATTTGCGTTAGGCAGAAAGGGTTTTTCCTAATATGTTTGCGAACACAGCATCAGAAGAATGGTTTTTCTCAAAAAGCCAAGAAAAAACAAATTTCAGGTTATCTGGGTTTCTTGTTACTGCAGCTTATAAGGCTTAGAAGCCTTTGCTAAACCAAGACAAAACAGACAAAAAACAAAAACAAGTACCAGGATTGTAGACAGCCTGTGCCATTTGCTAAAATGTGTTTGTAGTCATTTCATAGATATAAATGTGGAAGTGTCTTGTAGTAGCTGAAGAAGAAAGTGAAGGCTGTCCAGGGAAGAATATGAAACTTCTGTCTGGTGATTTTTGCTTTGCTTTTAACTTGTCTGTATTTACATTCCTGAGGTACTGATTGTGGAATTCCTTGTCCAGTTGTTGCCAGGTCTGCTATAACTTTCCCTAAGGGATGTAACTCCATCTGCTATGAAAGGTGGTTTTGCAGCCATACCTTGAATGCCCCACTTTGGAAGAAATTTACTGTAATTCACTACAAGCACAACTGTAAGTGTCTGTGCCTTGCACTGGTTTTTGCTTCTGGGTGCAAGCAAAATGGTGCTGGTTTGTGTGCTTTTGTGTCTTAGATTTCAGTTGGTTTCCACGCACTTCAACTCAGCACCCATGGTCAGCTGAGATCATTTTGCCTCATTTGTATCTGCTTCCCACAGAGGCTGCTCAGAGAGACAACTTAGGGTATAAAGACAACTTAGTATAAGATACTTAGGGTTTTTATGGCTATCTAAGAGAATAATCTGCAGCACTGAGACTGTGACTTTTTTATTTTAGATCTGTAGTTTTTCAAGAAGTTTACAAATATTAAAAGCAAACCAAATAAAAAAATTATATATTCAAAAATAAGTAGACTATTGAAACTGCTTTCCTCAAGATGCTGAAGAACCCCAGATTACTTCAATGGAGATAATGTGTTTCATAGTAGATGCTTGTGATCATAGACCTTTGTGCATACCAAATGCTGTAGATTCAAGAGATACTCATAAACTTTATAATCGGATATTACAGTCTTCTCTTAGGCTGGAAGCCTCAATCTCTGTAACAATGTGATTTCAGTGTTTTCCTTAGATGTAATTTCCTCTGGTGTTTTGAGTACAAGTCAGAATAGAAGTAAATATCCTGCTCTACCACTGAATTGCTCATTCCAGTAGCCAGATTGGTGGCTCCCAGGGTCAGTTCTGAACTGCAGCTTCACACAAAGAGCTGAAGTCTTTGCCTCCTGTCTGATCACAAGACCGATGATGTTGAGCTGTGCCAGGGTTGCTTGTCTTGCCATAGGCATCAGTTTACATTCACACGCCAGGGCCATGTATCTAAAAGTCTTTTCTTCGATCCTAGAAGTAATGGGACTGAAATTTAAACTGGGAAATGTTATTATACTTGTGCAGACCTCTATAGATGTTTAGTTCCAAGGTACAGCAGCCTGATTTTATACCCCTGCGTGCATACAGGGACAGTTTGTCTTAGCTCTAGACAGCATTCATCAGATAATAACTTTCTGTGGTATACCATATATACTGACCTGTGGTGAGTTGCTCACATGGATACTGCTAAATTATGAAATGTGACAGAAGGGACAACAGTGTTCAGTTCCAGAACACAGTATCGAAGTTGAAGTGAGCATGTTTTGTGTTTACATTTTATTCTCATTACACCAAGTTAAGTGATTTTTAACTAGTCTCACCAGATAAGGTGGTTAAAATCTAATTTTAATGTTAGATTTTAAAATTTTTTAATACATCTTTTTAGTGAAACTCCTCAAATGCATTCCTTTAACAAGACACAATCCCCATGAAACTTATTGTAAGGTGCTGTGCCATATCATATCCTATTTATGGCATTATTTCATAGATGAGCAAATTGTTTAAAGTAAGCCTGTTATAAAGCAGTTGAAACAACTGCATATAGAAAATATGTTTACATAAACTGAAGTGTAAACATTGCTTTTTCAGTTAATAATGGTTTTTGTGGATGTCGATGGAAAATCTGTGTTTAAAAAAGCCCAAAAAACAAATGAAAATGACAGCTTAAATTTGACTGTGCTGTATTAAATGCTTCATAACTTTAACAGCTGAAATGGTATTTTCAAAGTCTTGTTCATGTCAGAAGCAGATGCCTTGTTTGATGGGGGCGGCTGCACTTGTCACCCTTGCATGCGGTTTCAGCATGTACGCCTCTGCGTCAGAAGCTCAAAAACAAAAAAAAAGGCGAATGACCTGACCATTGCATAATACACAGTTTTTAATCCACGCAGATTTTACCACTGACATAGTTTTATGCTTTGTCTGAGGGACTTCGTGTACGGGCTAACGGGCTTCACAGGAACAATTTGGCTCGAGCCTGTGCCCTCTGGAGCCTGACTGTCTGCCAGGCCCCTGCCTTTCAAACTCTTCCCTGTTTCTAGACTCAAAAGATGTTTCTTTTGCTACTAGTCCAGCTTATTCTTTAATGATGAACAACAACACACTTCGTAATAAACATTTGCACTGTAATTAAACAAATCTTCTTTGAAGAGGCATTACTTGTTGCTATACTGTGTGTTGCAGAGGGCCCAGCTATTTATGTTTGCCTCAGTGACTGTTTTTCAGTGACTTTCTTCAGATGTTACATCTTGGGTTGCTTGAAGTTTTAATGGGATTTATAAAAATTATATGTTGTGAGTGTTTTTCTGGTTATGGTAACAGCAAGAATCCTGTTCATATGACTCCAACAAGAAGTGTTTTATTTTGTAGGCAGACTGAGTTTCATTTGAAGTCCCAAAGAGTAAAAAAAATTATTGAGGCTAGCTTATGAACATAACAAGACCAGACACATCTCAGGGTGTACATCAAGATTCAGATTTTAGGAAAAAATTCTGCCCTTTGGAAGATTTTATGTTGTAAAGGATTTGTTTGACTACAAATAACTTCTGTTTTTCTTAGCATAACAACAATTCCAAATGGTTCAGCTGTCATAAGCCTGTGTACTTATGAATGTGTTACAGATTGCATCCCAGTGTTTAAGACAGTGACAGATACGACTTTCACATATAAATTTTAAATAAATGGAAGCATTTAAATATATAACTGTTTCATTCTTATGAAAATTTGTATGGCTCAAATTCAGACACAATTTCTAAATGCATACAGCTTAAAAAAAAGAGGCACAATTTAATGCAGTGGCTTAAAAACTGAAAAACACTGCCTTTCTAAAACAAACTATCCTTCCTTTGAAAATCCAGGGCTCAGTTTTCAAAGCATTGCCTAGGAATTTAGCCTGCGACCCCCATTGACACTAATGGGAATTGCATAGTTAAGTCCCCGTAACATCACTTTGAAAATGCGTTTGTTATACTAGTCCAGAAAAAGAGTAGCATAAACTATAAGGACACATTCACAGATCAAGAGTTCAGCTTAAGACTTTGAAATACAAGACCAATGTGTGTTATTCCAGTTATGTGATCAGAAGGGGGGACTTTAAAATTTGCCACATTCACAAAATAAGTCACCAAGAGTAAATAAAACAAAATATTTTGGCAAGTGGCAGGCAGACTTGCTAACTAGGCTAACAAGGTATTTGTCAGCAGTGACACACACCTACTGATAAAGTGATAATTGCATTTGACTGGTACAGTGTTATTCTATGGTTAGCAAACTTGGGGTGTTTTTTTTCCTGTAAGCTGAACTTAGATACCTATATTTTAAATACTTCTGTTGTTCCTTTGATGAGAAAATTCTTACAGGGAACAAGACATTACTTTATCCAGCTCTGATTCTGGTCCCTCACATTTTAGTTCCAATCTAGTAAGTGCTTTCATAGTGTGCTTGCTTCAATAAATAGGGAGATAACATTTGGTGAACTAATAGCGGTGTTATCTTCACGTTCATGCAGGGTTTTTTTTGTTAATTCCTTGGAAATATGTGTGTACCTGTGTAACATATATTCATGTGTGCTTGTGCATGACACTTAAACAAAGACTAAAAGGAGATTGTCGTTGTGTATCTGTATTCCTGCAGTTCCTGCAAGTCCCAGTCATGGACCGTGGCTCCATTATGCTGGGTAGAGTATAAATAAGGATTGTAACAAAGGGAAGGCAGCTCAGAGTTCACAAGCTGATGAGATTATAGCTCCAGTTAAAATTTAGCATTATGTCAGAAATTATGAAACAGCAATGATTCAGGTTGACAAGACCTAATAATAAGACTTATTTGTTCTTCTGAACACAAGGTGTGTATAAGTACAGTGTGAGCTTCCTGAGGTGGGAAACATTGAGAAAGTAGTTTAGTGAGTTTATGCTTTTAAAATTGAAAGGTCCCTTTCATCTTTGGATCTTTTTAGTTCCAAAACCCAATAAAAATAGTAATTAATATATTTATATATTTTTTTATTTATTTATCTTAATGACTTGAATGATACATAGCTAGCAACAGTCTCGAGGGCTTTTTTGTAGGTCAAAAGCCATGCATCCTTAAGGGAAATGTGGTATTGTTTTTTCTGCAGTCTTCTCTAAGAAAAGATTGGGTTGGGTGTAGCTTGCAGTTGTATATGCTTGGCCTGTTCATTTCCCAGAAGAGTTTGCCAGGATTCTAGGCTCTGGGATTTTTTTAATTAAAGAGGTCAAAATCCATTATATCAAAATTTCAAAGAATTTACCAATTAGCTGTAGTCCGCAGTGCCCAGCAGGTGGCTTTTATACTATTAAAGGGAGATTGTTTCCATCTCTGATCAAAGCAGAAACAAAACAAAGGAAAATATAGAATATTTAGCTGTACACAGTGCAAACCACATGCTGTGTAAATTATAGGTGAAAACTGTGCATGAGAGACTGTTGAGTCATACTACTTCAAGAAAAAAAATCTATGTTTTTTCACACTGTTGCTTGTGAGGATTTTAATGGTAATGCCTAAATCTGTTTAGATTACTGATTAGCTGAGAAGATTAGACAGCTTGCCGTTTCCTAAAATGAAGATTTGAGTATTTCCTTATTTAAAAGTAAAAATGCAGAATTAAATAGATTAATGAAATGGCTAGACGTGAAATTCAAAAAAGCAGAGGGAGCTGGAATGTGGCAAGATGCAAAAATGTTCCAATTTGCACTTTTCAATGAATCTAAACTTCCCCGATTTTTGCCTACTTAAAAGAATGTTTGTGACCTTTTGACCCTTTTGTTATCCCTTACTCAGAAAGGCCTTTATTCTGTAAGGCTTAGGTATAAAAAAATAAAAAGAGCGTTAATGGCATAACAGTCCTTTCTGATCACCCTATGTAAGATGTTTATGCAAAGTGTCAATAGAAGCAATTGGCCTAACAGTGTGACAACCTGCTTTGCTTGGAAATGGGCTAATCTCCTGTTTGGGTTATCCAGAGGTCAGGTGAGGATTTCTTTTTTTGCACTCCCAGTAGTGTGTGGGTACATAACCTGCAAACACTACGGGGCACGGATCAGGAGCAACTGAGCCCAAGAATGCCACAAAGCTGTTTTGTGGGTTTGGTTTTTTTCAGTCTAGCCCTTTTTTTGCTCGTTTTCAGGTTTTTTAGTGTTTTGGTGGTTTTTTTCTTTTCCACCTTTAGGTTTTTGTTTGCTTCCTGAGAGAATAATCATAATGATGACAGAGACTCTACCAATATCACTGTCTGCTGCTTCACTTCGTTTGGGCTTTGAGTTGTTTGGTTTTTTTTTATATTAAAACAGGCATCATCCCACTTTTTTGAAGTTCACGTGGAAACTTGCTTTAAGTCTCAGTCTCTGATGTCTGCCCCTGTTGCCCTGTCCCAGCAGGCTGGCACTGAATAGGCGCTCAGGGAAGCATAGCGGGCCAGCACTGGGCCTTGGCGGGCTGCACGCTGGGAGCTCCTGCCTCACTGAATCAGCTTCTGTGTGTTTTTATCACTGCGGGGGGGGGGGGGGGGGGGGGGGGGGGGG
>JAOXOE010000632.1:14586531-14625242 GCA_028565055.1 Phoeniculus purpureus | reverse complement strand
CCCCACCCCCCCGTTAATTATGCCCCAAGGCTGTGGAAAGACAGCATTTATCTGTTTCAAGAGACCGAGCAGCAAGTGTTCTGACATGTTTATCAGGCAAATTGTACCTGACAAAAGGTAATTACACATGCAATCAGATCCAGAAGTAACTGGGTGATTAGGGGTTAATAAACTGTTTAGCATAAGAAATATTAAGCTTGTGAGCAAGGAGAGTGGGCCAGAAGGACATAGCTGACAGTGATACGTTAAAAGAATTACTTTCCTTTTGATGATCTGACTTTCAGAAAGGTAAGCAGGATATTGTGTCCAACTTCTGATTTTTGTCTCCAGCTCCTAAATCACTACTGCGTACTGTAGAACCAGAGCTCTTTGCTGATGCTCTTGCTACTTCAGAAGAAGTAACAGCATTCCAACTTGGACCTACCTGAGCCATTTACAATTAAAATTTCTGTTGTATAACCAAAACAATTGGTGTTGTTTAATGGACTCAGCCCCATTTACTTCTCCAAAGCCCTTGTCTCCTTCATTCTGTGGGGCTGTGTTGACTCTGTGCATAGCTAGCTCTCAAAGCTGCATTCTTGTCCAAGATTATTCCTGACAGTTGCCCAAAAGTAAAAAGGAAAGGGCATCTGTATGATATTTGAGGATGTGACAAGAAGCTCAAACATCATTGAAAGGGCCGGATGGTCAATTCTAGCAGTTCCCAGTGCACCAATTCTCACGTAATTACAAGATGGCCTAAATACAGGACTATGTCTGAGCTGCTGAGGACTTTAGGTAATATAAGACAAAGCTTTACTGAGTATTTTCTATCCAAACGTGGCTGAGTCATCTAGGTATTGGGGAAAATCAAGAATACAGGCATTGCAAGTACCCTGTTTGAAAACAGAATTATGTCCCTAAAATCTCAAGAACTTTTTTCCCCATAGCATCAGTATTGAAATGTTTTGTATTAACCAAATCAGATAGCTACCAAGGTCTTAAAGTGCGACCTCTTAAAAAAACAGTTTAATGTCTTTTATAATAAAATTGTTGTGTTTAAAAAATAAAAGCCTTCTATTGAAAAATGACAGTGTTATATGTATAACATATAAGATTAGTACAGCCTTTTAGATAAGAGTACATAAACACTTTTTGCTTTTTCTAAGTGGTGTTTATTCTGAGCAGAAAGGGCTAGTGTTAGGTATAAAAAAGCATTTCAGAGAATACACAGAAATGAACAAAATATTAGAAAACAATTGTATCACAAGACATCATTCAAAATGCAAATGCAGGACAGCAGAGATTTAAGTTATCTAAAATGTTAGGAGTGTTTATGTGATAAATAATGTGACAGTTTGAGAATGTAGTACTTTTTCATACACAGTATAAGAAATGTGCTGCTCTCTGCTCATCAGCCCTAATGATTCCAAGATACTGGACAAAGGTTCCTCTTCTATCACACTTTTAGAAGAGGAATATCCTTTAAACAAGGCAGAAGTGTGTATCTATCTGTCTATCTATCTTCTAAATGTAAGTAACTGGTCATTCTACTGGATGCTTTGTCTGAAGTACTAGAAAAGATAAAGCTTGTTCCTTTTTTTTTTCCTGTTTGTAACAATTCAGACACACACACACTCATCTACACACACTTCTCTGCAAATTATTTCTAGTCAGAAGGGCTTCCTTTGCACCGAGGGAGCATATTACACAGATCTTTAGGGATTGGAAGGGACCTCTAGAGGTCAATATAAAATTCTCAGGTGTAACATTGCCTCTTAGCTTATTCTTATTTTTCATGGTGGTTGTGGGATAAGGAGAGTACAACTCATTGTTCTTGAGTAGTAGAGTACTAATACATAGTTTATTAGGTGCTTCATAGTGTTAGCTGCTGGTAGTTTGTTCTGACAATGTCTCCTTAGGTGGGGCTGTGTGGCTGACTAACACCTAATGGGCTGCACTGTCTCCAGGCTCTGAGTAGTGGGGAAAATTGCCTTTCTGTCTGATGGAACAGATTTTCCATGCATTAGAACTTTGGAAAGATGTATATGCAATACATGTTTCTCCTATTGTAGTTTCAAGGCAAACAATGCAAATTTTAACTTGCTCTAGCCAGCAGCACCAGTGTGATGTGCGACACTGTATGGATTTTGATTGATTTTTGAGACAGGAAAGTGTTTGTTACCAGGACCTACTCTGTGTATTTATTTCTCTTATTACGGTGCATGTCAGTGCGGACAATTCTTGATAAATAATACATTTCATTTTCAGTTCTTGGTAATAGGGACAGTTTTGGTGGATAAAACAGCAGGAGGGAAATGTTGCTTTGATTTGGTATTTAATAGGTTGATCCTGTTCACCACAATAAGAACTAATTCCATAGAACTGACAAATTCTCCTGTACTTGATTCTTCACAGCATGAGCTCACGTGCACTTAAATCCCCGAAATGTTTTGGAATTTTTTTTTTAAGTTGTAGCTGATAATCTTTTTGGAAAAATTAAAGCCTTTATGATTAGTCTTGATGCAGGTTTTCTTTCTCTACATTATTAGTAATCACAGTATTTAAAAATGCAGAGGTGTACTTAGTTTATTTCAGTGGAATTTAACATATCCCACATACTACATCTCTATATATAGAGTCACATCAGCGTATGAAGCCAAATCCACAAAGTATTTCCATTTTATCTTCACCTTGAGTATTGTGTGACATTACCAAAGGCTGTTTTCTCTCCTTGTGGTTTTGCACACACCTAGTCCCTGTCACATATAAAATCACTTTAATATATGCAGCTGTTGTGAATGAAAATGCAGCAAGAATACAGGGAAAAAGGGGGTTTTTTCTTCCCTGTTGAAGAGTTGGCTGATTTTTTGTGATGAATTTCATGTAGCTATCTGTTAGGAAGATTTTAAAACCAGGCTTCATGCTTATCTTTTTTTTTCAATAATCTGAGCGTAAATTTCAAGATTGTTTTTATTTTGAGGAAGAATAAAGTTATCTACCAAAAGGATTTTGTAGGCCAGTGCTAAATTATCAGCTTTGTGTTTCCAAGAATATGTTCAAATCACATGAAATAGTGCAAAACTTTGTGTGCATCTTTGAGTGTATGGGTTATGTCCCAGATCTGGTTATGTCCCAGACACTGCTTTTGTGTCCAAAGCAGTTCCACTTTAAGAGGTCTTTCTGTAGGAGGAAGAAGAATCAAAGTGCTTCATTTAAATATGGAAGGCATCTTTGTAGCAGAATGCAGAGTAAATCAGAAAGGAACAGAGTAGCAGAAGTTGACGCAGGGTTGATACATCTGCAGAATGGCTGCAGAAGTGAAGGTGAATTCAGAGTTGTGCTTGAGGGAAGCTTTGTATGGGTTGACTAAACTTATTTCTCATACACATGTGATGGTCTTGGGACCAACAGCTCGTTTCCACTAGCCTGTCCTTGCTGCTGCTGGCCGCTGGCCAACTGCTTCCCTCTGCCTGCACTAACAGTACGCCTGCCAAATGCCAAGTCAGATGCAGGTGATATGAATGGCCAGGACACAGATATGAAGAGCTGCACACCAGGCAGCTCTTGCCCACCCACAGCATATAGTACATGCTGTCAAAGCCCATTACATACAGCAGTATGCCACAGCACAGAGCTACAGCTGTGAGGGGGACAAAGGCACAATGCATAATTGTGCACAGCAGCAATCTGGTCTCCAGCAGTGTCTGCATCTTCCTGTCGTGTTTACTGCAGCAGTGGGGCATGTTTGTCACACTGTAGCCCCTGAACATGTGCTCAGGAGGAAGGAAGGGAGCTATGATTGAGTAGCATTGTAATTTGGTTGTCTGTCCTTGGTCCTTCATGTTACCTGCCACATGTCATGACAGCTGGAGATTTATTAGCCTAAGGCTGGGTGTGTGGAGCTCTTTGGTCAAGTGTGGAGCAGGGAAGGGGTTCTGGGTGCATCTGCCTTGCCAACAGTGTCTCTGTGTTCAGTATTCAGAGTCAGGGCTGTCTTGCAGTGCAAAGAATATTCTTCATGCTCTCTTGGGATGTTCTTTTACCTCGTGTATTGAAAAGTGGCACACTGCGTGGTATATTCAGAGCCCTACATGCCTACCTGTGTTTAGTCAGGTGGCAAGTGAGGTACGATCTTCCACCCTGTCAATATCATGGAGATGTCCCAGAGCCATTAGGCAGTCTGATGGTTGATTCAAGCACTGGCAGTATGGTATGAAAATAGCTTGTGCAGTATTGGCAGGAAAGTTTCTTTGAATTTGTCAACACTCTCATTGTATCAGTCATCAGTGGCTTTGTGCTGCACATTGCTAACAGGATACAGAGTTTCAGGCTTGTTTAGGATTTGCCCTAAATCCTCAATTTCAGTATTGCAAAAGGGGTAAGAAATTGGATCGTTCACCTACATGATCCTTTCTTAAGGACCATCTTCCATGTGGAGGTTATGACAAGTGTAGTTAGTAGAAATTTATTAATAAATTCTTTTTGCTTCTCTGTAAGAGACAGAGAGCATAAAATCTCCAGACTATGTAGTTTGGGTTCCTGTGGCTGTCAGCTTTATCCTCTCACCTTTTGTTGCACACTACTTGTCATTCCTGTCCTTCCACTCTTCTGAATATGCCATACAGGCTGCATGAGCGCTGGGCTCAACCCACCCTTGTAACAGAGGTAACAGGAAGTAATGAATAACATGCAATAGCAACTGAGGCTGAGGGTTTCACAAATGCCACTAATGCCTGGGTTATCAGCGCCTTACCAAGTCTTTTTGCTTAGTGACTAAAGGCAGAACATGGCCATCCACTCAGTAGGAGAATTGATAGTGCCCATCCTAAGAAAGCACTTTGTGAGAAAGAATTGCTTATATTTGACCTTGACAGCTATCATGGATATGTAGTTAGTAGAGAAGGAAATAGCCACCTTGCTTTTTATACTTGTTCCACCCATATGAGATAGGGTAAATGTAAACGCTAGATGTCACTGAGGTTTGGAGTGATCCCTGGAGGACTTTGGAATATCTGAGCAGTAATTTGGTCAGAAGTTTGTTATAAAATCAGGAAATGTTACTACGTATTCATAAAGTGTACTACAAACATGGAAGGAATAACTAATTAGAAAATAATTTATTTAAATTAGTTCATTTGAAAATAACATAAGACAAAGATTAGTGACTGGAAAAACTTGGAGAAGAGATACACACAGTTTTCACAGCTTCAAATTTATATGTATACCTTTATTTTGTCATTAAGTTGGTGTTGATTTTGGGGATGAGCATTACTGGATACCTGTGACATTCTTCAGACAGAGAAGTCTGAGTCAGTTGAGGCTCTTAGAGATGCAGTCCTACTCTTAGGGTGGTCTGAGGAGTCAATGGAGCTGGTGCCTGCTCAAGCTCTGTCTGCGGGAGCTGAGGCTGCTGCTGTTGTGCCCTAGCTGTTAACAGCTCTTGGCTTGCGTAACAGAAGCAAATGTTTAAAGTGAAGATGTTTCTTTATTTAAATAGCAATCTCTTGTAGTTTGCTTCATTTCTTAAAGTGGTTTTATTACAGAAAATCCTGTTTCACTCCACTTTTCCAGCATTTCCAATGTAGGAAGGCCTCCAGGCAGTCAGGCACAGCTCAGTGGAGCAGTCATAGTCACTGCAGGCTGGGGCAAAATTTGCTAACGGTTCCCTATGCTTACTTTAACATTAGATTTGGCTAACATAGGCAACCTGACAACAAGCTCGTGTTAGTCCTCAGCAGCAAGATGAAGCCAGACATCAGCCATGATGGGACACTGAGGGTGCCCCACAATTGACATCAATGGGAGGGGGGCCCACCTGCTGCAGGTAGCCGTGAAAAAAGCTCCACGGAGCAGCAGGGCTGCCCATGCCATGCCCTGGTCCCAAGCACCTGGGCAGGATGCCCGGCAGAGCCTGGCCTCTACCCTGCCGTAGTGGAGCAGGAATTGAACTTTAAGAGCTGTGGTGGTTCTGACTGGACGTTAGGTATCACCTCTGCTTGGAAAAGCAGGCTGTTTAGAAGCCCTGAGGTTGTGAGTCGGAGGCCTGATTTGAGCAGTGCTTGGGGGCCTTTTGTTCCCCCACTGAAGTGTTTGGAGTTTGTTTGGGGCAGGATTGTGCTCAGTGCTTGGGGCTGAGTCCCGCGGATCAGTCGCCATGGAGAGTGCAGCAGGGGTTGTTTAATTCACTTAATTGAGCCGACCTGAACCTCTGGTTTAAATTACTGCGAGCAGCAGCAGATACGGGTATCTCCTTGCCGCTGCCCGCGGTGAGGTGAGCTGTGAACACCAACGCTTGAAGCGCAGCCGAGGATACTCTGTGGTTCTGAGGGCCGAGCCGCACGGCCCGCACAGCCGCCTTGTGGCTGAACGGAACGGGCCAGGTGAAGGACGAGGAAAGGGCTGTCAGGGCCGGGCTCCCGCGAGGGGCTGCGGCCGGGCCGGGCCGGCCTGGTGGGTACCTCCCCCCGGCCCCCTCACCCGCCTCTTACCCCACAGCTCCTCGACCTCTTCATGGTGTGGGACTGGTCCACCTACCTGGCTGACTACGGGCAAGCCACCTCCAAGTACTTGCGGGTCAATCCTAGCACGGCCCTAACGCTGCTGGAGAAGTAAGTGCGGGGTCGGGACTGCTGGGGCGGCGGGGCGGGAGCGCCCAGTCCGGCTCACGCAGGGCTGCTGTGGGGACCGGGGTCGGGACCGGGGTCGGGACCGGGGTCGGGACCATCCTCCCGAGACTAGCGGCGGTGCGAGGCCCTGGTAGCCGGGTGCGAGTGCCCGAGTTGCCGCTCTGGGAGGAGAAATGTGAAAGGCTCCACCGCGGTAACACGGGTGTGAGCCTTCAGCTGGTCGGGCGAGTGGCCTGGAGAAGGCAGGGTAAGGAGTGTCAACCTGCTCATAAAACTGCCTCCAAAACTACTGTGACTTAAAGGCGTTTTCTAACGGTGTGTTCTCTTCTCTCCTGCTTGCCGTGAACGTGTGTTCTGCAGAGTTCATAGAGGGTAGGTATCACCTGTCTTGTTACAAAACACTGTTGCTTCAATTTATTTCATTTCCCAAGTTTAGTTTTTAAACACGTTATGCTGTTTCTGGTAGTTTGATGGTGAACAAAACTCCCGTTTGCTCAGTCCACAAACAGCATGGAAGCAGATGACTCTAACGGGTTTTCTGGTTTGCTTCTCTCCTGACACAATTGGTAGGGCCAGTTTCCTGCCAAGATGATATTTGCTTAATACTCCCAGGCGATTTGTGAAGTATAATTTGTTAAAACAAGTTCTGCATTGCGGAAGTTTAATTGAAGAACATACAGGTAACAGGTTTTGTAATCTTTCTTCTCTTGTTAGCAGAAAGATCAAAAAAGGAACAAAAAGTAGACTTCTTCATATAGTCAGATTTTCTTCTTTTTCAGTTTATGTTTCTAACATGTCTGTGTCATTTGGGTTTTTTTTATTTCTTCAGAATGAAAGACTCTAGCAAAAAGAACAACATTTTTGCTCCATTCAGGAAGAATGATCGTGACAAGCAGAAGCTAATAGAGACTGTAGTAAAGCAACTTAGGAGTTTAGTGAATGGTATGTCCCAGCACACATAGGCCTGTTAAGTCTATGATATCTCATCATACCAAGAGGTATTTCTTAGCCGTTCTTTCTACTAAACAAATGGTGGTAATGGTGGTAGCAGTTAGGACATTTGTTTGGCCAAGTAAAGGAAAACTGTAGTAGATGACTTGTGCATGGAGTCTTCAGCAAACAATTCTTTCTATGTATTTTTAATGGATTGAATACTATTTTATTTTGTATATTGTAAACAAATGGTGAAAAATGAGGTTGTACAATAAAAACCAGCTCACTCATACATGGAACAGCTGAACTGTAAATACATTATTTAAATATCTGCAGACATGGTGTCCAGAGTTTTGCTCCAGGTAGGAATGATTTGAGAAATGATCCCTTATTTGCTGTTTTCTGGTTGAATCCTACTTAAAAGTTTTTTAAGCATTGAGATACTTGTGTTTCAGATTCTGCCTGTCATTTTCTTGCATTAAATATCTATTAGCCTTAAAGTGATTTGACATAATTTTGTATACCAGATTTTGTAGTCTGGAGGTATGACAGAAATCTTCTAATTTTTAGGACCTTTGAAAACTACCTGAGAACTAGACTTGGTATTTATTTAGCATTAGGGGTAGTAGGCTTTGTTCTCCAAAATGGGTTTATCTTGGGTTTGTGAATGTAAATAACAGTTTGAGTTCTTTATAATGTGACATTTTGATTTGGTTTGGTTTCGTTCCTCAGGGTTACTATTTCTAACTGTACTTTTGTAAGCCCCTTCCCCAGGTTGCCGTGAGGAGTATATTTGCCACTGTAGGTTTCATGATGCATTTGTTTGTCCGTATGCGCTTTCCACTGCCAGACCCCTCCCAATGATTAGTGTTTTGGTCTCTTTGCACTGTCCCCTCCTGGCTCTTTTAGAGACAAACAGAATGTCCAACAAATACAAACCAAATGGAACGTGTAAAAATAATGTACATTTTCACTGTATTTTTAAGTTATTGATGGTCAAAATACAGTAATATAAACCTCACCCGTATTCCTGTTTTATGTCATAACACTGGAAAGCACCTCAGAGCCGGTTTTGGTGTGACCCGTGCTCTTGGGTGATTTAACCCTGGGGCAGGCGGACGGGAGGGGCTCTGGGCGGCCCCGACGGCGGGGTGCGGTACGAAGTACTGCGGTGTTCCACTGCGCCCGCCGCTGCCGTCTATGGTGGCTGGTGGCGGTAGGGTCTGCGGACGGGGTTGGAACGGTCGCCGCTCGTGGGACCCGAAATGGGGCTCACTGCCCTCCTGGGGCGGAGGGAAGGGTCGGCCCCGGGGGTCCTGGTGGACGGGGGGCTGCCCAGCGCCGAGGGGCTGGGGCGGAAGGAGACACAGCCGGCCATACCGTGCCGTCGGGGGCGGAGGCCCAGAGGGCTGGAGGGGGCGCCGGAGCCCCCAGTCCCGTCCCGGCGCCCCCAGTCCCTATCACGGTTCTCCCGCTCCAATCATCGCACTTGGCCGCGCTGCTTAAATATGCAGTGGATACGTCATCTCCGAAGGTGGATCGGGCGTAAGTGGCCAATATCTATATAAATGTGGCCGGGGGGCGAACTGGCAGCAGGCGAGCGGAGCCGGGCGGGCAGTTGCCGGGCAGGACCAGCCGCCCCCAGCGTTTGACAGCCGCCGGGGCCGCCCCTCCAGAGCCGCCCGCGCCCCCGGGGCGGGGATCCGCCGCTACCGTCCCGCCGCCGCGTTAGACGATGCCGCCGGGGCTCCAATGGCCCGAAGCGGCCGCGCTTGCGTTGCTGCTCGTGGCGCTCCTGGTCGTCCTGGGCCGGCACCTGTGGGCGCTACGATGGAGCCTCAGTCGGGACCGTGCCAGCGCTCTGCCCCTGCCCAGGGGCTCCATGGGCTGGCCCTTCTTCGGGGAGACACTGCACTGGCTGCTCCAGGTGACCTGCGGGAGGACCGGGATGGGGACGGGGTGGGAAGGGTCTGGAGGGAGCACCGGGCTGACCCTCAGCTCGTCCCCAGGGCTCCCACTTTCACAGCTCCCGGAGGGAGAGGTACGGAAACGTCTTCAAGACCCACCTCCTGGGCCGGCCGGTGGTGCGGGTGACGGGCGCTAAGAATATCCGCAAGATCCTGCTGGGCGAACACACACTGGTCAGCTCACAGTGGCCCCAGAGCACCCAGATCATCCTGGGCTCCCACACCTTGCTTGGTTCCATTGGTGACCTGCACCGCCAGCGCCGCAAGGTGAGCCTGCAGCCACACAGCCCAGGGGACTCCTCTTGCCCAGAGCTGGGTCTTGGTGGCATGTGGGATCCTACTCTAACCACCTTCCTCTATTACCTACTTTCTCCTAGATCCTGGCCAGAGTGTTCAGCCGTGCTGCCCTGGAGAGCTACCTGCCACAGATCCAGAAGGTTGTGAGCTGGGAGCTGCAGGGCTGGTGCATGGAGCCAGGCTCCATTGCAGTTTATTCCTCCGCTAAAACCTTAACTTTCCGCATTGCAGCTCAGATTCTGCTGGGGCTCCGCCTGGAGGAAAAGCAGTTCAAGGATCTGGCCAAAACCTTTGAACAGCTGGTGGAGAACATCTTCTCTCTGCCCCTCGACATACCCTTCAGTGGGCTGCGCAAGGTACTGCGGCCTGCTCCTCACCCTCTGCTTGGGGGCAGGGGCCCAGGCCCCAGCAACACAGACTCGCTGCCCCCAGGCCCACCAAGGGACAGTTCTGAGACAGGACATCTGCAGCATCCAGTTCTGGCTCTGAGGGACCGGTATCTTGTCCAGTCCACCTGCCTCACCTTCTTTCTGCACTTTTCACCTGCCCCTTGTGTTTGCTCCAGCTCATTGTACGCTGAGTGCTCCTGCCCTCCCTTACTGCTTGTGTTGGTTCTGGTTAGTGCGCTTCATCCGATCCTGTCCTATCTCATCCTGCTAGGATCTAAGCTCACAAAGGCAGACAGGTCCAGCACACGTGAGATCAGCACTCTCTGCATCTCAGGGCAAGCTGAGGATTTGAGACCCTCTTATCGTCCCTGGTGCCTTGTGCTTCAACAGCAAGGGATCCCAGAGGGGAAAATAACAGAAAGACAGCCTCCTCTGCCTCTTTCAACACACACTTTCTTCCCTACTGTCCTGCCCTTCTTCCCCTACCTCTGCACACCCTGGCTCTAGGCATTAGTCCTGTGTCCTACCCCTTCTCACCCATTTCAGTTTGTGTTCCCTACTCTGACTCTAAGGTCTTCACTCTAGCCACAGCTCAAGGCTACTTCCCCTGTTAGCTAGGACTTGCCCAATCTCTTATTTGCACTGAGAGCTTTGCCCTACCAGATCACCCACTCTCCTTGCTGCTCTTCACCAGTTCAGGGCTCTTGTTTTCCTTGTCCAGTTCTCCCTTGTAAGGTTGTCAGAGTGTTTTTGCCCCCTCCCATCCTATTCCTCCTTGCTTTCTCTCAGGTCAAGGACTGCGTATTTGGCCCCAAACCGACTTCTTCAACTTCCATTTAGGTTCCTTTTCTTTCCCTGTGTTCATTGTCCTGTTTCATTTGTCTAAACTTACAACCTCAACTGTCATCCTTTGTATCTTCTTTCCAACATCTGTTCGTGGCCATTTCTTGTATCTTCTTCCCCAACAATGTCGTGACCATCTTTCATCCAAAATCTCTGGTCCTTCTGGCTTTTGCAGGAGGCGTCTTTCTACTGAGATACTCATTCAGTTGCTCCATCCATCCCCACACTGTAAAGAAATTGTTGATCACTTGTCTCACTGAGATCTTCTTAAATGTTTTGCTACACAGGAGTGCAGCATAACTGATGTGATTAATATGTCTTTATCTAATATACTCTGGCAAAGCCATTCATTTGTTCCTGTGTCAGACATTCTGTTGCTGCTTGGACTCAGTTCTATTAAGCTATCTATGTCTTATCCCTTTGGACAAGATTCTTTTGGACCTGACAAGACTGTGGGGTTGTTTGACACAGATACTTTTGGGCTTGGTACTGTGTTGTTTGGTTCTATCTCCTCCTCTCCTGGTGTTAGGGCTTCTTGTATGTCATTCCCAACAGCAAGGCAACAGAACTTGAAGCAGAGCTGCTGCTTCTTGCAAGGTTTTGGGCTTGAACAACAGGTTCTTGCTGTTACTGATCCTAGAATTAAGGATTGCCACACTTGGGGTACTGCGTTATCTCTAGAAAGGGGGGCAGTTCCTAAAGCTCTCCTGAACTGTGTCTGCCTCCTGCAGGGAATCAAAGCACGGGACATGTTACATGAATTTATGGAGAAGGCTATAGAGGAAAAACTGCAGCGAAACAACCCAGAAGATCACAATGATGCTCTGGATTTCATAATAAAGAGTGCCAAAGAGCATGGCAAAGAATTCACCATGCAGGAGCTAAAGGTAAGGAGAACTCCCCTTATAGTCTCCCTTTGGACTCAGAGGCTGTTTGAGAGACCTGAGCTGAGGGCAGGGGGAGGGTTGTGTGGGGATCCACTACAAGCTGTTGACTCCAGCCCTCCAACCAACTTTGAGGACACACATTTCCAGTGCAAGTAGGAAAGCCTGGACTCAGCATGCCCACACACTCTAGTAGGGTTGCATCTCTTTGCATTAGAAGAGAGCGGGTGTTTAAAATAGGAATAAATGCCTCTTCTTCTGTCCCTTTTCATGACCACCAATCCCAGCCTGTCTTAGGGTGCTGGTAGGGTTATGTGGCTGCGCTGAGGCTCTGTATGTCAGGGTGCACTCACTAACCTGGAAATACTTATAGTTAAATGTGTGTTCCTCAAACCTGCCCCAGCATCTACCCAAGTGCAGTTTATAGATCATATCCTCAGGGCTGTGAGCCCTTCCCTCTCTGAGTCAATGCATAAAATGGGTCCAGGTATGAAATGATAGAGTCCAGGTCACCTTTCCATTAATTAGGTGATCTAACTTGTGGATTTCTATGATGCCACATGATTCATTACCATGACTTAGGGATGAGCCTTACTGAGACAAAACTATCAACTGAATATGAAGAGTATTTTGCCAAAGATCTTAGGAAAAAATTGTCCACATCATTCGTAGCTCTGGGTCGCTTGGTGTCACTGGGTGACAGATGGTACCACATTTATGTAACAAGTTTTGAAGCAGTTCTGCGCGGGTACAGCAACTGAATATAGCTTGAAATAATTGAACACACATAGTTTTACCATTTATTTGGGTATTTACAGAAAACCTTATAATATTTTGTGCTTTTTAATAAAAGTGTAATCTCTACATCTAAAATATGTTAGTCTCTACAGCAGCTATTAGAACTGCTGTATATATTCTTAGAGGAAAGTTATTATACTTTTTAAATTTTCTAATATTGTATTAGTATTATCATCATTATACTTTTAAAATAATTGCCATATCCACAATGTGATAGATTAAGGTTGATTGATCTCTGTTAGTATTCACATGGATATTACACACAAACAATTACTTTATCTCTCATCATGTCCCTGGGTCTGACCACAAATGGACATTAACAATAGGAATAAGGGGATATTAAAGATAACATGGAGTGACATGGCAGTGACCTCAGGCTGGCTGATTCAAATGATAGCGTGTTCATACACTGTCCTGTACTTTTAGAGTAAGAGAATTTCTGCCTTGTCCGTATTTAACAAAACAACTTGCAAACCAAGCTGCTTTTGCTTGCAATTATGGCAATACTCTCCACTGTAATAAAACAGTAGTAGAGCTTTCATCCAGTGAAATGACGTAATTGGGTAAAAAGTCCAAAGCTGTCTTGGAGTCATGGATATATCTCTGACTTTGAAAGACACTCCAAACACTAGTTACACCGGTTACAAATTTGGTTTTTTGTTCAAATGATTTTGGAGGACTTTTCCCAGAAACTTTCCTAAATATGCTGTGATTTGCATTGCTGGCATGAATTCAACAGGACCCTTGAAACATAAAGGTCATTCAAAAGATATCACTTTGCCAAAAGCACTGCTTTAAAACGTTTTAAACCTCATAAGGATTTAAAAAAATAAATCTCACGTAACAGTGCTGTCACAGGCTGGCTAGGTGGAACAGTAACTCTGCTGGTCCTGCTTGCATAATGGGGAGTCAGGCAGTCACTGGTTATGCTGGCCTTCTAAAAGCAGGGAGGAGTCAGCAGCTGGGTGTCACTGCTCGTGCAGCAGCACTGTCAGAGGTTGATGCAGGGAGTCCTAAGCACTGCTGTGTCAAGTCTCAGACAGCCCTGAATTTCTCACATTGTATTGAAGTGTCTTGGGTTTTAGTTGCAAGTCTGGGACCGGGAGCTTGCTTTTCATCTGAATCTGTGTAAAAATTCCTGCTAATGCCTGCAGGAGGTGTGATGGGGGTCGACAGGGATCTGTTATTTCAGAGGTTTTGTTTCAGCTGAAAGATGCTCTTGAGAGCTGAGCCTTAGCGGAAGCCTCTAGTCTAGCCAATATGTGGTGCTGGGACAGTAGCAGAGAAAAATCTTTGTTACATTAGACTTCACTTTACCAGACTTGGCTCCAGGTACCTCCAGGCTTCAGGTGTCCTTCACTGTGTTTCTGGCTTCACTTATGCAGAAACTGGTTGTGTCAGAACAGTTTAAAGTCCGGATACAACATTGTGTGAGAGGAAACTTCTTTATTTCCCGGGGTGGGGGGTTTGCTCTGCTTTGACTCTGGGCGGGAGCAATTACTGCTTGGTGTAGTGCCAGGCCCTCCCTTGGTGGCAGCTCTCTGTGCTCCTCCTGTGGCTTTTGGGTTTGCCTCTGACCTCAGCACTCGCAGCCCAGTGCTACAGTGCTGCTGGCACCTTCAGATGGTGCTGTAAGTCTGGGCATTACGTTTGTTGTCAGAGTCATGACATGCCAGCGCTGGGCAACTCTTAACTTCTGGAAAGGTTTCCAAAAGTTTATCACAGGATACTGCAAACAGGCAAACAGCCTGCACCAACCTGGCATGTGCTATGCCATAAAGACCCTGCAGATAGTCCCAGGAAGACTGAGAGGCAGAGTGGAGATGTATGAGCCAGGGTAAGGCACAGATTTGGGATTTGGCTGTGCTTGATCCATCTTTGATGGTTAACCTCCTGCCTTGTTACGGATACATCTACTACACTGCTATCAGGAGCACTGCTGTTCTTCAGGCTATAAAGATAGAAAAGCAAGCAAGTCCTTTGCCTGGCAAGTGCATCCCTGCAGGAGGACTCCCTGCCAGCCACAGCACCTCCAAGGCTGACCAACTATAGCAGGGACATCTTTCTGCTTTTGACTCTGTTGGTTAGAGTCCCCTCCTAGACAAGCAAATGGTTGATTATAAGTGGAGATAGATCAAAAGCAACTCACTTGAGCAGCAAATACATCTAAGATTTATGCACAAAGACACGGCCTTATAACGTCTGGCTGAGCAAAAAGGTAAAAACTGGGCACAAAGGGGAACTGGCAGAGGAATGCAAAAAAGCATAATGCTTGAAATGATCTTCACTCAGTATGCTAAAATGCATGTTAAATGCTTCTTTAAAATTTTTAAATCCTTGGTGAAGGAAGCTCAGAGGAGCTGAATTTGGGGTGATATGTACTCCAGTTGTGTTTCTGCGTCAGTCACTTTTTGAATGGATGGATGGTTCATAAAGAAGTGGAAGAACAAGGGTGTCTTGGTTTGGTCTCTGCCAAACCAAGGTGGGTGCGGGTTTGTGGAAAGAAGAGGTGGGGCCAGGGACAAACCCTGCAACAGGGTGAGAACAAACTGAAAATTCAATCACCAGTGTAAAATGGCATCCAAACTTAACACCTTGTTTCCTCTCCCAGGAGTCAGCGATTGAGCTCATATTTGCAGCTTTTTTCACCACAGCTAGTGCCAGCACCTCTCTGATCCTCCTGCTACTGAAGCACCCCTCAGTGATTGAAAAAATACGACAAGAGCTGGTGTTCCATGAGCTGGCGTACCAGCAGTGCAAGTGCTGCTCTGCAGGACCCTGCCCAGACAACCTGAGTCGGCAGAGCAGGGACAGCAAAAAGCCACTTCTCCCCTTGGACAAAGATGTTCACGTGGACCAGAGCCAGCCCTCAGGCCCAATAGTGGAAGGTTCCTCCCAGCCCAGTGCCCTGCCAGAGCCCACCCTTCCCCAGAACAGTCCCTGCACTGGCTCCCAGCAACCATCAAAGCAGAGCTGTCACTGCCCCTCAGACATCAGCCTGGAGAAGTTGAGCTGCCTGCGTTACCTGGACTGTGTGATTAAGGAGGTGCTGCGGGTGTTGCCCCCAGTCTCTGGAGGCTACAGGACGGCGCTGCAGACTTTTGAGCTGGATGTAAGTGCCTGATAAGGAGCTGCTGCCTACAATTGCACCCTGTGTCCCACACAGTGCTGGTGCTTGGCAGTGCAGCTCAGGGGAATGTGGCACCCGGCAACCACTGTGGGTCCCAGCTGGGCTGGGGAGAAAAGAAGCAGTAAAGGAGCCTGGCAGTGTGGTAGGGCTGTGCCCAGGCACCCTCTGCTCACTCTACTAGCACAGCTGACTGCGCAGATATGTAATGCTCTCTCCTCTTCTCTTCACACCCCCAGGGCTACCAGATTCCCAAGGGCTGGAGCGTCATGTACAGCATCCGTGACACACATGAGACAGCTGCCATCTACCAGAGTCCCCCTGGTGGCTTTGACCCAGACCGCTTTAGTGCCAACCATATGGATGCTGCAGGACGCTTCCACTACATCCCCTTTGGCGGTGGGGCACGGAGCTGCATTGGGAAGGAGCTGGCGCAGGCCATCCTCAAGCTGTTGGCTATTGAGCTGGTCAGCACAGCCCACTGGGAACTGGCCACCCCCAACTACCCCGCTATGCAGACCGTGCCTATTGTGCACCCTGTTAATGATGGGCTGCAGCTCTACTTCCATCCCTTGCAGCCCAGCTGTGGCAGCAAGGCCTGAGCCACAGGCTCACTGTCAGCTCTAGGACTGAGGTCCCAACATGGCTGCCCCAGGCTGGGGGTAATACTTGGTCACTGCAGAGGAAAACACCTTTTTTTTTTTTTCCCCCTTCCCAGAGTGACAGCCAGTAGGGTCCTGCAGATTCCTGCTCCTGAGCAGCAGGGTGAGCCTTGGTCTGCAGATAAAACCCACTGAAGCTGCTGAAGGGAAATGTTCCCCATGGTGCGTCAGACAGCCCCTGACCCACACAGGTCTCCCAGAGCTCTTGTGAACCAGGACTGTCTCCTGTGGGTGTACTGTAGGAGAGGCAGGATAAACATCCTGCATGCTGTAGCTTTATAGATGTAAAAGAGAGGGAAGGTGGGGGACTGCAGGAAAACACAACCAGGGCTACCCAGTCCATGGCATCGGCTGTAGTTAGAATAATAGTCTGTAAAGTGGTTTTTATTGTAAATATTTAATCTCATCCCTGCACTTCCCATTAAAGCCAGCACAAAGATGACATCTTATTCACACAGTAGTAGCAGCTGTGTATCTTGTGCCTGAGCACTGTGCTCGGGGTCTGCTATGAAGTCTTGCTCTCTGGTCCCCACAGGATGCACCCCCCCAGCCACAGCCTGACTGAGAGATTAGACTGAGGCAGGGGAGGGGACCTTGGGGAATAAACATTTGGAAAGCAGACATTTCTGAATATGTATGATTTCTGTTTGAAAGTCCCCTGTTCCTGGTGATGCTGTTCATATTGCAGAGGAGGCATTTGCCAGGTCACACCCAGGCCCATGGTGGCTGGCTGGTCAGACTGACAGTATCACCTCCCGCATCCTAGCTCCACCAGGGAAAGTGCTAGAACAGCAGCCCTGGGTACATTCAGGAGTTTATATGTGGGGCTAAGCCTGTGTGCTTATACGGAGTATTTATTTCTCTTCCATGTTGAAAGAAGTGAGTTTTGTTGCTTGTACTCTGAGGAGAGAGATGGGTCCAGGTCCTTTTATTTATATACAATTTTCAGCTTCATTTCTGCTCCCCTCTGTCACTCAACCTGTGTGAAAGCAGTGGGGGAAATTATCTGCCTTGTATCTCTAGAGCATCCTGAGCCTGGTGGCACAATGTTCTCTGTGAACGACCAGCATGGCTTGACCTGTGAGAACAGAAATGTGGTACAGGGTTAAATCCTTTTGGAAAGGCTCTGGGGAGCTCCCCTGCCACCTGAACCTCTACCATCATCCTGCTTCAATACCAGGTTAGAAGTCCCCTTGCCCTGGTCAGTCCCCCTGCACACCGATGCTGAGACTCTGCAGCAGGCCATGTGGTGTGAGTAACTTTCAGAGGACTATACAGTGACCATGAGTCTACCTTGGCCAAAAATGTGGCTTCCAAATGTGGCAGGTCAAATCCGGAAGAGGTTGAACTGCAGAGCTAAGTGCTCTTGGCAGGTCGACCCCATAGTGAACCAGAGCCTCTGCCCCTCCTGACCTTGCCCTGAAAGGTGAATCATTCTGGCTATCAGAGGTGAAATCAGTAGGTGGTGGTTGCAAGTGGCAATGACTAATTTTAATTAGCAGGAGCTGCTGGTGTGGTTGTGACCCGCAGGCTCCCACCGCAGACAGGACTTCGGGGCAGGGCCGATCTAGCAGAGCCCGGCACAGGGTGCGGGAGGGCTGGGGCTCCTCCAGTAATGCACTTAAAAATTACCCCGAGCGCTAACGAGTCCCGTTAGCCACCCGCTGAAAAATGCAACATGAATCTAGTTAAAAAAAAAGGGCTTGAAACTGGTTTTGTTTGCAGATAAACACAGACATTTACAAATGAAGTGTAATAATTGTTACTTGTAATCAAAGTTTGTTCATATTAGGCTGTTAATTTCTTGACCCCCTTCCAAGATGTTTTTAATTATCCCTTTCACTCTTTACCATTTGATTCTTTTCGAGCTGATGGCTGGGGAATACAAAGCTGGGCAGATAATAAAGCCTTCCTGTGCAATTATCGTTGCTCAGGCCACCGTATCTCGTTATTTTGATAGACAGTGAACTTGGCGCGGTTGCCGGCCGGGTTCACTCAGATGTCACGGTCCGTGTTGTAGGTCACAAGCAGGTCAGCGCCCGGCGAGGGGAGACTGCCGGGTCAGGGCGCGGCCGTCGCTCCCGGTCGAGCCCCGAGGAGCCGCATCGGAAATCGCCCCCGTACCCCGAGGGGCTGCGCGCCTCCAGGGGCAAGGAGGTGCCCTCGCTGGGGAAGGTTCCTCGTGGGTGAGGGACAGCGTAGGCGAGCAGCCCCGCTGTCCCGAGGCATCTAAGAGGAGGGATGGTCCTATGTGATGCGCTGATTGTTAGAAAAATAATAAATTATTAATCTCTCCTTCCTTTGTACAAAAACACAATTCCCAGCGTTTATTGAGCTCGTCTGCGAGCAAGAAAGCAAAAGTAACAGTGAAGGATTAGAAAAATAAACGGAAAGAAACAGAAAAAAAAATAAGCCCAAGCACGAAGGTTTATTGGTAGCAGTGATGCCCAGCTGAGCGCGCCGCGGCCGCGTCCCTCCGCATTCCCGAAGTCGCGGTCGCTCCTCCCCGGGAGCCCCTTCCCAGCGGCCGCTTTTCTCGGACGGCGGCTCCTGCATCAGGACCTCACGACAGCCCCAACCGCAGCCTTCCCACGCTCCTCTTAGCCGGAGCCACCGCTTCTTTTCCGAAAGTAACCTCCAGTGTATGTCTGTCGGCTCCAGAAGGGACCCGCTCCGCGCTGCGGCTGCAGACGAAGTGCGGGGCCCGTCACCTCTGTCCGGCAGCGGCAGCCCCGACGGTCCCAGGATGCTGGCGGGCGCCGAGCGAGGGCAACCAGCAGATCCCAGGGAGAGATGCTGGGAACGGCGGGTAGAGTGTTCCTTTTCCGCTCTCACCTTCCTTTCCTTGGTGACCTGAGCTTGAACCGGCATCACGAGGCCGGGTCGTGCCGCTGCTCGCGGCTCCTTCCTCCGCGGCAGACAGAAACACAACCCGGGTCTTTCGAGGTGAACCAGGGGACAGCGGCGGCTCCTCCGTCGATGCAGCAGTAGAGTGCATGTCTGCTAGGCGAGATCCCGGGCTCCCACAGCACGGGGGAACGGCCCGCCCCGTCCAGCCCCCGGCAACGACCGGTTCGGCCCCTGGTTTGCCATTCCCAGCCGGGGAACGAGCTCCGCCGCTGTCTGGCACCGGCCGGTGAGCGCTGCCGGGAGTCGGTGTCTCCAGGCAGCTGAAGCGGGACAGTTCTGTGCGCTAAATCCGAGGAAGCGGTCGGCCCGGCTGTCGCCGATGTGCCGGCGCTCGCTCGCTGGCCGCGGGGCAGCACCGTCCCGTCCCAGGCTGCCGGGATGCGCCGCGCAAAACAAATAGTTAAAGATTTCGGTGGGAGGAGCCAGGCCGCAATCCGCAATTAAAGATGAACTTTGGGTGAACTAATATATCGAACAAGGTAGGGTGGGCAGCAACCTGGGAAGGATATAAAAGGCGGCCCACGGCGAGCCCGGCCCCGCGCACTCGGAGCTCCCGCGGGGCTGGGCTGGCTCCCTAATCATGGGCTTCTCCACCCTGGTTGCCAGTGCCCTGTGCACCTTTCTACTGCCCCTGCTGCTCTTCCTAGCCGCCGTCAAGCTCTGGGACCTGTACTGCGTGAGCAGCCGCGACCCCAGCTGCCCGTTGCCGCTGCCCCCGGGCACCATGGGGCTGCCCTTCTTCGGGGAGACGCTGCAGATGGTGCTGCAGGTAAGGCGAGGCGATGTCGCGGGGAGCGGAGAAGAGCCCTGCTCCTCCTCTGGCTGCAGGGAAGGGAGTCGGGGAAGAGCTGCTCCTTTCGCCCCTTCCTCTCCGATCATTTTTTTAAAATAAAACTTATTTTATTTCCTGCGCTCCCCTGCCCAGAGGCGGAAATTCCTGGAGATGAAGCGCAGAAAATATGGCTTCATCTACAAGACTCACCTCTTCGGGCGGCCCACGGTACGGGTGATGGGCGCCGAGAACGTGCGGCACATCCTGCTGGGCGAGCACCGGCTCGTCTCGGTGCAGTGGCCCGCCTCGGTGCGCACCATCCTGGGCTCGGGATGCCTCTCCAACCTCCACAACGGGCAGCACAAGCATCGCAAAAAGGTAACGGGCGGCCCCGGTGGGTAGCGCTGAGTTGGCGCGGCTGCCGCGGGAGCGGCCGCTGAGCCCGTGTCCTTTTGCTCCTCCTGCTCGCCCCCGGCAGGTGATCATGCAGGCCTTCTCCCGGGACGCCCTGCAACACTACGTGCCCGTCATCCAGGAGGAGGTGAGCGCCTGCCTGACGCGGTGGCTGGGTGCCGCCGGGCCCTGCCTGCTGGTGTACCCCGAGGTGAAACGCCTCATGTTTCGCATTGCCATGAGGATCCTGCTGGGTTTCCAACCCCGCCAGGCCAGTCCCGACGGTGAGCAGCAGCTGGTGGAGGCCTTCGAGGAGATGATCCGCAACCTCTTTTCCCTCCCCATCGATGTGCCCTTTAGTGGGCTCTACCGGGTAAGGCTCCCGCCAGGCTGGAAAGAGAGGGGTGCCCCTGCAGCCAGGGCAGTGCTGTATGGATGGGAGGGATGGCAGCGGGGCCTAAGCCCCACCTATCTCTTCTTTGCTGCTCGTTCAGGGCCTGCGGGCGCGCAACATTATCCACGCCAAAATTGAGGAGAACATCCGTGCCAAAATGGCCCGCAAGGAGCCTGAGGGTGGCTACAAGGATGCACTGCAGCTGCTGATGGAGCACACTCAAGGCAATGGAGAGCAGCTCAACATGCAGGTGAGGTTTCCCAGGGCTAAGGCTATCCCTTTCCCCAGCTGCTTTGAAAGCAGCATGCTCAGAGGCAAGTGGTCCCTCACACCATTAAATAAACTGGTCTGTGTGACTCACTGGGGTGCAGAAGCTGCAACCACATTGTCAGATGGGAACCCATGTCCACAAGGAATATAAACATCACCCCTATACTGGCCCCCTGGATATCTGCTCCAGTCAATGAACAGTGCATGGTGGTGTGGTGGCAGAGTGCGCCTGGTACAGATATTACATTCAAGGTCTGTTTTAATCCTTCTCTGTCCTGCATGTAAGGAGCTGAAGGAGTCTGCCACAGAGCTGCTGTTTGGGGGCCATGAAACCACTGCCAGTGCTGCCACATCGCTAATAGCCTTTCTAGGGCTCCACCATGACGTCCTGCAGAAAGTGAGGAAAGAGCTGCAGCTGAAGGTGTGTTTCTTCCCCAGAGCTGTTTCACAGGATGGGCAGTGGGAATGTACCTTCAGGAGAGGTGTCCCAAACAGGGCTCCCCTTGACCCAGGTGGTGCCCTGGGAGTGGCAGGAAGATACCACTCACTGAGAGATGGCTGATTTGCAGTGTCAGGAGCCCTGAATGCCTGCTCTATAAATGTCATAGCTGCATCTTCCTCTCTAGGGGTTACTATGCAGTCCCAAACAAGAGAAACAGCTGGACATGGAGGTCTTGGAGCAGCTGAAGTACACAGGCTGTGTCATCAAGGAGACCCTCCGCCTCAGCCCGCCTGTTCCTGGAGGATTTCGAATTGCACTCAAAACCCTTGAGCTAAATGTAAGTGGGGCTTGGCTTGAGCTCCTCCAAGCAGCTGCAAAACTCTAGTGTGTTCATATAGCCTACGACTTGCAGGAGGCCAGGAGGTGAGGTGGGGTGCACCAGTGTGTCATGTGCTAACACTTTACATAATTTAAGACATCAAGGCACTTAATGTCTCTTATCTTCTTTTTAATAGGGTTACCAGATCCCTAAAGGTTGGAATGTTATTTACAGTATCTGTGATACCCATGATGTGGCAGATCTCTTTACCAACAAGGATGAATTTAACCCAGATCGCTTCATGTCTCCATCTCCAGAGGACTCCTCTAGGTTCAGTTTCATTCCTTTTGGTGGGGGCTTGAGGAGCTGTGTGGGCAAAGAGTTTGCTAAAGTCCTTCTAAAAATATTTACAGTGGAGCTGGCTCGGAGCTGTGACTGGCAGCTGCTGAATGGACCTCCTACAATGAAAACGGGCCCCATAGTGTACCCTGTGGACAATCTGCCTACCAAATTCGTAGGTTTCAGTGGCCAAATCTGAGAGCTCAAGACTCACTTCTGGCGGAATTTCTATGTAGCATCTAATATGTACATAGTAATTTTTTTATAGTAACAAAGGCCTTTAAATATTTAAACTTGTAAATGTACAATAGTTATTTATACCTTCTAAGTATTTCAAAAGGCTATGATTTTTTTCCCCCCAAGCACTACAATTATGGATCTCTGATTCATAGTTAGATAATATTATTTCTATAGAAATACTTTTTCCCCTATTTAAAAATCTTATTGAAAGCTGGCCAGCTAAGCATTTGAAGAGATTTCATGATGGTGTATGTACTAAGAAATTATTCTGAAAGGTATTTGAAACAATGGTAACTAGCTACTCACCCGAGTTACCTAAAATGGTTACTGTTTGAGAATGTTTTCAGTATTGTGTCTAGATCTCATGTTTATTGTGTGAATTTTAAGTTTGATAATAAAGTTTATTTTTGATGATCCTCTTGCTGAAGAGCTGTGTGTATGCTAGACTGTAGCTTAACCAATGGCTCTAAAGGGCTTGGATGTGAAGTCTGCTCTGCTTTCTGTGAATGAGTTAGTCTCTCTTTCTCTGCTCATGTCTGTCCTGTCTTCTGCCCACAATACGGCTGTCAGTAAGTAGTAAATTGTTTTTGCTTGCAAGTGGCCAGAGCAGTGCAAAACCATGCATGTTCACTGAAAACAGTATGGGGTGATAGTGCTACAGGACTCCTTATCAAGCACAGAATCTTGGAGACACAGTAAATAAGTAGAGGGAAGCAGAAGAGTAAGGTGTAATACGAGTTTTTCTCTGTAGCTGGAGAAAATAAGTTGAGGAGAAAAAGAATTCCATATGTATCCTGTCCTGTATTACTGCAGACCTGTATAAACAGACCACTGGATTGTGTGCCATGTTGAGTCTGCTGACTGTGAATCCTTACTTATAAAGGTGTCTCTTATCAGCTGGTAGAGCAAATAAAATCTGCTGATTTCTCCTTGAAGTGCAACAACTCTGACTAGGTCAGAGATAGAGCATACATTTGGTTTAAGGACTTCTTCCCTGGAATTCAACAAAGTGAAAACTAAAAGGC
Organism: Phoeniculus purpureus; assembly: GCA_028565055.1. NCBI lineage: Eukaryota > Metazoa > Chordata > Aves > Bucerotiformes > Phoeniculidae > Phoeniculus > Phoeniculus purpureus. The sequence continues at coordinate 14,601,630 of JAOXOE010000632.1, read as the reverse complement.
AGGCACTAATGTGAATTGATTAACAGGGAATCAACTGTTGAGATGCAGATCCCTGGGGGTGCCTAAGCAGGGCAGATAAAATGCCCTAGGCATGACCTCTGTTTTGGCTTAAGCATAAGGTGTGTTTTGTGCTCTCTTTCCCCGCCCCATTACTGCATCTATTAGTCTTCCCTCAAAAAACAACATAGACTGGCTCCATAAATGTCTACAAAGTAAACCAATGTAACTGAGTGCCACAAACTCTTATAGCACCATATAGACTACTTTAATTTTGTGTTAGCTTTTGGAAAACAGTCACTTTTTCATTATGTTCTCCCAAGGTCAAAATTAAGGATGGAGTTAAATTGCAGGTATTTAATAGCATTTCTGAGGTTTGGATTTTTGTTTAAGGAGTGCATCTATAAAACACATAACGTGTTTACAAGACATAGGCTTCTAATATAAGACATTTATCTACAACTTACATACAAACATAACTATCAAGGCTTATGTGTAGATAGTTCTGAGTTTTCTTGTCAATGGTTAAAATCTTAAAGGTTTGCATAGCAAAAATTATTTTGTACCGTTGTGTGTGTGGGGGAGGTGTTTGATGAGTAATCTTTTAAAACCCTCTTACTATGAATACAGTAGTGGAAAACTGCAAACCCTGATCCCACTTTGGAGGTGGCCTGAAGTTTGGAGAATGGCAAGACTTGTTTTGATATCCCTTATTGACATTTTCTTTCTTAACATTGCAACACTCTGCAACTCCAAATATATGCTGATGTTCTTTAAATGCTTTCTATATTTTTATCTGAAGTCTTTTATATGTGGGAACTTTTTGCATGGTCTCCATATTATTTTTATTTGTTTTATTTTTATGAAGAATAGGAATGTTAAGTGCTGTCTGGAGAATATGAACAATCTCTCTCAGAGTAAATCTAAGGTCATACATGCATTTGTTTCCTTTTTTATTTTAGAGTCAAGTATGCAAAGCTTCTATGTTTGGAGATAAAAATCCCCATATATTTAATTTGATTTTGGCTGGACATCTGGGGACACATCCTCAGCTGTTTTAAATGATGACTGCGTAACCCATGTTAGGCACTGCCCTTGTGTAATTTATCTCTGTGGTTAAATTGTCTGTCACAGCTGTGCAATTCAGACATCTTGGAGCTACCTTTAAACAAGCTGTTCCAAGAAATTGTAGCAGCATAGCTGCAGTAATCTGGAGCTCAATGTGGGTTAATTGCTAAAATATTTGCCCAATTTCTTGAGCAGGTTTTACAACTGCTGCTAATCTCCTTTATGCAGCTGTATCTTGACAGCTTAGGTGCCGGCTGTAGACCAGTTTCAGGTGAGTTCTGGTACGAGTATGTAGCTTTGCCTGCTCAGCAGTGACTAGTGTGGGCACACAGTGAGACTGTGGCTGCTATTTAGCAGCTGATGGGCTCCTGTAACCCCAGCCCCTACCTCTCCGCCTCCAAATTCTATGCTGAGTTCAGGAACTGATCTTGCCAAAAAATTACCTATCAAAACCTTAATGACTCTGAGGAATGCTACTTGATAGATAAACTCCTGATTGGAAGTTTACAGTATTTATATATAAGGACAGAGCAGATAATAATGAATTTTGAAACAGATATCAGCAGAACAGATCTGCAAATGAATGCCAAGGACTCATTGAAAATAATATAAAAAGGTTGAGTAATAATTTTATCAGATTTATTTATTGTGCCATAGCAGAAGGAGAATATGTTACTCTCATGTTGTTTTCAGCATGTTTTAGCTGAGAAAGGATGTTGCTTCTTCTGTTTCATAAAATACCTTATTGAAGAGGCAGTATAAACTGCAACCTCGTATGCTTAATGTTTGGCACTTTTCTGACATCGACTTTATTTTTTACCTTTTTCTTGGACCTTGCAAGATAAGAGGCTGACAAAAAGAATGTCCTTCTTTCTACTCCCTTTCAATCTAATGATGTTTTCTTATTCTATTCTGGTTAGTGGCTGGAGAGGTGCCAGGAAAACTGCTTAACAATATATAAAATATTCCATCCTCGACTTTCAGGTGGTGCTTTCCTAAGTGTTATAAGAAGTTTTAAAACCTGTTTTTACAAATCTATATCTAGTAATCTTTGAGAGGAGAGTGCGGCTGCTGTGTTTTGTTAATTCTACACGTTATTCAGAATGAAAGAACATGCAAGAGTAATTTGAAAGTAATGTGCCTAAGAATCAGACTCCCTAGGTCCACCTCTCCCTTTTTTAAGCATTACAATGTATTTTTATGAGGTGTACACCTTCAAAATTTGCTGTCTTTCTCAAAGGGAACTGCATCACCCTGAAACTCCTGCTGCTTTTTACTTAGTTCCATTTGCAAACAACCCCTTACAGAATTTGTTTTCCTTAAATTATTACGTATCCTTTTCCTAGAACAGCCTAAGAGGATGCTATCCAAGGTTGTAGCAACCTATACAAGTCTGTGTCTCTGCTGAACATTTGTTGTAAACCAAATTTCAATCTGTTGACTTTTGTCCAGGTTTTAGAAATTATAAAAGGCAGTCATAAATCTTGTGTTTGGGATCTACTGCTCAGTAGGGTATGTTTCACCTCCAAATTAGCCCCAGACCTTATTATGGCTTAAAGGAACTGCACTACACATAGCTGTCCTTGCTGTTACAACAAAAAATAGTGGGTAGGTTTGCAAAGCATTTGTTAATCCACATAGTTTTGTTTGCCAGGTGGTTTGTATTGTAAATTCTCTGTCAAGTTATACATCCAGCATGCAATGCAAAACATATACAGATTAGCAGCAAAGATTCAAAAAGTTTATTAGTTGCAACCATTAGAGTGATAGATTAGGAGAAAGGAAACATAACTGGCAGCAAGTTTAGAGAAGACTCATTACTAGACTTCATGGCTTGCTGGCTTGCTTCACTTGTTTAATGATGTCTTATGAAAAATGTTATATGAGAAGTTCAATGAATAATGCAGCCTTCATTAAGTTATGTAAATGAATGTGACTTCGTGGGTGGGTTAGACATAAAATATTTAAGAAACCTGTTTACATCCGAAGAGTAAGAGCAGCAGAGACAGCTTTTAAAGAATCTCGGATTAAAATGTTTAAAAGGTGACAGAAAAGAGAACTTTGGTAGCAGGACATAACAGTGCTGTTTTAATAGGAGTTCACAACTCCCCTTTCAGTTGCAACATAGACAGGGCAGCATATTAAGCATTCCCATTAATTAAAGTATTATTTGTTCCTTCATCTGCTGGCCCAACAATGGTGTTTCATTTGTATGTGCTGTTAGTGCTCCAGACTCATGTGCAGGCTTGTGTGATTTGCAAGGCTAGAAGGATCATTTTAGCAAAAGTGACTGATGATGTATGAGGTATTTGTTTGCCAGGTAATCTTGTTCATGAACACACAATTGTTCACACAATTGCTGATTTTGATGCTCCCCCCCCAGTGCATGACCATTTAACAAATCCTTGGATTTGGACCGCACAGCTTACCAAGAAGGTCAAAGATTGTTGCAGGCTGTTTTCAAGCATAGGGAGGAATAAATTCCAGAGCTGAGGGCACTTCAGAGGATCTCTCCAAAGTAACCAAAAGGCAGTGTCATTTGCAGTCTTTTAGGTGTGAGGTAGGTCTGTAACTTTCTGAGGTGGCTGGAAGTGGAAAAGGATCAGTGCCAGTACAGAGGTTCAGGTCCTGAGTACAGTGGTCCAGGTACAGTTGAGAGAGTTTAAGGAGGAGATGTGCACAGGCACACACAGTCAAAAATTGTGTTTAAGTCATTTTTATTAACGCTGCTTTATGTGAAATAGCTTCCTCCAGGAATCACTATTTTGAGGGAAGAGCATTGACATAGTTATGGTTCTTTCTGCTTTAAATGTGTAGGGTAAGTAGTAGTTTACTACATCTGTATCCCAGAAAATCTGTAACTGAATATGCAGTGTTATGAAGGCAGGTCTTGGCCTTCTTGTCTTACTGATTTAATTGTCTGTGAAGTAAATGGCTGTGATATGCTTTATAAAATAGCCTTTAATTTATATCTAAATTAACAACCTATTTATATCCGAATTAACAACCTATTTTTATCCTGTGGGAAAGGAAGAAGAGGATTGCCTAGTGCTCTGCCAGCTACAGTAGTGCCAGCCTGTGTGAATAGAGGTGGGTTTTTTTACCTCTTACAGAGCTATGTCATACCTCAACTCTTCTCTTATACATCATCATACACGTACTGCTTCCCTCTGAAGTTTCCCCTAGACGCCAAGTGACCAAATGGAAACTGCTCTCTGACCTGGCAAGAGTCCCCTTTTCTTGTGAATTTTCCTTAACTTTGGCAAGAATGGAAGGAGATAGGGTGGGAACAAAGGAAAAACACCAGTAAGACAAACAGTACCACTGCTTCAGCACCACATCGCAGCCCTGGCTGCATAACACACAGGTGATGTTCACCCTAGTGTCGTCCTTCTTGTGCTGAGTTCTCTTGCGTTTTGGTGACATTACATTAAGTGCACATTACGGATGTTAGTGTTGTTGCCTACAGCACTGCAGCAAGCCAGTGCGTGCATTATAAATCTAACAGCTGAAGAGAAAAGTTCATCAATCTTATCAACAGGTTGATTGAAGTAATGGTATGTCATGACCTTTTTACACATTGCATGAAATGGCTCAGATTTGTGACGTTTCTGAGGGAACTGTTCCTGTAACTGGGGCTGGGAGGGTGTTGGTCACAGAAGTGCACTAGTTGGCAGTCAGCATTCCTAGAAGAAGTGGCAAACTTCCGCAGTGGTGATGGTGTACACGGAAAGGCACATCCTACAGCCACGAGTTACGCGCCTGCAGAGTCGAACCGTTTACTTCTTACGGAATTGTCTCATTCTTCTCCTGTTTTGCATGCTGTTCATACTCTTAGTTTCAATCAACAGTTTACAGATGTACTTATTATCAAAGTACTCAGAGGGAGAGAGAGGAGACAGGCCAAGCACCCTGACAAGGAAAACAGAACCCTTAAGCAGTCAAAGGTACTACTTGTTTGTTTTGGCAGCTCCTTGGTGATTGTTCTTTTCACCTTTTATTAACCTGCAAACGGATCAATCCTTGTAAACTAAAGAGGAGAGACCGGTGCACAACCCACTGCCCCAGAGATAAGGTCACAAAGAGGGGACGTGTCCTGAGTACAACCTCGGGGAAGAAATAGAAGTCTGAAGGCATTTACACTAGGCTGCCATTGCACTTTACTAGCCCTGCTGTGATTTACCGTATCAGTTCAACTGCTGACACCTTTATGTCCCTCCCTCCTATCCCAGCAGGCCACAGAGACACGGTCCATGATAGATGCTGGTGAACTTTTCCTCTGATCACCTTCTGAAGAACTTTCCCATAATCTATTGTTTTCTATCACAGTGGAAAACAAAACAAGGGGCTTTTTTAACTTTCAGTTACCAGCTATTTTGCCTTAACTTTAAAGCAATGTACTGAATTTATTACATCAGTGTGAAAGAAGTTTTAAACTCTTGTCTCTTTATCCTACTCCCTGAACTTAACATGGTCCAGAGTAAATCAACATAATTGCTGTTAGACCCACATTGTTGTGGGGATGTTTTATATTCCATGTTGTCAGTTATTTAGAACAGTTAATTGGAATGGCAAACATAAAAAGAGGAAAGCTACAGTTAAGAAATTAACCTTTTTTTGGTGAATGTGGCTACTGTATGGATTATATAAAGAGATAACCTTAATGTAGGACCAAATGTGTCCAAAACATCTAAAAGAAAAAAATCAGTTGTGGATTCAAGGCAAGTATTTCCTTTAATTGACCACATAAAAATATATAACTTATTCTGGATTGAGAGAAGCAGCTGATCTAGCATTCTGCTCTGTAATTCCAAAATACCTACCAAAACACCACATTTGCTAATGCTTTCCAGAACATCGTATTTGTTTTGAAATAAATTAATGCCACGGGCTGCACCTGGGTTTGTCTCATCAAAGTTTAGCACCAGCATTGCAGCACGAAGGAGGAAAAAAGTCACAGTGATGCTAAGAAGGGCATATTGAAGAGAAAAAGGGGAAAATGTAGTACAAATTATTTTCTGCAAGTGTTCTTCCCCTGAGGATGCCCTCAGCTAACCTCCTTGATACTGCAGAAAGGGTGAGTAGAGATGTGTGTACATGCAAACTTGTCCTGCATACAGAAACATCAGTATGTGTGCAACAGGGAATTTGAGGAGTGGATGGATTGGAGAGATATCTGGGAAAGGCTGGGTCAGAGTGTGCTGGAAAAGTTCTGATCACAAAGCTGCTCAGCTTCATCCCTTCAAAAGAAAATTTCATCTAAGGAGGCCTATGATCAAAACGTTCCTAAATATATTTTCACTCTCTTCCCCAAGGGTCTCTGCCCTCTGCAGGTTGTAATAATACAGTGATATGTTAACCTTCCAGTTCCTGCGTGTTGATGACAATGAACAACTTCTGTTCAAAAGGGGTTTCCATTGCAGTGGCCCATGAGGTCACACTTTTAGTGTCAGGCTATCTTCCACGCCCAAAGATCCTACCAAACATCAAACTCTTAATAATTTGACTCTGAATGTCAGACAGTGGTGAGTTTAGGAAAGGTACCAGGAGAGGTGTGAAAGATTCGGGCGGGGTACTCGTTGTCAGCTGCTTCCCAGCTAACCCTGTACTAAAAGAGAGTCCTCAGACCAGTCTCTGCTGCAGGGCTCATGGCAATGCAGCTCAGCCAGACCTACAAGGAGCTCTGCAGTACTTGAGGGGTTTCTCTTCTCTTGCCCAGCCACTCAGGGTTTCATAGAGCTAGCAGCCTTATTTAAGGAAAGGTGCAACCTCACATTGTACAGGTGGGCTTGTTCTTACCTCTGGGAAGAGAAGAACAGAGTTGTAAACACAGATCTTACAGGAGAAAATAGGTTCAATACCTAGGATGTCCACCTTGGCAAAGACACTTGGGAAGTCACTGTTGGGTTACGGCTGTTAGATACACGAGTAATGATGATTCCAAAGCTCTTTCCTTTACAGTGAACACACTAGAGCTGGCTTACAGTGATGCAGGCTCAAAGGGGTTTTCTTTGAATTATTTTGAGTATTTCTTCCTTCTTATTAACATTGCTGTAGAGAAAATTGTCCCAATGTTTTTTAAGAGATTAAGTCTTTGTCTAGTCTTCGCATGCTGGACTTCATACTTTTCAAACCACTTCTTCTGAGCTCAGCTGTATCACTGTGGTTTTAGAACAGTTGTTTTTTGCAGAAGTGGCAAAAATACAATAGCGATACTACAAACCAATCTTGTGTTCCTGAATTCCTTGTTTTGCTTACTTTGACAATCTAGACATAGAAATATTTACCCAGCCTATGTAAATACTTCCAGCTATATGAAGTCAGAAATATGTAAAACAGTTTTTATCCTCACATTGCCTATGCAAGGCAAAGAGACACAGGTAAGCTGTGGGACTGAAGTCTGATCTGCCACCTCTAAAGCACAGTGCCTGTCTCACCTGGCTGCTGCCTTTTGTTTGCTTGCTTTTCACAAAGGCTGGAGGAAGAACAAAGTGTCTAGAAGAACCTTCTGGATCAGATGCATTATCCTTGCAGCCAAAGTAGGGAAAGGACAGGAACAGGGGCAGGCCACCAGCCCGATACAAGGTCAGTGTGGCTTCCCTCCTGAACATCTCTGGACAGAGAGGACTTCAGTATGCTAAGAAAACAATGAGTAAGGTGAGCAGACACCTTGTCCTTTGCCTGCTTGAGTGTTTGTGCATGTTGTAGGCTGAGCTGGTGCAGTCACAAGGTCCACCTCCCTGGCAGCTTCCTCCTTTCCTGTCCTCCTTTAACTTCCTACATGTCCCTGATCAGAAATACCTGCCCCTGCACTGTGTTTTCCTTTCCCTTCTGCAGATCCATGGGCAGAGTATAAACGTGGTTTCACAGAATCTGTTGCTCCCTGCACCTCTTCCCTGTACCGGGTTTTCCCTTTCTCCTCATCTCCCACAGCAGTGCCTAGTCTCAGTCTGCAGGCTCTCACCGTTCCCATCTGAATTCACATCCCCTCTCTCCTAACCCCAGTGAAAACTGTCTCTCCTGTCTTTATTTAACTGGGACAGGAAGCCTGAGCAGAGATGAGAAAGAGCCATTGTTATGCTGAAAGCAGTTAATGGGTGATACCAGACACTTGTGTGATCTACAGACTGTGCCGCTGTTGCCCAGAGCAGGAGGGTTTCTCCACCTCACCAGATTTTCTCCAGCTGAGGAAAGATCCGGCACTGGCCTACACCATTCCTTTGCGTTTTCTGTTGGGTTTGACAGGGCAGTCAAAACACACCAGAGGGAGAAACACCTTTGGGATGAGGAAAGGTGTTAGGACACGTCATTAAAGACTTGAGGATTTGGAGAGGCATTTGGAGCGTGGGAAGGACGGAGAGCTGAAGCTGCAGGTGAGTCTCCGTGTCTTCGTGGCCTTAGCGGTACCTTGGGTGGCTGCGTTGAGGAGGATAGGATTTGATCACCTGGCCTCTTACTTTCTTCTGTTTGTTTGTTGAAGTGGGACATGAGAAAGGAAAATAAGTCGCCTCTCAGGAGCAAATGCGTTGGGCCTTCACCAGGTGTGTCGGTCGGCTGTGGCCCTGTTTGACCAAGGAAGTCTTCCTTTGGCAAACCACTGTAAAATAATGTCAGAGCTTAAACAACCAGCACGTAATTGGCAAAACCACTGTCAAACAGTGTGAGAGCTTAAATAACCTCGGCTTTTGCACCAAAATTCGTTCATTGCTGTGTTTCCTCCAGTTCTCACTGTGTGTTAGAAGCAATGTGAATTGTTGCTCACTTTTTCAGTTCTGATGTCTAAAGATTTGGGCATTACTTATGTTTTCACCCTTTCTCATTCTTTTCTCTCTCTCCCTCGCCCTTTCTTTGGATCACAAGTGCAGGTTTTAATATTTAGCCATCTACAAGTAATTAATCTCTCAGGAATTTTCCCTGTGATCAAAAAAGTGGAGGATGAGTAAGATTTTGCTGGCGCGAAATTGAGCGTTCGGGATTCATTGAATCAAACCCGAGTAGCTGATGGGGTGGTCTTTGAGGGGAAGATAATGTGTCAGAGGTTGCTTACAGGTACACCACCTTCTAGGTTGGTATGGAAGATGGTTGTTTCTATATTCCCCAAGAGGAATAGGGAAGGTATGTGAAATAAATCTTGTAAGAACCAGGGTGGCTGGCATATGGTGTCATTCGCCTACGAGTCACATCCAGCCTGGCTCAGCAGTGGCTGAGGTTGTTAATATATCATTGCCCTTAATGGTCTATGAAAATGAACTTTTGATCCCAGTCCTGTTTTAAGTAAACAGATGACCCCATCAAGCAACACCATCCCATTTGGGGGCTCAGCAGAGGCTAAAGCTAGCAGTAAAAGACTTTGCTAGCCAGCTGCGAACTTTTGTCCAGGGACTGGTGGTGGTGGTGGTGGTGAAAGGACACAGGAGGAAGTAAGAGTGACACTCAGGCCTACAAATTTCTGGTAGATTTTTTAGAACTCTAGTTCCTTCTGTCACAAAGAGTTTTGAAAATACAGACTATTATCTGTGAATAAACTGAGGAGGCAGAAAAGGTTGGTAACCCTGCTGGTGTCTCCTAGAGGCTGCCTGTGCGGTGGCAGCAGAGTTCACGTACGGTTCAGCTGTTCTAACTCTGCTGAGAGGACTGTAGCGGCAGCCCAACACTCTGCTGCTTTTAGTTTGAGTGATGCTGAAGAATGACGATTAGCACACGTGCAAGCTTTGGCCCTGTTGATCTGAACTCGGTGATAAAGTGCGTAAGTGTTTCTACCAGAACTTGCGTGCTGACTGAACTCTCCCATTTCAGTGCCAGAAACCAAAACCGCAGAGCAACAGGCTGTGTGTAGAAGACATTATTGGCCACTTCAATTTGATCTCAGAAATGTTTTTACATGAAACAGAAAATTCACTGTCTATAAACCATTTTTTTTTGCAGACGATGATATCCCTTGCTAAGCCCCAGCCATTAGGTTGAAGTTAAGGATGGCCTTACGCCATATAACTTTTTGTTGTTGGGGGAAGGGAAGGGAGCTGCCTGGCCTTTCACCTTCCAGCTTTACGAGCAAAGCCAAACTTCTGGGCAATCACTGTGCAAAATGCTTTTTCCCTCCCCCTCTTCCAGGGATGGCTGCAAACAAAGGTCTTTAGGGCTGGCTACTCCAGACTTCAGGACTTTTAAGGGTCTTTAGTTGACAGGAGATCAAAGGTTTCTCCTTAAGAGTTTATCACTCAGACAAATACTCCGCAGTTAGCATTTCAAACTGAGTTTACAAGTCAAATAATTTAGCAATTTCTTCTAACCATGTGGCCTTCTGCGGAGGCTGCTGGATGCCAATTATAGCACCACTTTGACATGGAGCGCAGCACTATCTATTGACCAATACATGTGCCCTTTTCACCAGCTTTACCGCAGAGAAAAGAGGTTTCCACACATTCTGAGGAGGTCCCAGACTGCTCAGCTGGAGCTTGAATTCCCTCCTTGGGGTTGCCGATTCCTTGCTTGTCACCCTTCAGTACGTTTCTTCATCTCTCTCTGCTCTCACAGAAAGTGTTTTCCTTTTTGAACGTGCAAGAGCTCTGAAGATGTGTAACCGGTAGGCACTTTTGTTAATGATTTGCAGTGTAGTAGTGTGACTAAAATGATGTCTGATGTATTGGTCAGATATCACTGACCATAGCCCTTCTCTGTTCTAAGTAGTTTCCAGAATGTCCTGACATGAGAAAGAAGAGATTGCTTGTTGCACTGGTGCATACAAAACAAGACCGTGCTCAAAACGCTGCCGTAAGCAGACTTGTACCAACAACTCTTTTGTGTTAGCGGCTTGACTCCAAAGCTCTGTTTATTTTCTGTGCTAAATTTTCATCTGTTGTAGTCTGCATAGGTTCTCTTGCTGTGATTGTCACTTTGAGGATTTTCCAGAAGTGGTCGTCAAAGTTTTGCTTCATATTGAATGCAAAATTACGGCAGCAATATTAGCTGCTGTAATTTATTATGGCATAATAATTATGGAGTAATAATTCTCACATAATTAATTTGTGAGAGGAGTAATAGATGTGATTAACTGACGGGCAGGTGCCTAATGTTGCTCAAACTAATCTTGTCGTAAGGGGAGCTGTGTGAGAAGTGCTGCGTATCTCTCTCTGTTAACTGTGGAGGTACAGATCTGACTTTGGACAGTAACTCCAGAAAAGAAGCATTTTGTAGTGGCAGAAAGAAATCAATGAGTCAAGAATTTTAGACAAACTGCTGAATGTTTTCTCACAGCTTCTGTGCAACCAGTAACATACATGGTATTTGACCAACATATTAATGGCTAATAGTTTTCAACAGAAAGTGCAAATGAGGTGAGGAAAAATGTCAGCAAGTAATGGCTAATTTGTTGCATGTGTTCTTTTCCAGACGAGATTTTGGTTGGTATATGCCACTTATGACATAGATGGCCTTGTTCAGGGCCGTAGGTAACTGAGGGATGGATAGAATAATGTCGTAGTGATATGAAGCTGATGCTGTGCTCTGCTTGCATCTGTAGGTATGTGAGAGGTTGGTTAAGGATTACTTTTCATTTAAGACAGTTTTTTTCTTTGAGGGATATTAGGTACACAACACATTGTGATAATCCATAGGAAGCGTTTTTCGATCATGAGACTCACTCACAGAGCGAATGGTTATTTTCTAAGTTATTGGCAAGTTTATGGCTTCTGTTCCTCAGGCTAACAGTTCTATGACAAGAAAAGTCATTCATCTAAATACGTTGACTGTGTGAGAACTGCAGGCTGAGTAACACAGACAGTGTCGTGTCTTTTTCTGACCAGCTTCTGCACATTAACCTGTCCCTGACAAGTGTCTCCACTGCGTAGAAGGCCTTTGCAAAAGAAGTTGAAGCTGAGGAGGTAGCTATGTCATTTCAAAGGCAGGGAAAGTAATTTCTGGAGGACCTTCATACCCAGTCTACTCTTAGGAGCAGCTTCTGGAGATCATAAAAAGATCAAAGCTTGCTTAGCTCTGCTGATAAAAAGTGGCACTCAGTTTCAATTCTGAACCCTTCAGGAATAGGTAACGTTCAAGTGAGGGCAGTAACAGATGCAGTGTTCACACCATCTAAGCTGCTACAAGTAGAAGTGGTGGTACCTTACCCAGCTGCCCCTATGGAAGAAGTCAGAAAGAAATGTTAAGAAGTGTAGATTCTGACATATTCCAGTAATGTCTGAATTACCCAAAAGATAAAACATTTGTCAGTGTACAGAAAACTATGGAAGAAAAATTTGACTTCTGACGGGTTGCAAAGTTAGGTCGACATTCAGAAATTAATCCTGGCTGGGATCTTGTCAGAATTAGTAGGCTGCCATATTTTTTTAACCTTTTTTGCTGAGTCTTACCCCACCCTTTCAAAAAAACAAAACCAATTTTTGTCACGTATTTTATTCTACGTCGATGATAATGACTTGCTAAAACGGTCAAATCAAGAACAGACGAGTCTAAAAGGGTATTTTCTATCCCATTTTTGTGCTCTGTAGTCTAGCGGTCTTGAGCACCCATTGTTCTTCTACTTTGCATAGGGTGTTACCTCATAGAAGGAAAAGAGCAATGGTGTCTCCTTTTCATCTAATTGCCTACTAATGAAGTTTGCCATTTAAGACAGGAAACATAAGTCACACCTTGACTGGGTGACATACTTCTCCCCCCTTTCTGGGAAAGCAATCCTAACCTCAGACTCTCTGGCAGTTTAGTGGAATGCTCAGCTCTGGGGAGAAGTTTGACTTTGTCTGGAACAACTGTGCCACAGTAAGATTTTGAATAGTCACTGGTCTGGCTGGAAAGCAGGGTACTAACACAGGAGCCAGGGTGCTTGTCTGAAAGTAGGGGACTTGGCTACACCTTTTATGAAGTTGTACATCTTTTGATGAAAGTTTGATTAAGCTGAGAATGAGTTTGATATAATTTTGGCTACCATGGTGACTTGATGTAAGTGTGAACACATCAATAGATGAGTTCAAATTATCTGCTTTTTACTTTGCTATCTACAACCTTAGTATTGGATAACAGACACCCAACCTTGTAAACATGACTGAGTTTTACTTTGAGAGGACAATACTTCAAAAGATGAAAGTTAAACTTCTAGGGACCTTAACTCCACAGGCTCAGGTTCACTCTCCCCGATTTAGTACAATTGTTTCCAGTGATGACAGTGTAGATCAATGCACTGGGAGCATATTGGCTTATTGTGATCCCATAGTGGTCAAACTGACAAGAGCAAGGCAAGAAGCAGCAGCACTGACTTATTGCAGAATAGTATTGATAATGGGCTATCAAAATTTCTGTGCCCGAACGTGAGCATAGTCCATTTAATTATCTCTACCTGGAAACAGAAACAGAATAAAAGATATTCATAGACCTGAATCTTTCTGAGTGATTTAAGAAGTAGTAGGATAATTTGGGACATGAGGATTAAATCTGGCAAACAGCTGTGTTATGCACTGAATCGACACAAAATACAAATTCCTTGTTCTCCTGTTTGGTTCGTTCATGTTATTTCAATGTAGTATATGTGGATTTGATGTTGCATTCTTTACTTAAATACATAATTAATGTAGAAGAATCACCTTGTCTGAAAAGGAGTTATGATAGGTCTGAGTTAAAGCAGCAGGGTTGGGCAGTAATGCATACACTTCAGACTCCTTAGCATATCATCATATGCCACGAAAACTAGAAACCAAAATATTCACAATGACTGCAAAAAGGTCTTTCTACACTTCACCACATCCTAAGGTATGTTTTCTTTTGGAAGTAGTGGTATATCAAACTTTCAATATGACCAGGTCAAACATTTATAATGACAAGTTCCTGTCATTGCTATTGCTTAGTGAAGTCTTGCAGTTTAATATCTACTGATGCAAGTGGTGGGAGGAAGTGAGGAGAGGAAGAACTATTGCTTTTAGATTTTAGTTTTGAGAGAAACTATAGTAAAGTGTGTCAATATCTTGAAAAGATTATTTTACAGATAACTTTATTTTGGCAAAAATGCGGTCATTTTTTATCATAAGCCATTTATGTTATCATAGATCTGAACTAAAAGAGACCTTCTCTGACACTGCTATAACAAATAACTAATATCTGGTCACAAAAGCCATTCTCAAACTGTATCAAACTCAGTCTTAAAAACATATAGAGTTCTTGCTCCCACTATTCTTAACAGAAAACTCTTTTCCAGTGTCACTTTTTGAAAACTTAAAACTTTCTTCAAAATCCAGAAGAAACTTGCTCCAAGAAGAACTGGATTATATCTATTTATTATTGCACTCATTTTGTTTTCAAATGGGAGTTTTTCCCCATTTTGAATTTTTTAAAATTTTTTTATTTATAGACAACCATCCTAGGAGACTTCACTCTGTTGCACAGCATGAGCCCTTTCATTCTCTTCTCCAGGATTCTGTCAGGGCATCAAGTCTCCTCAGTTATTCAATTTTGAACAAAGATTAATTTAAAATGCAGGCTAATGTGGACAGTATTCCAGATGAAGCTTGAGCAACACCTTCTCCAGTGTTATGAACATTTGACTATTTCCTCTGGAAATGCCTTACCTCATATATTCCAGGACCATTTTTGCTTTTCCACAGCTGTATCATTGGTGACTCAGTCTTTCCACCATCAGGTAATACCTCCTGATCACTCTTTTTTTCCCCTCTGTTGTTTCCAGCTGATGAGGCTCTTAGTCTAATTTAAATTCCTGCTATTAGTTGTTAAATATATCCTTGTATGTTACACACTGCTTCTCATCCCACTTTTGCTACTGTAGCCTTCGAGAGCACATTTCTTATGTGTGTGGTTTTGATTGATTCTCTTTTGGGCACCACCATTCTCTGCCTTTTTGTTGTCTTATGAGAGAAGAAGATCACAAGACTGATCATTGAGAAATGACAGTAATAATTTCTTCTCTAACAGTCCTTGGCCAAATATTCCTCCTTTCAGCAGTGCACCCCTCCGCCCCCCAGGCTCCAACAGGGAAAGGTTAGATGGGGCATTAGGAGGAAATTCTTCCTGGAGAGT
>JAOXOE010000632.1:14560087-14579633 GCA_028565055.1 Phoeniculus purpureus | reverse complement strand
AGATGACATTGAGAAGAGCCTGGCTCCATCCTCCTGACACCCACCCCTCACATATTTATAAACATTAATGAGGTCACGCCTCAGTCTCCTCTTCTCCAAGCTAAAGAGACCCAGCCCCCTCAGCCTTTCCTCTTAAGGGAGGTGTTCTACTTCCTTCATCATCTTTGTGGCTCTGTGTTGGACTCTCTCAACCAGTTCTGTGTCCTTCTTGAACTGAGGGGCCCAGAGATGGACACAATTTCTGAAACTATGTTTGTGCATCCAGTACATAGATGCTGCCCTCAAATGCAGGCACCTCTGTTTTGTTTTGAGCCATTCTCCAGAAGTGAAAACATAATCCTGGTATCACTTCCTGTTGGTGCAGCATAAGTATATTAGAGACAAAGTGTTACACATGTTTTAATGCTAAGGAATGAAAACATACACAGAATATAATTTTTAATAACTCAGAGACTCTTCCATATTTTTTTGCATAAAGGTACCCAACTGAAACAAAATTCCTCTGCACTTAAGGTCACTCTGTTATTTTTCTGGTTTATGATGATTGGACAATCTTCTCTCCTACTATGTAGGTCTTTTCTCTAATGTTTTTTGCCCTTTGTAACTTGTTTTTAATCTGTACTACCTGACTTCGTTTTCTCTGAGGTAAACTGCAGGGCTGCAAAGTTTACCACTAGCCTAGAGCATTCAGATTTACTGGTAACTCTCTGTAAGGAGTTCTCCATGCTTCTTCAGTTCTTTGCTTTCATGAGAACTAAAAAATTCCTTTTTTATAGTCTTTTTCAGAAATATGACTTTGTGATGATTTTTCCATGTGTACCTGTAAGTTCTGCAGAGCACAGTCTGCTTTCAACACAGGTTTTAAGGTATTCATGGCTTGTGCTCCTGCTATGTACTGTCCTTTGGAACAGAGTATTTGTATTGTTCTAGCTTAATACCACAACAGAGTAATGGTGATTTTCTTAAGAAGGTAAAATGACTGAGAATCGTAGAGCATGCAAACTGTGGAGATAAGCATATGTATGCCAACGTTTTTAGAACTTTGAACTCGTGTCTCCATGAGAGAAAGAACTAGGTAGGTGAAAGCCAGGAGTAAACTTCTGAATGCTAACAAAACAAGTTTCATGAACTTCACACGTAACAAAGCCACACAGAAGTCCTTACTACAAGAATACTCAACCCATTGGCTGTTCTGTACAGTGGGAGAAGTAGGATATGTGTTCAGAGGCAACAAATACTGCTAGTACTAACCTATCATTTTCAGTGTATGTGGCTACTGTGATGCTAAAATTCTGTGCCATTAAAGAGCTAATAAGAGGTGCAGTGTAAACTAGAGAAGCAGTGCAGCACCACTGAGTATTTACATGCTCTTGTTCAAGTATCTGGTTCACAAAAGCATTCAGAAAAGTTAATTATAGGTAATTCCTAAGAAACAGTGGACGTTCGATTGGGTAATATAATCTGGTAGAAATTAGCATGTATATATATACCTTTTGGTATCAGTCACCAGCCAGCAGTGACTAGCATGAGTGCTTGTGTGAAAACATTTCAACATACAAAATGGTGCATGTGCTCAAGCTAGAAACAGCCCCGTACCTCAGTCTTACCTCAGAGGTGGTGTACCACACGTATGTATTAATTTAAGCCCTGTAGAAAACCGGGAGCCCCTGCACGCCTTTTGCTTGACTTGTTGTATGTATTGTTTAACACATTGTCTAACCCTTAAAACACTGATTCTGCAAAGAGAATCCCTTAAACTGTGGCAAGTTCAGTGTTAGGCTTATAGACCATTCCCATGCCCACAATGTTAGTAAGGTTTGTAGACCATTGCCATGCCCACAGGGCTAGAAAGTCTGCTCAAAGGCAGAGGAAGAGAGCAGTCTAATAAGAAGAGAGTAATCTAGTTTGGAATAGTTTAGTGTGCTTAAGGATGGTAATACAGTGTTTTGGATACTTACATTTTTCCCCTCTAGTTTAGACATATGCCAATGAATGACAGCAAGTTGTCTGGTTATTTAAGTTTGTTCCCCTAACCTTGTACATTAAGCCATGTTGCTCTGTGAAATATTGCCTAGGTAACCATCCATATTTCAGAAGCATTTTCTGTTCTTTAGTCTCTCCTCCAGTGAAGCACTCAACAGCTAGCAGCTGAGTTGTGAGCTCATTTAAAATATATTGATACTGTAACGTAAAATTAATCTAGAGTTAAAATTTAATGAAACTATTACAACTGTTCCATACAATAAACAAAAAAGGAGACTAAAAATTATCTGGGGTATTGTCATGCACAAAGTAGGCAAAACATCTCATCTGCTTTCTGGCATTAACCCAGCTGAGATCTAGCTACCATGTAAAAAACAGATTAAACTAACATCCATCAAGGTGAAAGATAATTATTGCTTGTGTCAGACAACACCTGTTTTTGCAGCATTCCTCAACTGAGTTAAATTAGAGACATGCTGAAGCTTTCCACTGAATTTTACATTTGACAGTTGCCTGAAGCAATTGTGTCTGTGAAACACCTTCACCTCTTCCTCTGTTTACTTTTAGGGTAGACTAAAAGTGTTAAAATACTAAACAGAAAATTGTAAAATTAAGCAGAAAATCCAGCAGCAAAGTATTCAGTCAGTGCTGGACATTTATTGAAAAAAAAGATTACAATAAGTAGCTTTTTAAAGTGTTTTGTGACGTTTACATAAAGAGCTGTTGAAAACATTAATTTAAGAATGAACTCTGCCTTTGTCACTCAAGGGACGAATTCCACTTACTGCACTGGAAGTTCATAAGCCTGCAAGTAGTAGTCCCTAGTCCTAGATAATGCCATAATGCATTCCTGCTGTGCTTAAGCAACATGACACAGGTTCGTAAGGCAAGATGTTCATCCGGAGGTGCGAAGTAAACCATATCACAGGCACAAATTTCACAACAAAGTCCTGCTTCAGTTGTGCCAAGACAGCTTAGAGCTCATGGATCAAAGTGCACACCGTTACATGAAAAGCACTGAGGTACATGCATGCTATTGCTTTCAGAGACCAGTTCACGGAAGGATTTAGAGCCTGTCTGGGTTTTTATTTTTGAAAATATTGAAAAAGTTTGAAAATACTGAAAAATGTATTTTCCCTGTATATAGAAAAAGTACTGGAAATTTCATGTCATCAATTGCTTTTCAAGGTACAATCAGGTTAAATACTAAAGTGTTCAAGCCAGAGGTTGCTAACATCAGAAAGGGTCTTTTAATCAACTGAAGTGGGATTTGGATGGCACCTGATAAAAAGACTGGGTGGATAATTATGCTAAACAGTAAACCCCTAAATTAATTTGATCAGAGGAAATATTGCTTTAGAAAAGAGAAGGAAGAGAGAGATATCTGGTAGGCTCCAAACTGCATATTGAGGTGAGAGGGAAAAGAACTGTGAAGGTGTGCAAGGGATGGAGCACCAATTGTCCCATTAAAAGCAACAGGGACAGCACAAGGAAAGCTACGCTAAGCAGTGTCCAAAAGGTACAGAAAAAAACCTCGCTGCAAAAAAAGAAAAGTGTTTCCCAAGAGAGAAACGCAGAGGTCCAGAGAAGAGAACGAACTGAGGTCACAGATGTGATGTTTATTGGGGCAATAGATCCAGGGGCAGCACAGCATGCCTCATTGCAAAAGGAGGCAGTAGTTAACAGTGATTGGTACTAGCTGATTTTAATGACACACGACTTCTAAAGATTGGAAAACAAACATGGTCAGATGGAGAGATCTGAAACAGATAAAATGTATAAGCCAAAGGTCTTAAAGAACAAGGCACTGCCACCAACAAGTCAGGGGAGGTAGTTGCACCGGTACAGACAGAAGTTAATCTAGTGAGAAATCTCTGCTGAGTGATCAATCAGAGAAACTATTGGGGCTACCTCACCTATTTTGAAGAGATTCAGGGCAGTATGGTCACAGCAAGGGCAGTGCTGATACCACCCACAAATTGAGAGTTTGAAGGGATCTTTTCTGTTGCAAACTCATATGGTAGGCAGACCTTGCTCAGCAGAGAATGTCCATAAATGAGTAACCACACCCCTGAGAGAATTTAGAGAGCGGTGAACAGAATGAAGTCAAGGAAGATCAGAAATTGGCTAAAGTAAATGGGAATCTCGGCAAAATCTTAGTGGCCTATGTAAGATTTCTGAGGTTTTCTTAAGATTGTAATGTAAGAGCAGTATTAAGTACTGACAGAGGAAGGACAGTTGGTGACAAAACAAGCACCAACATGAAATAAAAAGGATGCTCTGCAAAAATCACAGGCTTACCATACATGACAGAACGACCAAGAAAATATTTCATAATACCTTAGCAACATCACTACATTAATTTCCAGAAACTTCAGGACAATATATGGATATAATCTGACAGTACAGTCACCAGGGACAGGAGTTAAGAGCAGGCAAACCGTAAAAGTGTGTCTGTGGAAAGAGTTTTAGAGATGCCTCAGCAGAGGATGAGGTCAGTGGGGAAAGCTGTCAATTATGTGAGCTGGAAATCTACATTGCTGGGAGCTGTATTAGCAATACAGCTGGTACTGATTACATAAAAGAAGTACAGGAAATACCAGAAAGAGAAGATAAAAATTGTTCTTTGGTTTAAATGTATGAAAAATACATCTTTGTAGTTACAGTGATAACTGTGGAAGGCCCTAGCGCATTTCTTTACTGTTTCTGTACTTCAGAGTGGTAGGCTCAGAGCATGGTTCAGTTACATCAAACCTGACTCGATAAAAGGTGTAGTTGGTCATTAGAGAAGTACGTCAGTCGAAAGAACCAGATAATTGACTTCCATATGATGTTTTTCAGTGTTTTATTTTTCAGACAAATCAGAGTACAGACCTGACATACATTCTTTCAGATCCTAGCCATAAAAAACATTGTTATGGTTATGAAACATAGTAGTACTTGCCCCGGAGTTTATAGCCTGGAACTGTTTGAGTGCCAAATCTATATATCTCTCTGTGTTAATGCTGTAACCACTAATGCTGTCAGAAATAGCTCAAAACTGGTAGAGAAAAATCAAATGTCCAGGACAACATCCAATCTGAAGAACAAATCATTGTGATGAGCTGCCAAAGAGGAGATGATCACAGCTGGAGTCTGGTTCAAGGAACTGATCCACAGACCATGTGCACCAGCTGAGACCCACATAATAAACCCACATGCACTGGTCTGCACAACACCACATACTTGAGCTGGTATCAGTGTTGACCATGACACTATATTTATCTTTCAGATTTTTCCTGATCCATGACCTCCAGGTATCTACACAGCTAAAACCTTGTAATGAATCTGTCACCTACTCATACCTCAGTTTCTAACACATCTTTTTGCCTGGTTTTCACAAATTCAGTTCTCCCTTTGTTTGAGTTCAGAAAGATGGCAAAAATATGATTTTCCTACACTGTTGCTTCACTCACCTCTCTCTCAAAATAATTCTCTCCATAGTCTAAGTCAGTAAAAGTGATTTGTCTTTTAAGGAGTTTCATTGCTTATATGAGCTTCTCATTCAGCATCTAAATGTCAACTACTATTTTTAATCTGTTAATGATGCCAGGGTCTATTTTCCACTTGTTAAACTTCCAAAAGAGCACCAGGGTGTTTTCGTCCTTGTATTTGACAGAAGCGCCGTTAAAAACTTCTGAAGAAGTGCAACCTGTTTATCTTCGTTGTCCTCAGACACAATGCCTACCAAAAAATATTGCAACAACAGACTGCTTGGGTCTTGAGATGAGTCTCTTGGGTCTCTTCAGGCTGATGGCTATTGGTCTGGTGTTCTGTTGTTAAGCTCTGTTGTAATTTGTTCTCTTTAATTTAATAGGAGAGCTCTTCAGGACAGGGACTTACAGACTTTTTCTGCTTTGTATTTATGCAACATTGCTAGGACCTGCAGTGGTGCCAATGGAAGAGCAATTTGTAACACTAGGTACAAAATGATGTCCCTCAGTGACCAGAGTTGGTGGTGGCTACCCTGTAGCTTCTGAAATAACTACACACAACAGCCCATACATGGAAGACTTAACTTTTGGTCTTACTGGATGCTGCTGAGGAAAATGGGGTTGTTTAGTCTGGAGAAGAGGAGGCTGAGGGAAGACCTTATCCCCTTCACAACTGCCTTAAAAGAGCTTGTAGAGACATGGAGGTGGGTCTCTTCTGTGAAGTCACTAGCCATAGGATGAGAGACAACAGCCTCAACTTGCACCACAGGAGGTTTAGATTGGACATCACGAAGTATTTTTTCACTGAAAGAGTGGTCAAACATTGGAACAGGCTGCCCAGGGAAGTGGTGGAGTCGTAGTTGCTGGAGACGTAGATCTGGCCCTTGGAAACATAATTTTGTGAGCATGGTGGCACTGGGCTGATAGTTGGACTTGTTTCTATGATTCTGTGGTCAACTGGCTATCTAGAATTGCCCTGTAGAACCTTTCTTTAGCACCATACAGGGAGATTGTGTGTGTTTAAAGATGTCATATCTAAAGGGACCTTTAATAAGCTTGTGGCATTTGCTGCATAGCTCCAAAAAGCATACTCTGCACGTTCCTGTGTATTTGCTTAATCCAGAATAAAACTGTCCCAGGCTATCTTCTAAACATTTTCCCTCCAGACCTCTTACAAATGCGTGTATCAACCACAGCAGTCCAATGAGCTGTTTTTGGAGCTGGTTTGATTGATGCTTCTGTAATAGATTGTCAGTACAAGTCCTACAACAAATTAGATGTAAATGGGAGAGCAGGGGCACATGCAGGGTCTACA
The DNA here is from genome assembly GCA_028565055.1 of Phoeniculus purpureus. Classification (NCBI taxonomy): domain Eukaryota; kingdom Metazoa; phylum Chordata; class Aves; order Bucerotiformes; family Phoeniculidae; genus Phoeniculus; species Phoeniculus purpureus. Next base: position 14,572,862 of record JAOXOE010000632.1, on the reverse strand, counting down.
GAGCAAGGGTCAGCTTCCGAAGTCTCACAGAGGTTTCAGCGTTTCGTTTGGGGCATGGATTTGATATACTGTTCTGAACTTCCCAGAGGAAACGCAAGGGGGTCTGAGGGATTAAACACCTGATGTTATGAAGGTAACAGCAGCCTCAGGGAGGCTGGAGACAAAACCTTTTCTATCCATTAACATTCCAGTTGCCAGAGGTAACGTTCTCCCTAGATCACAGAAATGAGTGCCAATAGCCATTGCTTCTCCAGTATAGATGAATCCCTACCTGCAGCCTTTTCAGAGGGGCAGGAAGCAGCACAATCACTCCCCCACACACAAGGAGAAGATAAATTCTTCTTGCATTGCAGAAGGTTTGAATGGAAAGTGATGCCCACCAAGCCTTGTGCTAAGGCACAGCTGCCGGGGCTGCTTGGAATCCACAGGGTAACTCTGTGCCGGCACAGTGGCAGGGTCCACGTTACACCTTGGGTTTGTGATTCTCTGTAGGGGATACCTGGGGAGTGTTTGACAACTGCAGAGGGGAATGGAGAAGTCCAGCTTTATCATTGAGAAGGCTGGAAGAAAAATGCATAGAACCCATAGAGTTCTATATGGAACAAATCAAGCAATGACTCAGATGGTTACTTTTCAAGTGTCTGATAAAAATATGGGTATTGATAGAGTGTACAAAGTGCTATGGCTTTAGATCAGCTCCCTGCATGGAATTTCAGGAGGCTGTCATCCTACAGGCAAGGTAGTTATTCCCTTTCTGCATTCCCACAGACTGCTACCTCTGTCTTCCTGCCATGGTTCAGTTGAATAAATAAATAAATAAATAAATACAGCTTTATTATTAAGCTGCATCGGAGAGGCAAAATTAACTATAATATTGTCAGTGATTATCACAAAGTAGTTGGTGATTCCAGCCTTACAGGCTGGTGAAATACAAGTCCTCGTGCGATACGATTATTGTCACAGTGACTGGGGACCTGAACAGTTGTAAGGTTTTATCACTCATCTGTTGATATTGTGAGGCTCATTTGAACACTATGCAGCATCTGGTCATCACCTTTAACATGGCTGGAAATCTTTGTCATTCATCTGTGCCGACGAGTTCTGAAACCGATTGTGAACTTGAAGTAGGTACATTTTGCAGAGTCTTAAAAGTAATTTTAAAAGAGTATTTTCCAAGTTGTGTTGTTTGATAGGTCTAAAATAGATAAAACATAATTGAGATTGCTATCGAACTTTCATGTTAAGAAGTGATCATAGCAAGCAGGCTGAGATTTAGCGAGGAGCATCAGCATAAGAATCTTAAATGCATTGTGTTTACCCGTTTTTCAAGGGACTCTTTCTGGTACATGTCAGGAATGCAGGTGACAAACTTTACCTTTTGGAAAAAAAAGGAGATTTTGACTTCTCCATGATAAAGAGAATCCAGCCTGAGCATAAAAATGAAATAGCAGTGCAGGGAGCCAAGTGAATTCATGTGTGCAGAGTATTTGATTTTTTTTTAACTAACTTTATCTGTGAACCCCCAGCACTGGAGCCTATTTGAAACAAGATAGGAAGCTTCAGCCTTGTCACAAATGCAGCTACAACTTGTCCTGGGGAAGCCTTCATAATGGGGTCAGGTAAAGTTCAATGAACTACCAAACCAGCACTATTTCAGAAGTGCTAAGGTGCTCTTTCCACTGATCTCTCCACTCTCTCTGCCTGTTATTAAACTGGTAGTTTTTACAACATCAATAAAGAACTTTCCTACCCAATTGCCCCAGACAAAGGCCTGAAAGCTAGGTTTAAACTATGAAAACTTTGTGTTAGGTTCATTTAGATTGTTTTGCTGTGTCAAATACTCACTTGAGTTCAAAAGTTCAGATGAACCATGAACTTTGTCATTTCACAGCAGGCAGTTCTACAAATATAATCCAAAAGTGAAAAAACATGCAGTATTTGAGGTTGCATTTGTTGTTCTGTGTGGAATATATTTGGGCTTCAGCATTTGCAAAATTCTGCCTGACTTACAGCAACTTTTAGCTACTTAAAAGACAGAAAATAACTAAACACAATTAAGCCAAATAATTCCTTGCTCCCTGACCTTTTGGGCTTTCAAACCAACACATATTCAGTGACTAATCATTACCGCACAAACTAAACCCAGCTAATCTTCTTAATAAATTGTGAAGTCTTGTATGTCTCCTGGTTTCGGTGGTAGCTTTTCTCCCCATCTGGAACATTGCAGAATATCAAAACAAATGGGTCATGGCTTTGCGTATTAGTTTAAAGTTTGAACCTATGCCACCTCATGATATTGTCTTGAGTGGAGCAGGTTTTACAAGTATACGTGAAGTATAGGAACTGTTAGGAACCAAAAATCAGTCAATGAAATTTTCACCTCCGTATTTTATATGGTGAAATGGGTGGGCAAAACCAGTTTGTGCAAAACTGTTTTGAAATGTGGAAATGTATCAGCAACTGAAGAGATTTTCCATAAATAGGAATTACTTATGCCTACTCTCACCTTCCTCCTAGTAGCTCTGGGCACTTTATCATGACAAAGCATCATTTCTTTTTCAGACTCATATCTGCAATCAGAAATGATTTAAGGCTGTCACCCCTAACTGTTCCATAAATTGTAATTTGGGGCTCCTCAAAATTGGCACATCTCTTTAAAAAGCCTGACCAAGCCGAATGTGACATTGTCAGAAATGCATTCTTTAGTGTGACACATGCATTTTTTTTACATTAGGAAACATTCAAGTTTTTGAGCTTTTCTTTGCGTGAGGGCCTTGTAATTGCAACATTCTTGGTATCTCTCATAAAGGAAAACATAATAAGAGATTTTTGTTAAAATGGCTACGTTTGGTCTCTGTATGAGGTTCATGCTCTTTGCAGAAGGAGTCATTTAATTGTTTGAAAAACTCATTGCTAGTCTTGCATCGCTCAGGAAAGAACAGATACAAACATAGGGAAGAAATTAGCAATCGTGTTCTTTGTGAACAACAAAGAGAGGCGAATGAGGAAATGTCAAATTTGGTGGACATCTGCAGCATCTGTGCTGCTAAGCCCCTAGTCATAGCTGAGAATGTGATTGAGCTTGTGATGTGACTTGTGACTGTTGTTAGGATCACCACACTATCTCCTCCCTCTTTCTGACGGCTTGCATGTGCTACATAGAAAAATCAGTACATTGCGTGTCTTGTCTGACAGATGCAAATGTTCGCTATCTTGGGCTGTTCTGCTGCAGTATCTCGATCAACTGCACCTACCCTGGAGTTGGTGATACTTAACTCACAGGGCTAGCTCTGCTGCAGCAAGTTAACTGCTTTCAGGCTGTTTTGGGAAGAAGCCAGGGGAGCAAAAGCAGAATTCCCAGAATGCAGGCAGTATACTTGGAGAGATCAGATAATTTAGTGAGTGGAAATAGCTCTGGGATGGGAGAAAGACGGGCGTAGGTGTTGCATCGCTTGTGAAAAGCTGGAATTACTGGGCTTTTGTGATTATTTGTTACAATTTGTCGTATTTGCTACATTTTGTCATCCATTATAACTGTGCACATAATTGTATGTGTTACCTATGCTGGTGTACTGACAGGGTGTCAGCACAGAAAGAAAGCACATTGCCTGCTTCAAGAATGCTGAAGTTCCAGTTCTTACTGATTTAAGCACCTAAAACGGCATCAGTTTTTCTCAAGCTTCTTGAGACTTCAAATGTTGACAAGAAAACCTGAAATGAAAGTCACTTACTGGTGTTGACTGCTTGCTGGTCCATTTGCACATAGCCAGGAAGAGACTTTTCAGGAGTATTTTGGCCTTTTGGCTCTGCTTGCAAAGTAAGTAACGTTGAAAAATCATTAAGGTCATTTGAGGAACGTTCTATTTAAATTTGACATAAAAATATTTAAAATATTTTTGGATGGCAACGGTGGAAAATTTGTGCATTTTTTCCGAAGTGGTGGAACCGTTCCTGATCTTATCCATACAGTGCAGCAGAGGCTTTGAACTTCTTTTTCAACCAGTATTCTTGAAGAGTAAACAAGTAAATACCGCAGTGCTGCGTTCTTACTGGATCAGTGTGTTATTATTTTGGTTAATTACTAGATTCACCAGCCTTCTGGGGGCTGACACAGTGTTTAAACCATTGCTTAAAGTGCCTCAGCATGAGGGCTAAGCCACAGAAAAGCTGAGACCTGCACTGAGACAGCAGCAAAAGGGTTTGTGCTCTAGGGCCGGTGCTTCCTTTGTGCACAGAAAAGGTGTAAGAACAAGACCCTCTGGCTGCTCAGAATTCTGAACATAGTTTGGCGTGTTCCAGAGGACAACAGCGGAAAAGTGAATTGCAAGCTGGTTGGTTATACCTTGCTCTACTTTGGGCAGAGTTTCAGTTTTGCCGTCGGTCTCCAGGAGCCGTGACAGGTTTACTCCAGTGTCTCCCTAAGTGCTCGTGTCTTTAGCTGCCTTAGCAGGAGAGCTTAAACACGTAGCTCACACGTAACTTATTTGTATGCTGGCTGAAGTAAAAGAGTTTGCTGACTTGGTGTTGCTTGCTGACAGACAGACTGTAGGCTGTGGAGGTCTCCAGCCTGCCTCCTAAAGCTTTCTGCCGGTTGCTCGGCTGCTGACCTCTCTTCCCTTAGGCTTCTATAAGTTACTTTTACTATGACTGCTACAGGTGGTTTTTTACATTGATTTTCTCTAGGCTAGAAGAAAGCAAGGAACAGTCACTACTGGCTTTACAGCCCGTAAAAGACTCTGTGCTATTCACAGTTATCACCCAAATATTCTCTAAGCTGTACTCTACTGGAGGAAGTTGTCGATGTGCATTTCTGTACCCTCTGGACATGTCCAAGGCCACATGGTAAAGTAGCACTTCTTGCTGGCTTGTATATCTCTGCCTTGGTGTGCTACAATGGCTGCTGGCTTGCCCTGTGCCCTAGGAGGTTATCCCACCCCAGTAAGAACTCCAAGGATCAACCGATCCACTGTAATGACAACGCTGGTGCATTATTGCATCCACTGCTGCAGGTTTGTGACATGGCCTGTTCTTTAAACTCTTGTGATTTCTTGAACAAGCTGTACCAATTGCCACAGGAGCTGCTTCTTTGGGCAGTCATATTAGTGGACTTCCTGACGGCATTTTTCCACCTTGAAGTGGATAGTGCTGTTCCTACAACGTGCTCGTTGTTTGCTTTGGCTCTGTAAAGTCAGTCCAAGAGATTACATCCTGTTTAGGATGAAGATCCTTTGGATCTGCTGGAAAAAGTGCAAGTCTATGACCTAGTTGCATTATTTCCTAGGAAATATCTCCTTGTACTGGTTCTTGTGTCATGTGAGGGTTTTAGAAGCCCATGATTCCTCAGGTGGTCCAATATTTAGAACAGTGCAGTCTTGATAAATTTAGGATTGGCTTGTTGAAATTTTGTAAAAAAGGCTGGAATCTTGTGCAGGATGTAAACTCAGGGAGACGGAGATGACTGCTTAAAGAAGTGCAAGAGAGGAGAAGGGAAATATAAAATGAGAGCTCATGAAGAATTTTTTGGCCTGAGAGGATGGATCCATCATATTTGTCAGAGGCACTTTCAAGTAACAGTCCACCTTTTAGATGTTCTTGCATCTGTGATGTCTGTTCTGAAAAATCGCCACTTGTATTCTTTCATCTTACAGCTGGAATATTGAATAAGTGACCTTTTCTGACTCAGGCACATTGTTGTCTCTGACCTCCTCAAATTGTAGCTTCACCTTTGTTGCTGCCAGATGCCCGACTACCTTCCATCTCTCATTTCTCTGCACCTCAAAAACTGTCCTTCATTCTTAGCTGAGTCCTTCCTGTTGGTCTGTCAGAGCTGCTTTTCTCACCATTTGCTTCTCAGATCACTATAATTGACAGGCATTTACATTTTATTCCACTTTAGGAAAGCAGCTTCCATATGGAAAACACATTTTATTTGATGTTTGATTTATCCAGGAGCTGATCTTAGTCATAATAACCGTTTCTCATTCAGGGTTGCTGCTTTTCTTTCTGTATTTTCCAGCTGGACTGTTTGAGGCACAGAGGTCAAGTGACTTGTCCCAGACTATGAGTCAGTGCTGTGAATTTGGACTAGGACCTGGTATCCTAAAGGCTCCCAGTCTTCTCCGCTGACCATCACTAGACCATGCAGCATCTCTGAAAGGCTTGGCTCCGTGGAAAAGTACAGATTAAGAATCTTTGATTCCCAGAATGTAGTTACTGAGCCTTGTTCAGATCACAATGAAAACATGCTTTTTTAAGTAAATAAACCATGTAACAGCTTTTTGGGTTTTGGCTGCATCTCTTTCTCTGCCAAGCTCAGTAGGGGCAAAATGTTTTTAGCAGCAATTAATAAAGGAAGCAAATGAAATGGAAGAAATATCAAAGTGTTTGTCCTGAGTGTTAAATCATGAGATTTAGCATTCTTTGGACAGACAGGCTCCTTTTGTAGCTGTGTGCAATTGCAACTGTACTGCTGTTTATAATTTGAGGTTCAAACCCTCTATATCTGTGATGTACACTGAGTTTTCTCAAGGGTGCCTTCTGGAACAGTTAGGCTTCAGAGACCTTAGGTAAGGCATTTTGTTTTCAGAGCAGCTCTGCAGGGTGACAAGGATACTCCTCATTTTATAAGATGTGATAGGAAATGCAGGGAAGTTGGTGCAAGAGCTTTTACTAAGTTTGGGAATCCAGTCTGAGGTGTTTAGACCTGATCTATCAAGGACAAGAAATTATGTTGCTTTGCTTTAAAGGCTTTTATTGAGTGGGTTGTTTTTTTTAAGAAACATTATAAACATGACTTGTTTATAAACAACACGTATGTATTTCCACACGATGCAATTCCCTACAGTTGGTCCACAGATTCTTCTGTCACAGGTTTTTGATTAACAGCACCTGTAGCTTGATGTCTACTCAGTGAGTAAGTAATTAGTCTGCAGACGTGAACTCTTTTGCTGAGGTCTGATCAAACCTTTTACTGTTTCATTTCCCTATCTACTGGCTCCTCATCCTAGTCTCCAAGCTGATTTTATACAAGTGCAAAATAAAGATCTCCCCAGCCAAGCCTTAAGCCCTTGTTAATAAGCATTATAGCGCTAGGCGTAACCATCTCAGTGCTCTGATGGGGCAAAGTTACTCTTACTCTCATTTCAGGGAGCAGCAGCACAGATCCATTGAAGCTCTCCCAAGCACTGTGCCAGAGCAGGTAAGAGGAATGGAGATATTCAGATTAATGGATTGAAGAGTTTCAAAATCATAAGCAGTTGAAAACAGACTTTTATAATGCAAAATATTGGATAACCTTAGCTTTTGCCGAGTGTAAGAGTTGAATGGAATTGTCTCAACATAGTCGTCATGGAGTTGGACTATAAGTTAGCCTGAAAACTTAGGTGTAGCAGCTCATCCAGTTTTGAAAGTACCTAGGCGTGATGATATCACACAGTTTTTGTTAGCTGAGCAGATTACTGGAGATGACTGGTTCCTGTGTCAAATGTTCTTTATGATCTGCAGAATTTATAGACCAGTACTGATATTCATCTCCCTTTAGCTTCTCTCTCCTAGGTGAACAGAGTTGTAGCAGATATGAGACCCTTCCACCACACATGCAAATTAAGCAGCTTGCTAGGTTTTCATTTACATTGTCATTTAAAATTTGAATAGTTTTGTAAGTCTCTATACAGGGGGGTATGCAAATGGCACTGTGACTACTACTTCCCTAAAGATACTGAGTAAAGAAGTTTAGATCCAGTGCAATGAAAATAAGGGCATAGATAAATGACATCCACATGCCATAAAATTCCCAGGGAAATATTTTGTGTTTAGCAATTCTTATAAGATGTCTGCTCTTTGAAATTCAATCCTTGTTGAAATTTGTATTATAGTGAAGATTTTCAATCTAGAGCAAATATGTCTGGTTTTAATTTTAACTGGAGTCAAAGTTGTTGGTTCAATGTTGGACAACTTCAAGGAGACTGACTTGCCAAGCTGAAGTTAATTTTTTGCTGAAATGCTGGCTGAATCGGGGCGTTACTGTCGAGGTTCTGATTGTAACTCCTTCCTAATAGACTTCACAAAACGATGTGCGTGCACACATAAGTTTTTAAACTCCTGTATTGGTTTATACTGATATACAGAGTGTGAAAGCGTTGCATGCTGTGGAGGTTGAGGTGTTGGTTCGGTTTGGTTTGGTTTTGTTTAAGCTTGAATTTGAACTCTGGAGCCAGGATTTTTCCAAAGGATATCCGTCTTGGGTATTTTTGAGACATAGACACTTGTGAAATGGAGACCATCTGGTTCAGCATTGTTAATGTCCATTTGGAGGATGCCAGTTAGTTATTACTCAGACTTTATGGTGAAAGGAAAATATTTTGTTTTCCAACACAGTTGGTTTTCCGCTTTGGAAACTTTCCTGTGCTAGTGAAACAGGGACGGTATACGTCTGCTAAATGCAATGAATGTGTTATGTAAGCAATGGACTTTCTGATTTTCTTCCTCTTTTTTAAGCTCTGCAGCTGCAAAGTGGTTGGTTGTACTGTGAGCTCACTTTGGAAAGACAAGCTCCTCTAAACAGCAAATTACGGTTCTGCTTACGTTGTGTGGGGCTATAGCATGAAAACTTGCAGTGCAAACTGTCACATTCAAACGAGAGCAAATGAGGGCTAGGGAAGCTTGCCTGGTTTTTCACCTGCTGCAGTGAACTTCTGACTTCACAGAATTTGTGTAAAGCGTAAAAGAGCATTAAAGTTTAACAGCTACTGGTCTTTCATCAAATCATTTGTAACAACCAGTGCTCGGAATACCAGTCACTCCCTTGGGTTCCATCTGCGCAACACAAGAATGTAATTTTACTTTCACTCTTTCCCATTCTGCTTTTACACCTATTTATTAAAATTTACCAGACACTTTGCCAGGTCCTCTTTGCAATGTACTTTGCCAGCCTCTGTAGCTGGTAAGGAGACCAGAAATGTTTGGTTTTATTTTTCTTTTGTTTTTCCTGCTTGGAACAGCCCTTTACATTGCCAATAGCCCTTGACACTGACAGTATTCTTTCTTCCACATTGCTCTTTAAACTGGGCAAATGATCTTTTTGCTCATGACACAGAAATTAAGGTGACGTAAGTGATGTTTCAGCAAAACTTCCCATTAAATGCTGATCTTATCTTTTGAATTCCCATTGTCTTATCTTTTTATATCTTGTGGTTACTTGCTGAACACAGGGACAGGTAGTTTGTGGTGAAGGTTCTGATCATTATTGTGAGACTTAGTAGTGTGAAGAGAAAGCAAAAGCCCCGACCCTCACTTTATTTCTTTCTTTATCTTTTTTTTCAATTAGCTCTGCAGTCATCACCGAGCTTTTCTTCTCTATGAAAAATCCTTTGGAGTATTTAAGTAAAAGTAAAGAGCTTCCACAAGTGTTGCTATTTAGTATATCAGAAAGTTAAACTCAGTTCTGGTGGTGTTTTTTTGGGAGGAGGGACAAGGTACCTGTATGTAGGGGTGGGGGGGGTGGAATCTGTGGGGAAACCTGTTTTATCTTTATTGAATTTTCTTTTTAATCAGTTATGACATGGTGCACCACTTCCCTCCTTCTACCTCCCCCCACCCCAAAATGAATTCTTCAACAAGTAGCAAATTATTTAAGATAAATGCCTACTGCTGTAGACAGCTGCCAGAATAGAAGTGAAAATAAACTGGTGAAAGGAAACTGCCCAGTTCATGGAAAGGGCAGCAACGATATAGTGCAGCAAGTCCATGACACTTCTGGATACACATGCTGAAAGACTTACCCTGGCTGGCCCGCTACAAATCTCCCAGTAATTCATTAAGGGGAAACGCTCCTTGCAACATTTCACTCCTGTTTTAACACCCTTTGTCTTTACCTTCCATACTCAGTGGGTTCATTCCTATGTCAAGTGAACCTCAGTGAAACCAGCTTTTCATTCCTGATAGAGCATACTGTTTTGCTCCAGTAGAGAGGTTAGATGGATGCTTTTACTGTAAGTATTTTAACAGTCTGCGGTATTTTTTCAAGGCTTGGGGGTCAAAAGAAGGATATGATCGTTGTGATCCAGCAAACAACACAGAATAAAGTAGCGTGACTAGTGACTGAGAAGGGTGAGCGTTGTCATGTTTTGCTGTAACTTGGAGAAAGGGTCTTGAAGAAGCAGTCGCCCTCTAAATATAATGCACTCAGCTGTGTATTAATATGGAAATTCAAAAACGTGTCCTGGTTGTTCTAGTCTGTTTAATTATGTTGAAATTACAGAATTAAATTGTTTTCACTATTGCAAAGACCAATTTACTGCAATGATCTAGGGCGGAATCCCGTTAACTTCACTGAATTTTTCTGAATGCTGACCATGGGATTTGACCTGTTTAAACAAAGCAGCCCGACGTTTATTTCAGCTAGTATTTAGTTACACCAGGAGTCTCTGCTCCTCCTTATGTAACTTCACAAGGCTAAAGAAAGTTGTAGCTGCTGAGTCCTGGTTTAGTAATTTTGTATTTCTAAAACAGGTCAGAGCGACGGGACAATACTTGAATTTACACAGTACTTACTCAAATATGTTGGCAGAAAGCTGAGTCTGCATAACCTGAGTGCATCCACAGAAGTAAAACGGTCATCTTTTCTTGTAGGTTACAGGTTTTTGAGATTAGGCAGGTTGGAAGGGCAAAGGATGGCAATTTGTTTTTCTTTAACTGTAATAGCTGCCTAATGGCGTGCTGGCAGTTGCTGCTCTATGTAGAGCTGATTTGATTTTGTAAACAGCAGTGCAGGTCCTTGAGCACAGTTTGTGTCAAAAGAATACCTCAGGATGGCTTTATTAATCGTGCAATCCAAGAAGCGGTCTGTTTTACATTAGTGTGTCTCTGGCCACAAATACCAGCTTTTTTAAATCTTGTTGTTTCCCAGTCTATAAAATGGCTCATCACTGGTGGCATTCTGCGCGGCCTCTGGATTTCATTCATAAACCTTTACAGCCTGATGGGATTTCCATGGTCGAGACACATTCCATCGTGCATATGCACACACACATACGTGTGCATCCTTTACATCATCTGACCAAAAAATGCTTGTACTGGGCCAAGACTGGCCTGCATCTTCACAGTGGTCCAGTAAGAAAACTAACCTCTACAATACTTGGGACTTTGGTTGCCTGTGTCTTGTTTGTTTGCTTGTTTTTAAACTGCTTTTTAATAAGCATGGCACTGAAGGTACCAGGGTTTAGTCTGCTGTAACTGCTGTTAACTCTCCTGTGCATAACTTGGAAACTTAGTGAGATGCTCTTTCCTTGGCTTAACATGGATGGTAGCTAGATTTGCTTACTGTAAGCAGGATGGGAAACATCCCACGTTGTAAAGCAAAGAAAGCAAACCCTGAGTCAGCAGCTACTTTTTCACTCACTGCATTGAGACTTTAGCACCTTTAAGTCCTTGCCTTTGCAAGCCACTTAAACATTCTTGTTTTGTACGGGGGTGTGTGTTTGCTGTTCATTTCTGTAAAACCTTGCCATGATGTGGCAGTGCCACGCTTGACAGTCTTTCTTAGTGTGCATATAGAACATTTTAGCACAACTGCTTTTCCCATAGTGATTGTGTTTGGTGTCTAAGTATCGTTTGATGTGCTATGGTTAGCTTAACAAATACCCCTGCTCTGTCAGCTGTGTGCTTGCTACCTCACCATGTGCTTTGTGATTTGAGCGCAGAATCTCAGAATCACAGAACATCAGGAATTGGAAGCCCAACCCTCCTGCCACAGCAGGATCACCTAGACCTAGACAGGAACACATCCAGGCAGGTTTTAAACATCTCCAGAGAAGGGGACTCCACAACCCTCCTGGGCAGCCCCTTCCAGTGTCACCCTCACTGTGAAGAAGCTCCTTCTCATACCTATATGGAATCTCCTATGTTCCAGCTTACGTTCAGTGCCCCTTTTCCTGTCACTGCAGTGAAGCTGTCAGGACTCCAGTATCAGAGTCCACAGTATAGTGTCCTCTTGCACTGCCTCGGAACCTGCTGTTTCACCTGTGTGTTTTGTTCAAGCTACGTGTGGAGGCCGCCTGTCACCTCACTTTACATGACCAACCCAGCAACAGTATTGCCCCTTTTTTGGCCAGCTGGCATTCTGTTTCCTTCAGGCTTATTTGCCTTGTTCTCTTGCATTATTCCTTATCTCTGAGAAAATTTCAGCTTTAGAAAAAGGACCTGTATCGTACTGAGACAATACTGAATACTTGCATGTGTTCAAGGCTGACAAAGTAAAATAGCTCCAATTCTTAATCTCTCCTGAGATGTAAAGTAACAGGTTAAAAACTGCAGTTATCTAAACACTTGCACTTAGTATTACTTTCATGCTTTATAGCTCAAGCAGGGCAAACACATGTGAGCAAATACTGCTTAAGTTCAAAAACAAGAATCCCAAACCTAAATTTTAAATAAAAGGACACATACAGTCCTGCAGGGTGGAGGTCTGCCTTCATGAGAGATCTTAGTTTGCTATAGGAAAAAAAAGAAAGAAGATTTGTAATACATAGCAAATATGAAGGGACATGATGAACAACATTGCTTTGCTGGCCATCCTTCTGCTTCAGCATGTCCTCCTTACTTTAGAAAGCACCAAAAATAGAAAAATGAGAGTCTGGAAAGAACAATAATGGAACGAATCTAACTGGACATGAAAAGAAGAGCAGTCTGAGTTGGAAATTAGGAAGGAATTAGGGGAAAAAAAGAGGGTGTATCGCCTCTGGAAGGAGGGAAGGGCTTCTCCTGACATGTTCAAAGA
>JAOXOE010000632.1:14459467-14553339 GCA_028565055.1 Phoeniculus purpureus | reverse complement strand
TGAGGCTGCTGTCAGCTGCCTGTAGAAGACCTCATCAACCTCCTCATTCTGATCTGGTGGCCTGTAATAGACACCCATAACAGTGTCACCCATTTCAGCCTGCCCTTTAATCGGCACCCACAAACTCTCAACTCTCTCTTCATCCATCCCTGGACAGAACTCAACACATTCCAGTTGCTCTCTCAAGTAAAGAGCACATTGAACATATCCCACATTGAACGGGACAAGCCATGTTCTCCCCAACTCCCTGGTTCGCTGTCTGTCTTGCTGTCTAGGTGCACGTCCCTCCACACTGGGGCGGACCTGGACGTCTCTTCCAGGACCTGGATTATGGGAGAAAGCACCAGCTCTGCCTTCTCTTGCAGATTGGTTGGAGTAAACTTTTTGTTGGCAAGCTCATGAAAACACCTTGCCTAACAAGGCAGCATGGAAATTAAAATGTGGGCAGTGGCTTCTATGGGCTGTTTTGAATCCCACTGAGTTATTTGCTTCAGTGAGAGGTGCCAGTGCTGCACACAAAGCAAGCTCAGACCCCTGGTTTATGTTAATGAAAGGTAGAATTTTCCTGGAGATCAAAAAGCTCTCTGCTTTTTACGAGGTTGATTCATGCAGGCTTTGATGTGAACTGCCCTTCAAAAAGCCACTCACAAGGTGAACAGGGAAGCAGCCCGAGCTCTTAGCTAGCCATGCAATAAGCCTCATCTTTATTCATGCAGCTAAATCTCTTCCCGTTTGAGAGGTCATGCAATTACCCTCACACAGCAGTCAGAGCTAAAACTGCCCAGGTATTACCCATGTGCTTTGTGCTCACCTCTGTGGTGGCATCTGAGGGTGAACTTGGCATTATCAGCCAAGCCCCAGGGCTGGTGGGGGGGGGACACTTCAGAAACTGCAGTGCTGACTAATGGTCAAAACACCTGGTTTGGCTTCCTTCCTCCATACTGACACATTGCAAAACCCTGGGGAAAAGTATCTTCTGCATGCCATCCACCAAGCTTGACTTGGTGAAACATCTCACAGCCACCAATGCAGCCACGCTGGTGCCCAGACAGCCACATGTGTCTTGATATTTGTGTCAGGGACTGTACCTGAACCTTGCAGGTAGTCAATACTGCAACCAGCTGTTAGACAGCTGACTTTAGACCCAGTATTCCCCCATCTTTGGGCTAGCTTGAGGGAGCATCCTAGTGCATCAAAGCTCCTTTGTGAACTGGAAACAGAGGTGCAGGACGTTGACAATGTAGTCCACTTTTTTTAGGTTTGTGCTGTAGGAGCTAACCTGTAGCTATCACATCTCATTACTGCATCTCAGTGCTGGCAAGCTGGGGAGGAGTCTGTGTGGTTGGCTGCATGCTGGCAAATGTGCTCGAGAAAGCCCCTGAGTCTGCAGAGCTGACAGCAATGAGCTGGCACCACCCAGGCAGTTCCTGGTGCACGAAGAGCAAGGAAAGCAATGCAGGTATTCAGGTACACTTGGGCCAGATCACCTGCTCTTGCTACTGGATTAATAAGTGGTGTGGCTAAACTGCCAGCAATCGTGTGCCACTCCAACCAGCTAACTCCGTGCCTGGCCAGGTCTGTCCCCTCCGCACCACACACTGGTTGCAAGGGAAATGTGCTCTTAGACACCCTAGCCTTAGGTCAAGGCATGTAGACAAATCCCAGCCCAGCCCCTCCTGCTAAATGGATGCACATTGCTGGCTCATGTAATCCTTGCTCTGCCCTTTCCAACATGGGTCAGTGATCTTCAGAGGAGTGATAGCTCCACTGCACCCTTGGCCCCTGGAGCTGCTGGTACCTGCTGTCCTGAGGGACAGGGAGGGCTCTGCACAGTCCTTGCCTGCCAGTGATCTGGGGAAACTCCTGGAAAACATGATCCCTCAGGGATCTGCCCTTGGACCAGGGAGGTAACTGGCAGGATTTACACACCCTCCTTGTATTCACAGTTCCTGCACATCTCAAATTTATCAAGGGCTGGGATTATACCCACAAGAGCTGCAAGAAAATAGTTCAGTGTCCATCACTGCCATTGAGAGCAAAGTGTGCTCAAGCCCTTCAGAAATGTTCATTAAAAGGGGTGAAAAGAAGAAATCTCAGGGAAAAGCCTGAATCTCAGAGGTCTGCTGGGCCAGGTGTATCTCCTGAGAAAGCAGAGGTGTTTGGGGCTTGGATAGTCTCAGCAGGACCGACCTGCAGAGCAGAGTGTGTCCTCTGTGCCCCTGCTCTTGCAACCCTCTCTCCTTTCTGTGCTCTTTTTCCCCAGCCTCAAAGCAGGAAAAGCTTTCTGAGCCTCTGGATGTTACCAGACTATGTGTCTTGAGTCTGAAGGGTATTTCAGCAAGCACAGGCCCGGAAAAATCAAGCTGACAAATGTCAGCTTGTAAGTCTGGCTGAAATGCAGATGTTTGCGGGATGCAGGGGAGCCTCTGACAGGTCTTCGTGATACAGATACAACATCCCAGAGCACAGAAAACTTTACCCCTCCTTTGCCCCTCTGCCCTTCCTTTACCCTTCCCTCGGCAGAATAAAATAGAAAAGGCACTTCCCAGTGAAGCAGGTACAGAGGAGGGGGCTGGCAGACATGCTAAGGGCTTGCATTACCTGCTAGTGAGACTACAGAGAGGGAAGCTCCGGCATCCCGCTTTTCCATGTGTGCAGGCACAGCAGAGGTGGGGCGATCTGATCGGTCCGGGGAGGAGCACCCAACTCCTGCATTTGCAAACAGGTTCACAGAGGCCAACCAGCCAGCTGCCCCTCCTGCCCAGGGCACAGATTGCTCTGGAGAGGGCTCAGCCATGAGCCCTGAACCCTGCAGCCAAGGAGACTGGAGATACGGGCTCGTGGAGAAGAACCAAGTCATGTTTAGCAATGCAGAAACAACCCAGGTCCCGCAGAGCCGAAGAAGAGCAGGAAGAAGCAAATGCTGAGCTTTTGCAAGCGGTGAAATCAGCAGAAAATTTTCTGCTTTAAATACTGGGGCTGAAATGTTGGTGCCTGAAGGCACATTGACTTGAAAACGTCTGTCATTGAAGAAGAGGGCTGAGAGAATGAAGTAAACCAAGGCCACAGCTTGGACCCTGGTGGGAGGAGGAATTGCATCAAGGGAAGATGGACAAGTTTCGGATTATCTTCCAGTTCCTCCAGTCCAACCAAGAGTCCTTCATGAATGGCATCTGTGGGATCATGGCCCTTGCCAGTGCTCAGATGTACTCTGCTTTTGATTTCAACTGTCCCTGCCTGCCAGGCTACAACCTGGCTTATGGCCTGGGCATCCTCCTGGTGCCCCCCTTCATCTTGTTCCTCCTGGGCTTTGTGCTGAACAACAATGTCTCTGTGCTGGCGGAGGAGTGGAGGAGGCCCCAGGGCCAGCGAGGGAAGGACCCATCTGTCCTGCGCTACATGTTCTGCTCCATGGCACAGCGGGCCATGATAGCCCCAGCAGTCTGGGTCTCAGTGACCCTGCTAGACGGTAAATGCATCACCTGCGCCTTCTGCACTTCAGTGCCCGTGGAGACCCTAGGCAACACCAGCCGCCATGGCCTCTCTCAAGGGGAGATGAAGCAGGTACTTGCCCGCATCCCCTGCAAAGAAATTTATGATGGACAGGAGCTGATTGCCAATGAAGTGGCTGTCAGGTACCTGCGCTGCATCTCACAGGTAGGAGGCATTGTGGCTGTGCCCTCTCTGATGGTGTAGGATTAGGCACTGACAGCCTTAACTCTTCTCTTCAGAGAATCTCCAGGTTGAATGGTGCTCTGGGCAACCTGGTCTAGCAAGAGGTGTCCCTGCCCATGGCACGGGGGTTGGAACTAGATGTCTCTGAGGTCCTTTCCAATCTAAATCTAAACAGACGATTCTATGATTTCTTATTGAAATCAAGCTGCAGGAAAAGAGACTGGTGATTTCCAGGAACATAAGGTCTTTAGACTCAGTTCTGAGGAACTCCCCAAGAGTGCAGCAGAGACTGAAGCTGTAGGTTGTCCTGTTAATTCAATCCCCTGTCCTGCATGGGCAGCCTGAGGCTGCAGAACAGTGATGTATGGTCAAGCTCTATGCATGGATTTGTTTCTTGGTGGCTGGTGGGCTGTCACACTCTCCCATAACCCACGAATTGCTCTTGGTTGCTCTTGCTACTTATTATAATTAATGCAAGCAATGACCTGATAACCATCTATGCTACTCACCTCAGCCACTTGCACAGAAACAGCTAATGTGTGTTCAGTAAGGATCCTCAACTTGTCCTGTGCTCAATCACAGCATCACAGAACATCAGGAATTGTAAGGGACCTCAAAAGATCATCCAGTCCAACCCCCCCGCCAGAGCAGGATCACCTAGAACTGAGCAGCCTCTTCCAGTGGTCCATCACCTTCACTGTGAAGAAGTTCCTTTTCACATTCACATGGAACCTCCTGTGTTCCAGTTTACACCCATTGCCCCTTGTCCTCTCACTAGATGACATCGAGAAGAGCCTGGATCCATCCTCCTGACACCCACCCCTCACATATTTATAAACATTAATGAAGTCAATCCACTCAAGTCCTTGTCTTCTTGCCACATTCTCCAGCCTGGAGATCAGCTGGTCTGACCCACCCTGGTCACTCACGTAATTCTGCATAAAAGCAGCTCATCGCCTTAAAGACCGTAGGACAGACAAAAGTTTCTATCCCCAGTTGAAGAAAAAGGAGAGACTTCTCATAAAAAGTATTTTCCTGGGTAGACCCCAATTACCAGCTGCTGGAAAGCACTAGGAGCTGCATGAAAAGAGGTATCACCTAGATACCTCCTCCCAGGTTCTCTTTTTACAGCAGGGTTCACCCTCACAAGCTTTACCTGCACAGCCTGGCAGCTGAGACCGGTGGTGAACCAGACAGATGGTCCTGGCTCTACCCTCATCTCAGTCTTCCTATTAGACCCTATTAACAGGGAAACCTGTCACCACTGCTCACCCAGAATACATGTAACCAAGTCCAACAACTGCATAAACTTGGGAGTATTTGGAGCAACATTAGCTGCAGGTCAGAGGACACAGCCTATCCCAGACCAAGGTGAGGTGTGGTAGGATCAGAGGGAGGGTGTAGGATTCAACCAGGTGTTACTTATGGTCACTGCCTGCTGATGCATGTAAGGTGAGACGAGGAGAGGTGCTGCCTCTGTGGGTGCACAGAACAAAGTTTCCGTGCAGATGCACTAACATGGTCCTGCAGGGTCTCCTAGTCCAACTTTGCAATGTAAATACAACCAAATGTCAAAGAGCCAAAGCAGAGCTGGGCTGGTTCACAGCTGGCTCCTGCCAGCTGGTGGGAAGTGTCAGATATGTGCTCTGCCTGCCTGTGATGGGTCTGGTTCCCTCCTCATCCCTGCAGGCTCTGGGCTGGTGCTTTGTGCTGCTGATGACCACACTGGCTTTCTTGGTCAGATCCCTCCGCCCTTGCTTCACTCAAGCTGCCTTCCTGAAGAGCAGGTACTGGTCCCACTACATTGACATCGAGCGCAAGCTGTTTGATGAGACATGTGCGGAGCATGCCAAGAGTTTTGCCAAGGTCTGCATCCAGCAGTTCTTCGAGGGCATGAGCACAGACCTGGCAGCTGGTCACTGCCACCCACCCAGGAAAGCTCCTGCAGATGTGGCGGAAGCTGCTGAGAAGCTCCTGGGTGTCACCGACCAAGGCACCATGAACACAGTCCTAAAAAGCTGGCACAGATGCAAGCCTCCACTGCACCTCCACCCACCTGCCCTGCTCAGCAGCAACGGCTGGGCAGGGCAAAAGCAGCCTCCCATACAGTCCCCTGTGCCCCAAAGGGAAGTGACTGCCTACTACAGCCATGTGTGAGGGGCACAGAGCTATGAAGAAGCAGAGCTGCACTTCTGGGAGAAGGGCTGCAGAGAAGACAGACAAATGAGTGTCTGATCCAGCAGAGACGAGGGCCAGTGCCACAGGTGCTGCAGGAGCACAGGCACCCAAAGGGCTTGGCAGTGCCAGTCCAATCCCACCTCCCATCTGTAGCTCAGGCCATGTGTTTTGCGCTGAGCAGGATGGCTACTCATGGTTGTGATGGACAAGACCTGGGAATGCTGAAGAGGTCAATGTAGCAACCAGACAGAGGTGCCGCGTGTCCCACACCCCCAAGCACCAAGGTCAGGCAGACACTACCAGATACACCAAACTTCCTTTCTTTTACCATGTGGGTAAGAACATGTGGGTTTAGGTAGTATTAAAAATCCCCTGGTGGGGAAATGAGTTGAGGGTGCCCCTTTCTCACACCAAGCTGTGAAACTCCAAAAATCTCCCCATTACCTCTCCACATGTTACATCCCCAGTGACATATCCAGCTTCCAGACCAAGAAAAGCTTTAAAACAAATTTGACTCAAGCAATGACTGGACATCTCATACTGTATTACACATGGTGGGAACATGTGGCTGGTGTCATAGGTGCTACTCAACAAGGAGCCCATAGAGATGCTCCTTGAAGGGAGCGCCTAGCCCAGAACAGCTGTCATTCAGCAGCATGGAGGGGGGTGGCCAGGCCACAGTCTGCCACGAATCTGCTGCAGGATGATTTGGTTTTGCAATTCTATCTGGGTCCCTCCTTGACACAAAGATTGATGGTAAAACTCACCTGGTGTCTGTTTAAGGAACCAAATAAATAATTCAGGTTTACTGTTCAGGTTCTGTGGCCAGGCACAAAAGCTATTTACAACAGTCCTTGAAGGTTCTTTATCTGAGTGCTACAAAAGGACTGGGGACGGGCCCCCAGGCCAAAGCTGGGGACCAGAGGTCACATGAGTTGGAGCCTGTTGCCAGTGTGCAGCAGCCAGCTCTGGCTCTTGGAGGAGAAGTTTTGGCCAGGGAGGCACTGCTGTCCCTATGTACTACCAGGTGCTGTCGATTTCTATAGAAACATGGATGACAGGATGCCCTCCAGGTGACTATGGAAATTGCAGCCCAGAAGTGTGTTCCCTGGTGGCCTCAAGTTTATTACCAATGTGCAAAAGAAAACCCCTTTTGAGAAATGAGTTCTACCCCTGTCGCATCTCTTTTGAAATGCTCGTCCCCTTGAAACCTCTGCTGCTGCGTTCTTGTTCAAACCAACTTATTATGGCTGGCTGGTAACTGAGGTGACTGTCATTTGCATAAACCTTAATTATCACTGTGAAGCTCCACAGAGGCTGTGGGAAGAGGAGAACAAAGGACTAAAATGATGAGGAAGTTCTGCAAGCTGCTGTGAGCACCTTTAGCAAGCCTGTAGTCAAGGGCAGGCTGAATCTGGCTGAGTCCCAGGAGAAAGGAGCGTGACACAGATTTATCATCAATCTTCACACCCAAAACTTTAATTAAGGCACCTGCCCAGAAATTAAGAGGCACAGAACCTGATTTACAAAGCAAAGGAGATTAAAAGATGAAGGTGGTTTCCTTCTGCTTCTTGCAGTTCAGTGCTGTTAATGCCTCACAGAGAAAGGCAGGCTCAGAGACCCCACAGCAGCGTGCAGGGCTGGGGACACTCCACAGCACAGCCATTAAGATACAAAAAACCACCCTGTGTTTGCAAAAAGAAGCTTTTAACTTGGACTTTTAACTTAGATTTTCAGGATCTGAAAGCTGCCCCCATGCAGCAGTTTCATCAGAGTCCCCACAGAACAGGCAGATTGTCCTCTCTGTAATGAATTTTGGGGACACTGTTCACCACCCTCCAGAGGAGACTTCACCAGGGAACCCAACACAGCAAGGCCATGGTCCCAGTTCTGAGCCCAGAGAGCAGCAGTGCCCTGAGCATGAAGTGAGCCCTAGGGCCCCTCACTGAGCCAGCAGGCACCAGGTGGGAGGAAAGCCATCCCCAGGCAGGCATGAAGATGTGGGAATGCCATGGGGTGCACTGCCCCCAAACACCTGGGAGCTGCAACAACCCACCTGGGGACCCCAGATCTGAGGTAAGAAGGAAGACTTGGTCCAAAAGTCCTAGCTGAACTGTCAGCACTTGGCTGAGCTTAGCTTGGTTCCAGGCAGAGGAGAACGTGGGCGTTGCTCACGATTTCCCTCTGTTGAAGACATTCTCTGGGGACGGCTGAGTTTAACCCTGGGGACATGGAGATGAGGCTGGAGAAGGAGGAATGGGGCCTCTGGCCTCTGCAACAGGCTAGGCAGGAGCTGGAGCTGAGGGACATATGGCACAGAGGAGGGAGCGACGCAAGGGGAAAGGAAGGTGTCCTCAGCTGCCTCGCAGGCATCGCTGTGCAGAGGAAGCAGCGAGCGGAAAACCGAAGCCAGGCAGGAACGCACTGTGCTTGCCAAATCATGGGCTGCGCCCAGCCCCACATATGTGGCTCCCCAGCCACCCCTCACAGCAGCTTTACTGCTCTGTCCCAGCTGGTGGGAAATAGAACTTGTCCATGCCACTGAGCTCACAGCGGCACGTTCCTGCTTCTCCTCAAAACTCAGCCAGGCTGGCGTCTTCCCTACCGGCTCAGCCAGATCCCGAGCACAAAAGCAGCAGTTTCTGCCCCTTTACATGAGATTAAGGGATTCTCCCATGCTGCCCCTGCTTAATCAGGGTGGCTCAGGGCTCCAGTGCAGCTTAGATGCCACCTTTGGTCGAGCTGGGTCCCAGCAGCAAGACTGCATCCCCTGGGGCTGCACCAAACCCCAACACTGCAGAGTTCCGACAATTTCCTTTTGCACTCCGGCAAGGCGCCCGACCGTTCCCATCCCTAGGCAAACCCTGGCCATCCCAGCCAGCTTTTACACGGCTGCATGGAAGCCTGGAACAGGACGATGTGCTTTTTCCAGTGACTCATACTCAGCCTTCCCCCCTTTTTTTTTTCAAAGGCACAACCTCAGCCTTGCACCCAGCAGAAGCCACGTGCCCGCGCTTCGCCCCACCCAAGCACAGGGGTTGCAAGTAGCCTCCTCCCTCCTCCCAAACGCCAACAGCCGAGGGCACACTGCAGACTGAAAAAGGAAGCCGCCTAACTCTTAAGGCTGTTTTCATCAGCTTTCTCCTCTTCATCCGCCAGGCCAGCCTCAGTCACATCCTCATTTCTGCACATTGCTGGAACCCCCTCGCAGCCAGAGCCTGAGCTAAAACCACACGAGGAGCCAAGAAGCCTCCAAAATTGGTTATAACAACTTTTCAAGTAAGTAACTTCATTTTTTCTTGCTTTCCTACCAGTTTTGGGGCAAGACTTTGTAACAGAGGCTGACAAAATATTTCCTGCTGCAAACAACTTTACCCCTTCCCTCCTGCCCACTCCGGTCTCTCTTGGACAGGCATCATAGCCATGGAACAGAGGAAGGATAACCCCCCCCCCCCTTTTTTTTGCTAGCTCCTTTCACTTCTGCTTTGCCAGTTGTCAAGTGCTGTCAGGAAGGTTGCCAGGCAGTTTATCAGGACTATTTGCTGGTGTCTTTAATAACTGGTTTGGAACCCCTTGCACCAGAACGAGTTTGCAGGTTTAGCATCTGGCTGTGAACGTGGTGCACCACAAAGCTTGGCAGCTGGGGATGGAGGCCCAGCTCCACATCACGTGGCTGCAGTTTTCAGCTGGTTTGTCTCCTTTGCAAGGGAGTTTTGCATATGGAATACTGGCAAGATGTAGGAAGACATTAAGAGCTGCTTGTCTTTGAACTCAGAGATACTACAGCATGACTTTAAAGGGATGGCCGTGGGTTAGACACGGCAGGGAAGTGCAGCCAAACTTCTGCTCCTGTTTCCCTCTGCTGCTCCATGGAGAAGGGGGGTAAAACACATGAACTGAACCAAAGCTCTGTAGTGATGTAAAGTGCAGTGCATGAGCAAGTCTCCTACAAGAGACCATAAGGATTAAGGCACCCTGGATATGTTCTGTGGCTGCTGGGTTTGTGCAATCTGTTGAAGATGGTTAGTTAGGTGTGCAGGTCCTTCCTTCCTGTCTCCAGCAAACCCCAGTGACTGCAGTTCCCCTAAGGTTAGCAGCTTTTGTCACATAGGTGAATTCCCAGAGATAGCAAGATGCTTGGGGCTTCCTGAGATGAAACCCTCCAGGGGTGCAGAGCTGACAGTAAGTAAGCTAAGAAATTTCTTAAATGCATCTTATAAGTGGCAAGGGTGAGTGGGTGTCATACAGAGAGCATAGATACACTCCCCAATTATTTCTGTGTCCTTCAGAAGATCAGATGTGCTTTCCCCTCCTTGGTCCCCAGTGCCTGCAGTCCACACAGCCCAGCCCAGGCAATGGGGTGGTCATCCCAGTATAACCAGTGGTTACTGGAAGAAGGGAGTAGGGGAAGCTGCCACACAGGTACTCTCTGGTACTGAGGTGTGCAGTTCGAGTGGCTCAGTTTCAGGCCAGCAGTTAGAGGCTGAGCAAGGACTAGAGGCCAGAACTGTGACAACAGTTATGTCAACCAGCTGTGGGAGAGCTCATTCTGCCAAACCTAATCCTAGAAAAAACTACAAAATCGCTGATTCACCTCTATCAGCGTTTGGTGTTTCTATCCTAGGTCATCAAGATGAGCCCTGCTTTCCCAGAAAACCACTTTGCTTGCTGGTAGCAGTAGCCCCTGAGCATTCCCTTGCTCCTGTTGGCAATGGCTGGTCCTGCATCATCCTCCCATAACATATCTCTAACCCCAAACCTGCTGGGCCACCTCGTGGCACCTCTTGCTGTCTTCTGGTGCACCTTTACCTATTACTAAATATTAACTCATCAGGTCTAAAGATGGAGTTAAAAGCCACACACAGCACCTTCAAGGCAGTGTGGCACTGGCATGCACCTGGGCTACCGTCACTCAATGACATGCCTGGGGACACGAGCTAGTGATTGTGCTCTGCCCAGTTTTCCCAGTAACACCGCGTCTCGCTTCGTTGTAGGCTTGGGAGATCACTGAGCGTCTGGCAGCGATGATGACCTCAATCGCCTTTGTGGGAAATGACTAAAACCACAGCGAAGGAAAGATGATGAATGTGCAAATGACACGGGCAGCTACCTCTGTTCCAGCGGTAATTCTTGCTGTAACTGTGCTTTTGGAGAGCTTCCTAGGAAGCTGAAATGACTGCGCTTTCACATATTTCTTAAACTGAATCTTGATCCATCCCCTTCTGAAGTATCCCTGGTATCAGCAACCAGCTCCAGAAGCTAGGAAATGAGGCAAAAGTAAGGGACAGCAGTGAAATTGGTGTGGTCCTGGAGCAGCCCCTTGCACATCAGCCAGATCAAGGCTATTTCACCCCCCACTGGTGTGTCCCTCATTGCTGGAGGTGGGCCAGCACGGCCCCTCACTGCAGAACACATTTCCTTCCACGCCTGAAAAGAGATGGCTGCACTCATTGCTGAGAACTTTCGCTTCCTCTCCTTGTTCTTCAAAAGCAAGGATGTAATGATCTTCAATGGTTTGGTGGCCCTGGGCACAGTGGGAAGTGAGGAGCTCTTCTCAGTCGTTGCCTTCAACTGCCCCTGCTCCCCTGCCCGCAACTACATCTACGGACTGGCTGCCATTGGTGTCCCAGCCCTGGCCCTCTTCCTCATCGGTGTCATCTGGAACAACCACACCTGGAACCTGGTGGCTGAGTGCCACAAGCGTGGCATCAAGAACTTCTCTGCTGCCGCCACCTTCCTCCTCTTCGGCTCCATTATGGGCCGGGCAGCTGTGGCGCCCGTCACTTGGTCAGTTATCTCACTGCTGCGTGGGGAGGCTTACATCTGCGCCCTTAGTGAGTTTGTCAGGCCATCCTCCCTGGACAAGTTCCCAGCCGAGTACGGGGCTGAAGTACTGGCCAGGTTTCCCTGTAAAGACGTGCCAGCAAACCTCACCAAGTTCAGGGACGAGGTGACACGGAGGCTGAGATACGAGTCCCAGGTAGGTGTGCAGGGGAGAAAGCCACAAAGTGGGTAAGACCACCTTGCTGTGTCCTAATGCAGCCTTTCTCTTCTGCCTCAGCTCTTCGGTTGGCTGCTCATTGGCATTGTTGCAGTCCTGGTTTTCCTCACCAAGTGCCTGAAGCACTGCTGCTCACCACTGAGCTACCGACAGGAGGCTTACTGGGCCCAGTACCGCTCCAATGAGGACAAACTCTTCCGACGCACAGCTGAGGTCCACTCAAGGATCCTGGCAGCCAAGAATGTGAAGCAATTCTTTGGCTTTGTGGCATTGGACAAGGAAGAGAAGGAGCTGGTACAGGAGTTTCCAGTGGAAGGTGTCCAGCCAAGTCCCCAGTGGAATGCCATTACTGGCGTCTATATCTACAGGGAGAACAAGGGCTTCCCCCTCTACAGCCGGCTCCACAAATGGGCCAAAGGAGTGGAAGGAAATGGGCCAAGCCCAGAAGGTCATGAAATGCTCTTTCTGGCTTCTTAAGACAGACAGGCACTGGCAGCAGTTCCCCAGACTGCCTGGCAGGCCTACCAGTATTGGTGCACGGCTAAGGGATTCACTGGGAATATTCTTCCCAGCAGGATTACCCCCTTCTCTCAGTAGGTAAATAGGGACCAACAGCCTCAAGGTAGCGATTGATAATGCACTGAGCCCCTGGGGAACCCCTTCCTCAGAGACAACTGTTTCCTTACTGCTCCCAGAGACCCAGGAGGAGCAAGGGGCAGATGCACAGCTTACCTTCAGGCTGCCATAGCACGCTGCTGTCTGATGCGCCAGCAGAAACCTTGGGGACCAAGAAGTGGGCATGACATTTCTCACTGGGACACCTGCAGTCCCACTTGTCTCTCCCACAGCAGGATTAGCCCCAGCCATCCCACACACCTACTTGTTTTTACTGAGAGTGGCTGCTTACACAGTTGTGTAGTGCCTGTGAAACAGACAGGTCCCAGAGCACTTAATAGAAAGAAGCAGTGGGTAAATTCCTGTGGCAAGGTGGATGCAACAGCATCTGGGAAGGACTGTGTCAGTAATACACCAGCACACCGAGTAACACAAAGTAGTCAGAAAGACTGTGAATAACAGAGTTGGAATTTGGGTGGGATGCTCCTTTTTCTTACTAAAGTGCCTGGCAATCTCTAACAAGCCCAGTAGTGGCAACCATGAGTTTTTAAACCCAGAAGATGGCACCATCAGCAGAATAGCTTACACACGAACTGGCAAGGTGGAGACTGAGAGGAAGCAGTACCTGCACTGAGCCACACCACCATCCGCAGTGCACTGCATTTCCCATCCAACCACTGAATGACAGCCCTGATTCTTTGGATTGCAAGTTGCAGCATGACCTCAGCCAGAATGAGTTTTACATTTGTGTGTACGTACATGCATATACACAGTATATTTATGTGTATATACACAGGTATGTATTACCTAAGTGTAGTTAGTTAGCTGTATTAATGGACCATCTTTCTTAGAGGGAAAGGGAACAATAAAGTTGTCTGCCAAAAGACCACAACACATACATTCATCTGCTGCTCAGGGACTGCAGCCCTAGAGTGACAAGAGACAGAAGGAACAAGATGGGGCAAGAAACCCTCTCCCTATTCTTCTGCCACTGAATTTTCTTGAACTCTTTTCACTGTTTTAAATACTCCCTACAGAAAAGCAGAATGCCTTTATTCTATACTTCACCATATTCTGACAAAGTGAGGTCAGAAAAAATGTAAAATTACTGTCCTCACCAAGATGCTGCGCTGACTTCAAGACACCACACACTCACTTTTTTCCCCGAGGGTCAGCCCTACACACTCAATGCTGTCAAGAGTTGTCAGGATGATTAAGTTTGGTTTTCCTGCTTGCACTGTTTATAGGTATACATTCCTTCCACATTGTGCCACTCACTAAAAAACCTCGAGTTGCTCCAAAAAATTACTCAAACCTACAGACCTCATAGGAGCTTACACACAAGATTTCAAATAAATTATTAAATGAGAGTTATTTTTCAATGCCTTCTGAGTTTTTATTCAGGAGGGGCAAAAGGCCTTGTTTCCCTTTGAACTCAAGGACAAGGAAGTGATTTTTTGTTCTATTAAACATTTGGATCCTGTCCTATCTAGACCACTCCAGAATGTGAAGTTTTGAAGTGTCACCACATATTACAAGTTAGTAACACTGCTTCTTGGTTATTGTGTTAACGAGCAGCACAAAATTTGCAAATCAAGATACACAATTGAAGCAAAGGAGAGAAAATGTATTTAGAAACTGTTGTGCAAATACATCCTCTTGCATGAAAGAGCTGGAGGGTATTCCTTCGCATAAGAAGGATGGAATACTGGTTAATGGGCAAGGCATCCCAGGATCCCAGTTCATCTTCTCTACAGATTTGCCTTGCATTTGTGGAAAAACTTGGCTCCCAGCCACACCATCAACTAATCTGCAGGAGTGATCAGATGCAAGTTAAACAAAACTGCATTAACTCGGAGATGAAAGACTGTTTATTTGCATTTCTCCTCAACAAACACGCACGCCATTCCCACACGCAGCCCAGCAGATGCAAGGTAACTTGCTGAAACAAAGCAGTGTTCCTTACTTTCTCTACTTCTCTTGCCCTCCTCTTTCATAGCCCTAGTTAGTCCTTTCAACCACTGCCACTCCAGTTCCTTTTCCTCCTCTCCCCTTCTTTGAAGGGGAAAGACATGAAATGCTTGGGAATGGATTTGTTTATCCCAAGTATAAACCATGAGCACAAACCAGCTTTTGCTGTTTCCCTCCCTTCTCCATTAACTCCAGCCTCCTTCTGTGAGCTTGTTCAGCTTGTTCATTTTCCCTCCTGTTTGTTGGAGACTCATGTTTGAGCGGACAGCTGACAGTGAGGAGTAGAGTAAGCCACAGCACTTGTAAATACTTGTTTACAATTGCAGGACTAGGTTTTGCCTCCTGTCTGCTGTTGTCCTGAGCATGGCCTTGGCTGAGACAGCCCTGAGCTTCTAGCCCTCAGCACCTTCGTGAATACCTGTGTTCTACCCCAGATACTCATCCAACCCTTATCCCACATGGCTTTACACACCAGCAAAGGCAACAAGGCCAGGCTTCTCACCAAAATGCCAAGAGGGAAATCGAGCTGCCATGCCAGTTCACACTAGCTGCGAGCTCATGCTCCCTCTGCTTTTCTTCCGGAGGCCAAAAAAACCCCCGCTGCACAGCAGCCTACACAATGCCAGTTAAAGCACAGTTCCCAGCAGCAAGAAAGGAACAAACCAAGTTCCTCCACAGTGGAGGATTACACAAAGGTCTTTCATTTTCTGTGCTGACTACTCTAGAGACTGCAACAACCCTAGTAAGAAGAAAATACCTCAAAAGGATCTTGGTTTCTACTGCAATACTTATTTTTGTATTCTATCATGTGACTAATTAATCCAAAAGAAAACCCCACCATCATTAGAGCTGTGTTATCAAATAAAAGCAGCTGCTACTTGATATTGCAGGCAGCCTCCTTCTATATGAGAGCACTAAGCCAAATGTGAGTTACAGTACCCTATTATCCCTGGGGGCAAGAAGTAAAATTACTTGTTTCTGGAATTAAAATTTCAAAGCTGGGCACTCGCTTGCTAGTGCCTACACTGGATAACCACACCCATTTGCATACTCTGCTTTCCCCCTTAATTTCAGTTCTTCATCTGTAAAACATGTGAACACATCCACACCTTACTGGAGTTATGATCATATGGCAAGGACACCAGTGACACAGCTTATGCACCCAAGACACCTGGCTTTTTCCAAGCAGGAAAGATTTGGATTCTTTTCTTTTCTGCACAGAAAAAATACTTTTTTTTTTTTTACTTCACTGACTTCTCTTTTAAGAGATGACTACTGAAAATCAGAGGTTTTTGTGTCATCAGTCCCTGGCAATTTGGTTACAGTCAGGTGATTCATCACAACTGGATGCCTTGGGCTTTATGCTCTTTCAGCTGAAGCTGACAAGAGCATCCTGGGTTGCATTAAGAGTGTTACTATCAAGTCAAGGTAGGTCATGTTTCTCCCCTACTCTGCAGTGGTGAGACATCTGGGGTGATGTGTCAAGTATTGGTTTCCAGAGACATACAGGCTTACTAGAGTAAGTCCAGCAAAGGGATAGGAAAAAGATACTGGGACTGGACAATTTATCATACAAGAAGAGGCTGAGAGAGCTGTGGCTGTTCAGCCTGAGTAGAAAGCTCCAGATAGACTCTATCCATGTGTACAACACCTGACACAAGGATGTGAAAAAAGTGGAACCAGACTCTTCTTAGTGGTGCTCAATGACAGGACAAGAAGAAATGGGCATAAGTTAGAATCATAGAATCATTAGGGATTGGAAGGGACCTCGAAAGATCATCTAGTCCAATCCCCCTGCCAGAGCAGGATCACCCAAACCAAGTCACACAGAACACATCCATATTGTTTTCTACAAGTTCTAAGCACCTACAACACAGGCTTCATAGAATCATAGAATCAGTCAGGGCTGGAAGGGACCACAGGATCATCCAGTTCCAACCCCCCTGCCATGGGATACCCCATCCTAGATCAGGCTGGCCAGAGCCTCATGCAGCCCAGCCTTAAACACCTCCAGGGAAGGGGCCTCAACCACCTCCTCCAATGGCTTAAAGCTCTCTCTAGTCTCCCAGCTTGTTTTTGTAGAAATTCCCGCTCTCAGTGCACTAAGGATGTTTGCCTTGTTTAGTATTAGCCAGTCCTAGCATCTGTGAAGTCAGTACCTCTGCACAGTTCAGCATAATACAGCACAAAGGCAAGACTCTGGTCCCAAAAGCAGGATACAGGTGCAACTCCTGTGGGACTGCACTCTTTCTCAGCAGAGTTTATGTAGTTGGGTATGGCACTGATTTGGTTTGTAAAATGTAGGCAACAGGTCTGTGACTGTTACACTGAAATTTCAGAGTAAGTTTTTTCTAGTAGATTAAACCTTGGGCCAGAACTTTATAGATCTGCCTCTTCTGGCTCCTGATCTGCTTAACAACAGTGGGCAAATAACTTTTTCACCCAGTACTGAAAGCTTACCAAGCTAAGCCTAGTCTAATGCATTGGTGCTAGACATGTTCTGGAGACCCCAGCACAAGAAGGATGCAGATGGACTGGAGCGCATCCAGAGGAGGGCCACTAAAACAATCAGGGAATGGGGCATCTCTCATATGAGGACAGGCTGAGACAGTTGAGGCTGTTCAGCCTGGAGAAAAGAAGGGTCCAGAGGGCACCTTCTTTTGACCTTCCAGTACCTGAGGGGGGCCTCTGTGAAGGCGGAGGAAGGTCTATTCAAGAGGGTTTGCACGGCTAGAACAAGAATCAGTGGGTTCAAGCTGGGAATGGATAGATTTAGGCTGGATATTAGAAAAGAGTTCTCCAATGTGAGGGTGGTTGATTGCTGGAATGGGCTGCCCTGGGAGGTGGTGGGGGTGTCATCCCTGAAGTCATTTAAGGTCACGCTTAGTGAGGCTCTGAGCAGCCTGACCTAGGTAGAGTTGTCCCTGTGTAGGGAGGTTGGACCAGATGACCCCTAGAGGTCCCTTCCAGCATAGAACATTCCACGACTCTATGAGTTTTACAAACCAGAGCCAAGAGTAAGATTGTTTCAGTAGAATATGGGATGGCTTAGTCTGATGTGACATTTATCTTCACTCATCACAAGTGCAATCAGTGGGGAGTGACCCAGATCTTTGTTCATGAAGATAAACGTCAAATGTTATCTGTCTACATCCTCACATGGTGTCTATCACCATGGTATCTGAATACCTTCCAAAGCAATAATGTACACAAATTAGACCTAAACCAGTCAGCAAATGATCATCATAAAGATGTCACTGACAATTTTTTGGCAGGGGCTGTTTGGACCGAGTCTTTCCTGTTTCCTTTCATTCTGTAACAGACAGTGAGAGATAAGCTTGTTTAATTATTGGGAGGGGAAGGCAGGGGGGCATTAAAAAAGACAGACTCAGACAGTATGATGGAATACTGAATAAATTCTTCCACTTTCCTTCTAATTTTCCTTTCTGCCCAGGAGGCTAAAGACATGTTCTCTCATCTAAAGTCAGTCTTGGAGTAAGCACTGCCAACGAGGCCAGGTGTAATTTGAAAATATTTATGCATTGTCAGTTCTGGAATTAATCTTTCTTAATTGAATTGACACGAACTCATGTCTGCAGGTAATGTAAACTGTCAAACGCTCTGCCAGTGACAGCATGTTGGTCAGGGTGGTGAAGTTAATGAGAGATCTAAATTATGATGGAAGATCTCAGTGTTGGCTTTGGAGTCTGGTGTTTATAAATGCATTAGTAACATCACATTAGCTACAGGCCACAGACTCTGGAGTTCAGAAGGTCTAATTGTTTGTTTGCAGTTTCTAAAAGAACTGGGCATGAGGTTTTAACGCCTAAGAAACATTTTAGCAGCAGAGTTGTTGCAGTGAGATTTCTTTCCCTTGAAATGCATTTAATGGGGCTTTTAAGCATAATGTGTTTCATTCGGTAGGCAGTGCTTTTATAGTCTGGAGAAACTGGTTTTAAATCCACATATCAAAGATTTATTGACACTGTCTAGGAGGGCCTTCCCCATTTCCCCTGACAGCTAGATCAAGCGCCAGGTACCCGTTAGCAGAGCACTTAGCACAGCCTAACAATGCCGCTCTCCTTTCCTTCCCCTCATGGCGAAATGGAATTACTCCCAGGTTTCTAAAACACTGGGAGTTTGGGGAGGATACTGTGGAACAGGAATCGTGGATACTAGTTATGTTGAAGGAACAAAATTCACAGACCAGCCTTTGTTTGCTATGGGCAAGTATTCGTGAGGATTTGCTAGGATCTTCCAAGCTCAGTGAAGCAGTATGGGCTCTGGGTGATGCACCCAAGAGTGAGGTTGCAGACAACTTCTACTGAGAGAAGGTAGAGGCTGGTGTCTGCATAGCCTGGACAATCTGTCCTCTGAGATGAGTGCTTGCTTGTGTGCCACAATAAGTACTTGAAGGTATCAAACTACTTTCTGTGCTGGTTAGAGCTCAGACCCCTTTACTGCATGCAGGCTGAGCCCAGTGAAGATCCACCATGCATAACACAATGGATGCTGATTCTATTTTAAACAGCAAGGATTTTACCTTGAGATAGTTGGACCATAAGAGAAGACCAGACCAGTAATAATGAGTCAAATGATCCTGTCTTCCAAACCAAAGGAACTGTGCTCCTCAGTGCAGCCCTGGTGACAGAAGCCTGAAAGGTTTGAATATCAGTTGGGTATTGGGACAGTCTCACCATGGGTGGAGACTTCTGGTGCACCTGCTTCTGGTGCACTCAGCAGGAATGGGTCATGCCGTCTCCATTATTCTTTGCATTTTGCACACCCAAGTTATTGTTCAGAACTGTGTGGGGAAGTGGAGGCTCTGCAGATTGTCATACTCTCCGGCTGAAGAGTTGTCCAATTGCCGAGGTTGCTGAGGATTTAAGGCTGGGCCATTCAGTAAACAAATGACATGTGTTATTAACCTCTCTCCCATTACAATGGGGAACAGAAAGAGGAATAAGGGAAAGAGACTTAGAGGTTGGAAAAGAAAATGAAAAAATGATAACAATACAATGAAATCTACACAAATATGCACAAAACCAATGCCACACCGTAATCCCCTGATGACCATTAAGTCACTGTCACCATTGATGCAGATGCTGGGGAGGTCCCAGCCTGGACTCAGTGGCAAACAGGAACCAAATTGAGGAACTGGATTCAGGAATGCACAGTTTGGAGTTGAAGGCAGACACCAGCCATTGTAGAAGAGAGCTTGGCTTTTGTTCTCCCTCAGCTTTATACCCAACATGATGTCCGCGGAACGGAACAACATGTTAGTCACTGTAGGGTCACCCATCCTGTCCACTCCTCCCCACAGGTGCGGCCTCTCACTTACTGGACCCCCAGTATGATACACGAGATTTAGCAGTGACCTTGGTCTTCGTGGGAGCAAGTCTAAGCAAGAGCCTTTCTGCTGCCCAGTCCTTGGTAGTAAGTGTAAACACCAAGTGTCATCACCTGCAGAAGCAGACACTGTCTGCAAGTCTATGCTGGTAACTGCAGAAAGGGCAGTTGGTTAGTTCTGTTCTGGCTCAAACCAGGACACGAGGTAAACGTGGTCATGAGGGATCCCAGTCAGGAGCAGTTGTTCCTCTCTCCTTTTTTAACACTGGGCTATGGGATGTTGTGTAGTTCTCACCCTGACTGTGCATCTTTTGACATCCTTAGGAGTAATGGTGTCTTCCTTACATCTGTTTTTGCCCTACTTTTGTGTGTGGTTAGACATTTCCTTCTGTGAAATAAACAGGGGAAACATTTGGAAGTGACTAGTGCCCTTTAGAAAGGATCGCTTTGTTTTCTCAGGCATCATAAGGGCACCATTGTTTGTGAACGTTCTTTTTATCACAGGCTGATTCTTGTTTTGTAAACTCTTCCCCTCCCTCAAGTCCTTCCCAACGCTTGCATCTTTCCTTGAGCTCCTTAATGAGTCTACCTCTCGTGCCAAACCATCGATTTTAATGGGGTAATTTTGAGTCACGACAAAGCAGTTCTGGGCTGAACCCACCTGTGGCTCAGGCTGAGTCAATCAGCACCTCTGCACGTGGACATATTTAAGGGAGAAAAGCTCATTTAGCAGTTTCTGGTTTCGGTTTGGTGTTTTGGGTTCTTTTGCTTTGGGCTTTTTTTTTTTCCTGGGGGTAACCTTTTTGTTTGGAGCAGGAAGATACAACCACAAAGTCCCCCACCTTTCTGCAGAGAAACACGCAACAGCTGCCTGTTCCCTGAGCCTGTGGTGGAGGATGAGGGTGGAAAAGAGTCTCCATCTGTAGCCCGTGGATTATGCCACACCAGAGCAGGTGATTAGTGCCTAAAAATACCACAGCTTTTAAGGAGACCTGTGCTGGAGATGTTTGCTGATGGAAGGACCACAGCCTGTGAGAGGCCCCACACCAACTGAAGCTCCCGAAGGACCATCTTCTGTAGGAGTGAAACCACATCACCACAGGGAAGAACTCCGAGGAGTCTTCCCCTTGAGCTTGCAGGAGGTAGCAGAACTGGGCACGGGAAGTTTCAGTTAAGAACCATTTTCACTCTTTCTGTATTTTAGTGATGGTTTTTCTAGTTTAAATCTGATTTGTTTTCCTCGAGTAGAGTCTGTCTCTTGCCTGTGACTGTAAGAGGTGAGTGGGCCCTCCCTGTCTTTTCTGGTGCCTCTAAAGCCTTTGGCTAATTAGGGAAGTCTGTTCTGGGACAGGCCAATGATAGCCAACTGGTGACAGATGAGAAATGTAGATCTTTGGGAAGAAAAATGTACGTGAGAATCTTTTGCTGAACCTGTTGGAGAACTAGAGGAGGGCTAAGCAAACGATCAGAGGGATAGGAGATGTTATAAGGAGAGGCTGAGAGAGTTGGGGTTGTTCAGCCTGGAGAAGAAAAAGCTTCAGGAAGACCATAGTACAGCCTCTCAGTACTTAAAGGGAACCCATAGAAAAGATGTAGACAATCTTTTTAGCATGATCTGTGTGACAGGACAGGGGTTGGTGGCTTTAAACCAAAAGAGGGCAGATTTAGATTAGACATAAGGAAGACATTTTTTGCAGGGAGGGCGGGTGAAGCCCTGAAACAGGTTACTCAGAGAGGTGGTAGAACCTCTGTCCCTGGAAACATTCAAGGTCAGGTTGAACAGGACTTTGATCAACCTGATCCAGTTGGGAGATGTCCTGATCACTGCAGGGAGAGTGAACTGGATGACCTGTAAAGGTCCCTTTCAACTCAAACTCTTTTGTGATTCTATGCTAGCAGTCCACAGAAGCAGTAATGGTCACTGAGTAATGTCTTTTGCTTTCTGGTATACTTTTTTCTCCAGAAACACACATCTCTAGTG
The DNA here is from genome assembly GCA_028565055.1 of Phoeniculus purpureus. Taxonomy (NCBI): domain Eukaryota; kingdom Metazoa; phylum Chordata; class Aves; order Bucerotiformes; family Phoeniculidae; genus Phoeniculus; species Phoeniculus purpureus. The sequence continues at coordinate 14,531,569 of JAOXOE010000632.1, read as the reverse complement.
TTTTTCCTAATGTATCTTCTTACTGGTATTACAAAGCATGATGTGTCTATAAAGCCACCTTATTACAGGGCAGTGGTTCCTATACCATAATTCAGCAGACTGGTAATTAGTGAGTCTTCTTTTGATTCCGTCCCTGTTACTCATTCCCTTGCTTATTTAATGCAGACAAAGGAAAAAAGGACAAAAGATGCTTGCAAATGGATCGTATGAAAAATGCTGCCTCGATGGGGCTGCAGTCCACTGAGGTCTCTAGAGCTTGTGTCTTCAGGTTAGTGCTTGACTTTCATGCCAGAGTTCATTCTCTGGTTTGTGTCTACTAGCTATTTCCATATGATTTGTCACTATTGTCTTACGACAGGACTAGTACAGGACATGTCAGAGTAGACCAGTTCATGATATTCTGACTAGAGTTACATCTCATTCTCATAAGGTCTAGTGACTTTCTGGTTAAAATTACAGTAATTGTTTAATCCTTTGTGACTGTTATTGTGGGTCAGATGTAGTCTATATATATCATTGAAAAGAGGCAGTCCTGCCTTAATCCTGAACATACTCAGGAGCAATGAAAATAAATTGTTATTCATCCTTTTTTTAAAAAAACGAAAAAAGACTAGGACGTAAATTAGCAGGTAATTCATTCAGCCTTGCCCCCATGAATTAGTTGAAACAGTTCTAGGTCTAATTTGTGCAAGGCTTGGAGTAGCTTAGTTGAAACCATGGGTAGAGAGATCACTTCTGATTCAGATAGACGTGGTAAAATGTAATTACTTCATGACATTTTCTGGCGGGCAGGGTGGCACTGAGTTGATGTGATTATCTTGGAGGTCTCTTCCAACCTTAATGATTCTATGATTTATTATGCATAAAAAAAAAAGGAAACTTAAGGTCTTGGAGCTTGACATTGCCGTTTTGGTTTGTTTGTTCCTTTTTGCAGATGGAGGAACAAGGGTCTACTACAGCCTGGCTTGTCTGCCTGAGAGCTTGTGACAGCTCCAGTATGGAACCGGGCTTGTAGGTTCCTCTGTTCAGGCTAGATTTAGCTTCTGCTACCCCAGGCAAGTCTCAGGGCTTTCTGGAGCGTTGGGTTGAAAGTGCCATTCACCAAAAAGCATCCTGCTTCCCCAGATGGGCAAAGGATTTTCATCTTTACCTCTTTTTAATTGCTTTCACACTAAATTTTAACAGCATTTAAAAAAAATTGCTTTCAGATAAAAATTTTACTGGGAATGAAATTTGGAACTTCTGGTTTCCAAACTGGAAACCCATCTGTTGAACCAATCAACAGTGGCCTGCAGCAGTGGATGTGTATGAGAGAGTAAAAGCTTGATGGAGCAGGGGATCAGATGCTGAACAACTGATGTGGGAGGGTGTTTCAGAGGCTCATAAGCAAAGGCGAGGTTGATTTGGAGGCTGTCTGAAGTGAAGATATTTCTCCATGTGCCCCAAAAGGAACAAGGAGCAGGTTGGTCATCAGAACTGAGGCAAACAGCAGAACTCTCCCACAATTTGGCAGGCTGGTCTGGCTTTTGCTGCACACGATGAGTTTGGGGTTGCAAACCATTTTCTTTCCTCCTTATTGCTCTGAGTCGCACAAGTTTGTTTTCAGGGTCTTTTGCTAGATGGGGAGCAAGGGAGGTATGTTCTTTTTCCTTGCTTTGGAGGGTTTCCATTCCATTTTCCATTAATTTGCTCCTTCCCTGCTAATCTGGTAAGAGACGCTCAGTGTGCTAAGCGACCAGATAATTCTTGAGCCATGTATATGAGCAAGAAGAATTGAGATTTGCATGTAAATATCTATCCTCAGGTTAGACCTTTACATTTGGAAATAAGATCCTTTCAGATCTGTTTTCTCTCCATTGTTATGTGCTTTACTTAATGTGAATGGTGGATGTTTGGGGAGGGACTGAGGTTTATTTGACTATTCAGATTCATTGGCAAGGTTTAAGTCGGCACAGCATGGATCAGAGCAAGAGGAGTGGGGACAAGTTATTTCTAATTAAAAACACACACACGCATATACTTGTGCAATTGAAGGAAAAGTAAATCCTTTCACAGAGCTGATTGGTTTTACCTGTCTATTATTTGCTGTGTTTAAACTCACAGTGTAGAGGGGCAATCTATTTGGTTTCAGGACTTTTTTTCAAGGCAAGAAACAGAACCAAAACCTGGACTAGATCCCCAGTAACAGGGCCCCTTATAGCAACACCAGGTGAAGATCTCACTTGGAGCTCTTCACAGTTGTCCCGTTCTTCCTTGCATAAATACTTGTCTCAGCCCTTTTATTTTTCTTCTTTTTTTTCTTAATATCGCAATAGTAGCTGTTACCCACATGGGGTGTGGGGGCAGATGAATTGTGTGGTAGAACGTGCATGTTTGGGGCTAAATTGATCTGATGTGGGTAGGATTAGCTTTAAAAGTTTAATTGGCAGCCTGCTACTCCAAAACAGGAACTCCTTAGCACTGAAAAAACCCCCACTGACATCGATCTCCTGTGGCAGACCAGGGCATGTCAGAGGTCCGGACCAGGGAGTGTCAGAGGTCCAGAGCGGGAGCTCAGCGCTGCGATCCCAGAGGTACCGGCAGTAACCTCCGGGGGGACAGCGCTGCGGGGAAGGTGTTAATGGGCTGTGCTATCAGTTCCCAGCCAGGCAGCTATCGGAACAAAACACTTGTGAGCTCTGGTCATTCAAACAAAGGCTTCACGTATCCGGGAGTAAAAGCAGAGCAGTTTCATATACAAAACACTGCTGCGGAGTTTCTCCCCCTGAAATCTGGGAAAGGAGTGGTGAGAAATCTGGGATTTTGCTGCAGAAGCCTCACTCTGTGTCAGGGTGAAGTCTGACATTTTGCTACTTAACTGGAGCTTTCACGGTGTTAACATAAGCTAATAGCTGCCTTGCATATAGGGTCAGGGTTTGGCTTCTGAAAGGATTCTTTATCTCAAGTTATCAACTGGTAAGTTGTCATGTTTGCAACGTTCATCCTCAGTTTGGGCAAATATGTGGGCTGCTGGCTAAATATTTTTCTGTATTTTAAATCTTTTATTTTGTTTAATTTCATTTTTAAAATTTTCCTTGTTATGTTTGTCCTCCCATGAGCAAACAAATTCCTCTGGTGATGATTCTTGTGCAGCTGATATATTTTTGTTTCCCTGAGTCTGCCTGCAGTCCTGAACAGACTCTCAGGGTAAAGGCACTTGCTGACAACTTAGTTTGAGAACATTTTGTGTGATGACTACATCAGTTTAAGGTGTTCTTCTCAAGGCCATAACCAATCATTTCTTTGAACACACCATTGCGTTATGGTTTGAGAGATAGTACCACACTATCCTTCAAACTATAAAATAAAATATATCAGAAGTGTTGTTGGTGTTTCCTTTTGTCCTAACTCTGATTTTTGTTAGTCGAGGGCAATGGTAGGGGGAAGGACTAACTATTTAAAGTTAGTAACTCCACCAACGCTGATGCATTGTGGCCCCATTCAAATCGTGAGTCTGAAAACCGGCCCATGATCCCTTCATAATGACATTTTATCTGGTAACCTGAGTAGCAAGGTGTATGCACTCAAGGCTGGAAAACTTGGTATTATGCAAGGAAGGGCACAGCTGTGAGTGTACAGTCCTGCTCCTGGTTGCAATACAAGTCTGGGGGTTCCTAACAGTGAGCGTGGGATGTGGACAGTGTAAGAATGAAGGTGGGAGGTATTACAGGTCGTCTTTGTTCTTATTCATCCAAACGACGTGCTCTGCCAGTGCGTTCCAACTGTTACCCAAGAGCTACACTAAAATGTTGTCTTTAACCTTGTGTACTTTTTTTTGCCTTGTTTGAAGATTTCGAGGGGGAAGAAGGCGTCTTCACGCATGTGCATCGTTTTAATGTAGCCTCTGATTTTTTTTTAATGTAGGCATCAGATTTCTACCTTCTCTACCTCTCCATCTCTTGCTTTAGATATCAATTATTTTCTAGCTACTCTGTCACTTTCCAGTCCAGTTCTGACCTCTTATGATTTTCTTGCCTTATCTGAACGTGCTTGCATTCGATTACTTTCACTGTTCACATTTCAATCATTCCTGTAGAAGGTGCTATTTTAAGACCTGTAGCGAAATCAAACATGGATTTTGAACATAACAGGATTATGACCGATACAAGACTGTAACACACTTTTATTAATTGTTCCCTTTTCCTGATGCTTTACTAACTGCCTTTTCATATTGAGCTGTTGTCAGTGGCAGATCCAGTAGAGGTGTGTGAAGAGGTGTGGATGGGAGCTCAGGTGCAAATCTGTAACTGTTTTATTGCTGCCTAACAGCAGTTGTGCTTTAGCTTTATATAAAACTTCCCAGTCCCTTCTCTTCCTTTCTAGAAGTATGTGTGCCTTTTTGAAGTTGAGCAGGTTAGCACCTAATCTTCACCCTGACCAAAAGTTTCGGTACTTCTGAAGGCCTGAGTGAAGGCGGTACACAGTCTGGACATGCAACCGGCTGCAGTACTGAATGCCCACGCTTTCAGAAGTCGGTGGTGCCCATCTTCTGTTGTCTTACTGGATATAGAGAATTGGAGTCAGTCTGTTCTCCTGAGTAACAAGCGATAGGATAAGAGGAAAAGGCTTCAAGTTGCACCAGGGAGGTTTAGGTTGGACATTAGGAAAAACATCTTTACAGACAGCATTGCAAAGCAGCTGGAACAGGCTGCCCAGGGGAATGGTTGAATCACCATCCCTTGTAGGTATTTACAAGACATACAGATATGGTCCTTCGGGTACACGGTTTAGTGGTGGTACCTTGTTTAGTGGTGGCTTGTCAGTGCTGGGTTAACAGTTGGACTTAATGATCTTAAAGATGTTTTCCAACTAAAGAATTCTGTGAGTCATGTGAACACTGACTGGAATTGCACATGAGACTGGAAGTGCAGGTTAAGTTCACTTCTTTGCCTGGAAGTTTTAAATCAAAATCTGCTGCCTGGCTGAGTGCGCCATTACTGACACAGCATTGGTGGGACCGATTTCCAGCACTGCTGTGGTAGTAGCAGCAGTGTTGCAGAAGACAGTGGCGGGGAGGTGGTTTGGTCTGTAGCTCCCATGTGGATGCTGGCATCCTACTGCATAAGTGATCTGTGAGATGTATGGAATTCATGTCTCTCACTGACACCTCTAAGCAGCTCCCCTAAGGGAACTCAAAGTGCTTTGCTCTGTGTTGGCCAGCAACAGGGGATCTCTCAGAGGTGGCTGTAGGTCCCACTGCTCCATCCAGAGTGCCTGTGCACCTCCTGAATGCCCTGTTGCTGCTTCTTGTTAGTCCTGAAATCTTGCAGGTGTGGGAAAGGAGCAGAACTGCCTTGGTGTCTTTCATAAGCAATTATAATGCATTCAGAGGTTTTTGGTGGCCTCAGGAAAGTATGTCTTTTCCTTGCTGTGTTTCTTGTCAACTGATTTAATCTCAGCCACAGCAAAAGTTACAAAGGAGACCAATTTTACAAGGGGTAACTTTGTGGTCAGACTCAACTCAGTTTTTAAAGAGCTTTCTAGCTTTCCTTGTTTAGAGCACTGTCTCTCTAATTTGGGTCCCTGTCTGTATACACAACAGGCTCCAAGCCATGGGAAGGGCTGTGTCAAAACTGGAGTGCTATTTACTGGCTGAGCTAGCACGGACACAGAATTCAGCACCTCCCTCTTTGGTGCTGCTTGTGAGTTGATAAGCACCTGTTTTCTAGTGTCACAAAGTGGACATCCTACTCCTAACCAGCATAAATACCAGTGGGAGCCAGACTTTCTGTTCCTATAGAGTAGGCAGGTCCTAAAAGTGTGTAAAGGTATGGGCTTTCCAAATACACATGGAAGCCACGTATTTTTGGTGGAACTGTGTTTTCCCTTAACTACTGACTATGTTTTATTGTTCATCTCTATCATACGTGAGTTGTGTTTAGAATAGGAACAAAACAGGCACTGTAAGGACTTCGTGAACACACGAGACTTGGGATGTCATCTTGTGGTTGTTTAAAGAAATGCAAGAACAGCCTGTAGGTGCCAGTGAATTTACTGCCTCTGCACTTTACACGGGGCTGGTTTAGGCGCACTTTTCTCTGAGCTAGATAGTAATGAGTCTTTCTTGTACAGTTCATCCAGCCGTAAAGTACATGACAGTAGCTGCTTACCTCCTTACAGACCACTCCGGTAGTCAGGGTTTGGGGTGACTACTGGAAGGAACAAATAGGACGTCACTCGCTTCTTGGATACCTGTGCGTATCAAAGAAAGAGTGCAGCTGCTGTTCTTTGAAGATACATGATGTCAGAGGCAGGAAGACTCTGACATATTGCTGGCAAGTGACACACTGCTAATTATTTAGCAATTTTTTTTTTTTTGTTAAAAGCGTTTTCTGTTTAGTTTAACCTTTCCCTGTCTGTTTCAGCCAGCTGGGATCTCATCTGTTTAAAAGACATGCAGGTGCAGAGAAGGAAGCCTCGTGTAACATTTTCTGTCACCAGAACAGAGAATTCTGTCCAGACCCAGATGATCTTTTCTATGAAGCACAGATTCCATGTACCGGGGACTTAGGGCCTGGAGCGCAGCTTAACTGGCCCCATCAGCTCAAAATATTTGTCAGTCTGAGTTTAGGAAAAGCAAACTCATAGGAGGAATTCCTGGGGTTAAGTAATCTTCCTGTTACGTGAGAGACTGACATCAGCACATCCATGTTCTGCTCTTTTCTCTGTGCCCTCAAAGGATGCCAGCCTCAGCTGCGAGCAGTGCAGAGCTGCCCTGGCCAAAGTGAACATCCCAGCGGTTGGTGCAGAATGAGAGCAGTGTGAAGTTGTTTCCTGTGCAAGGCTAAATTTTTCAAACAGTTTAAACTGGGCAAACCAGCAGCTGCCCCAGGGATTTGATTAGCATTGTATGTAAATATTAATGGTCCCAGTTTCTTTCTTGTGGACATGTGTTTTGTTCGTTTCTGGAGTAGGCTGGGAGACAGAACAGCTTCTCAGATTTTGCAGGTATGTATTTAATAGTGTTGCGTAAATGTAGTGAAACTCTCAAGCCTATGCGTGCTTGGACAAACAGGCATCTGGAAGAGGGTGAACTCAAGTGAGAAGGGCAGTACCTGCCAATCTTCAAATGCCAGGTGAACAGACTTGCTCAGATCTCTACTTCCTTTCATAATTGTTTTCTGTGGAATGCTCTTTCAAGTTAAATGCTTTCTAATTACAACCCTTACAAGCAACACACTTTCTTGTCTCACAATGAAAATGAGGCTGCTGTGATTTTTACCATCTGCCAGATTTACGGCATTGATTGGGACAGATTTTAATAGTGGATGATCAAACATTGCCAACGCAAATTGCCAGTTATTTCTGGAGAGCTATTTTGTCATTAGTGAAGGGACAATCCATCTGGATGGTGATTAGTTCCATCTCTGAGCTCTCGCTCATAAGTCACACTTGAGCGTTTCATAACAACCAAAAAATAAGAGCACTGCTATCTTTTTGACAGTACTGACTGCTGCTTGTGCCACTCTGGCTAATGGGACTTCACATTCTGGAAATTATTTCATTTAATACACTTCCTGTAAGTAAAACAAGCACAATATAAATTAATATATAGAATAACGTACCTATTTTTTCTGACAAGTGCATGGTTATATTACAGTGCTGTGTTCTGAGGAAATGTTAAGTGGGCCACTAAATACAATGAGATTTCTCAAGATTAACTTGTTCTTGCAGGTATTTCTGTTTCAAAGACAGCTGAAGTCTTTACCCAGTCACAGGTGTGGTGATTGTACAAAATGCTGCAGGTTTCCTACATTTGAAGTACCAGAGAATGCTCGGAGACATGCTTCTGCTTTGGCCCTCCATAAAAGTGAGGTGGAATCCCAGACTATAACCTTATTTTTAGAGCAGATTATATTTTACTGTGCCCAGGCTATGCAGATCACATTACAGACAAGGGTTGAATGTGAGTTGTGTACCCTCATATTTTGATTCGAGACAGTCTCTAAATACAAAAACAATGAGTATAGTGAAACTACTCAACATATTTCAATTCTTTATTAATTTCTGCAGGAGCATTTCCTTTTTCTTCATTGTAAAGATAACAGTAAAATATCTTAAACTCTAAATTTATGGCATTAATCCTTTGATAGACACAGTACAATAGCTAGTGCATTGTAGTTTTGCAACAGCCAAAGAAAACCAGGAATTTGCATTTTACTTGTGGATAAATTTATTTAAACATTTGTAAATTACATTAAGTAAACAGTATATTATTTACTTCTCTGTGCATACGGATGTAGTCAAGATACATGTATATGTATATCGCGTTGTCAAGTCTACAGTGCAATAACTAATGATTCCAAGCAGCATGATACTGAAAACTTCTCTAGAAACAATGCCTGACCCTTCTTCGGTTGCACTGTGAGGTATCTTTGGTGAAAGTAAGTAGTGCTTGTCTTTCGTGAAGTTCAAATGCAAAGTTTCAAAGGGTGCCCAGTCGAAAGGCATTCTCTGAAGGAAATACACATTAAAAAAACAGAGAGAGTAACAGCAGGCATCTTTGTGAAAATTCTAGTTTGAAAGATGTGTTCATACTACTGAAGTAAAAAAAGGTACATGAAATGTGAGGGAGCGGGTATGCTTTGTTTTTAAAAAACACCTGTTGTGATCTCTTGAACCTTGGCTAACCTTGGTTAAATTTATCTAGCTAATAAAAAGGGTGGAGAACTTTTCTGAATTTGGTCCGCAGCCTGAGGTGAAACCTCTTTGCTATTTAAAAAGATGAGGTAAAAAAACTCTTCTTTAAATTGGTTTCACGATCTTCATTGACAAATAATTCTGTTGGGGGAGAAAGGAAGAAACAACAGTGATAATATAACGTACACAAAATACTTCCACATAATTTTGTTACAAATATTGACCATTAAAGTATATCGGACTGCATTCAGGATATGGTAATTCCAGTTAAAATGAGTAAAATATTCCAGATTAAAGTAGACTGAAGTCCAGATTGTAAAAATCTATTAATTATTTTTAAGCATGTAGATTATTAACACTTCTAAAGCACTCATTTACTGCATCTTTAGTTAATAGATTAGTTTGAACGTGAATTGTGACTCTTTAAGCCAATTTTTTTAATTGAGAAATTCTTTACAGCAATAACAACATAATCCCTATCTCCCTGCTGAAATGGAGTTGATAGAATCTCTCATCTGAGTCAGGAGTATATCCTGCTGGTGACACATACATAAGCCAGCTTCACACCCCAGCTGTGAGAAACAGTAATATTCAAAAGTTCTTACCGGCAATGAGTAGAGAAGCACTGCTACAAACAAGAGGAGAATCAGCAAGATGATAAGGCCTATAAAAACCCACTTAAATCTGCGCCACACAATAAACTTCATTGTCTTGCAAGGGTTTGTAAACCAAAGGAAGGAAGTTTCTGGTCGGCTGCATTTTGAAAGAAAGAAATATTACAAAAACCCAGGCAATACTTAAGCATGAGAGTATGAACACGTTAAAGCACTCCGGTTTGGAGACTGAGAAACACACAGGTCTGTAATACATGACAGCAGTTTCAATAAACACTGAAACCACCCTGCATGTTATCCTAATGCTCGCAGAACGAAACAAGACTGGCTTTTCTAAATGAAGTTTTGAAGAGGACAATGGTGCATGTACATCTTGTCAACAGCTCCACAGTAGTTAGTTACTACATGTTTTTCAGGCTAGCGAGAGAAAAATATCTTACTTAGGTAGGTCTAGTTTGGGATTCATGTTGGGTTCATCTCTTCCTTTACCAGCTGGCCTTTCCTCAGCTTCTTTTTCATTGACGACTTCCAATGTCATTTCAACTTTACCCTTCAGAAAACATGTGGCATGAGACAAGCACCTTATTAAAACAGCACAAATAGCACTTGTTTGGTACAGAGAGTTTATAATGGTACAGCAGAGTTTGGGATCAGCTCACTGTGTCCATCTGTGTATTTTCCATCTCCTCTTTAAAACGTAGTTATTTGTGACACTGTGACAGTGTCACAACACAGAAACAGAGAACAAGGAATAGCAAAAAAAAAAAAGACAGTACAGACAATTATTTTGTTAATTCATGTGTAGCTCTGTTTTAAGCCATATACTGGGGGGTTTTTTTCCCAATTTTAGACAGAAACAATTCTTCTCTTCCTTTGAGAGCAATAGGACTGTGTCTTTGCCAAATGACTAAGCATCTAATTTTTTCTAATGCTGTGGCTGATAGATATTTCTGAATATTTTTTCCCACTTATTAAATTCCAGTAATAAAGTTTTAAGGCAAAAACATTAGAAAGAAGCAGCAGAAACACCTGAAAGGCTTAATATTCTAGCAAGTGATAAATACACATTCATATTCTTTATGCTTTAGGACCTCTGAATGCTCTTGTTATCATGAAGCTAGTCTGAGTTCTCCATTATTAATTACATTTGCTGTACATAAAAATCACAGAATCGCAGAACATTAGGGATTGGAAGGGACCTCGAAAGATTATCTAATCCAATCCCCCGCCACAGCAAGGTCAGCTAGTCATACAGGAACACATCCAGGTGGGGTTTAAACGTCTCTAGAGAAGGAGACTCCACAACCCCCCTGGGTGGCCTGTTCCAGTGCCCCATCACCCTCACCAGGAAGAAGTTCCTTCTCATATTTATATGGAACCTCCTACGTTCCAGCTTACACTCATTGCCCTTTGTCCTATCACTAGGTGACACTGAGAAGAGCCTGGCTCCATCCTCCTGACACCCACCCTTCACATAGGCTTTAGATTATTTTTTTTTCTTTAGTCTTTAATGGGTCTAGGATACCTTGTGTTTCTCCTAAGCAATAACACGATAAATTCATTCATAGAATTATTCTATTGGCTGCTTAGGTGAGACAACATGACTCAGCCTGGTGCCAGATTCCTTAAAGTTAAATGTAGTTTGAAAATAAATAAATCAAGTATTAAACTCATTCTTAATTGATGGAGCAAAATTCATGAACTTGTATGTGCATGTCCTATTTACTTCTCCTCTGTCTGTCTACTCGAAGTTAGGAGCTAAGTGGTGGACTCTGGCAGTCTTTATAATTTGAAAAGCAAAGTGAGCACACTTTAAGTCCTTTTTAAGAAGGCAATACTCATACCGCTAGAACACGCGAGCCATCCTTTTCAACATAACACGGCCACCATCCTTTCATGGATTTCTGCTCAAAGAGAGAGGCAGACCGGGGAGCCTTCTGAGAACTGTCCACCTTGTATTCTGGAATCATATCTAGATTGCACTTCTCTGGAACTTTTGCTGGAATGATTGTTTTATGCAAATCAAGTTCCACAAAGCCTACGGGATGTATAAGAAAACAAACACTGCATAACGTGCCCAGCCATACAACACAATGGTTCAGCATCAACCTTTCCTGTCTCCGGGATAAGCAATCAACATGTAATTTACCCTCTTGTTTGTCTAAGGATGTTGTGAGGCAGGGAAGTGGGACACGTCAGGCTATGGTTAAGCTCAGGTTGCTGGTGCTGATACATTTGCCTCAGCAAGGTCTCCTCCCCTTTCTTTAATGCTAGATCACTTGTTTTTTTCATAAAGGCGTTTTCCCCCCCACACCAGAACAAATTATAACCAAATACAGCAATGTCATACTTATATAATGTCTGATAGTTAAACTCATGATTTAGCTAACTTTAATGAGGTTTATAAGTTAATTGTTTTCAGATTTTGAGGCCTGTATGTTTTGCTTGTGAGCTAAAGACCTTGGAGCTATCACAACACAAGTTAGAGAATCTTCTACAGAATCCTCATCAGTAGACCTGTATTTCTACAAAAAGTAAAGATTAATAATGGTATGAAGTAGATTGCTTAACCTATATTACAGACTTACATAATACTCTTACTTAGAATAGAAAGAACTCTTAAGTAATTTTACTTAAAGAAGCAAAATTTGTTTTCATGCACATTATCATTTCATGCACAAATGGGCCTTTATTGAGTGAGTAGTCACTCATTCACCCTATGTGGAAAAGCACAACCATATCTGCACGCTCAGTGGCTCACATTGTAAAAGCAATCCTTAGCCAATAGCTTCATGCAAAACCATTAATATTTGTATCTTATTTTGAGACAACAATAATTCTTTTCTTAGCGGTCTTACCAAGATAGTCATCCAAGGAGAACTTGTCATTATCCCATATCTGAATGATCAATTTGGGTGGGATTCTGAATTCTGTCTTGTCATGACTCCAAAAATGTTCCTAAAAATTAAAAAACACACCCAAAGCACCTTTTAAAAATAACTTTAGATTCAAAGCTGTGGTCTGTTAGTACTTGCGAATTCTGAGGTTAGAGTAAGTACTAGAGATCTAATCTTGCCTTTGCTAAGAGGAGACTGCTGTAGTTGTAATTTGTTGTTCCTCGCCCAAAGGCAAAATAAAATCTGCTCACAATACCAGTTTGAGAAAAGTATGCAGAACTAAGCTAAACTCTCGGTTTCAAAGCATAGATACAAAAATTATCAGACTAGTTACAATCTGTGTCTTAAGTACTGAAGCCTGTAGAAACACTTACCTTTTTGGAAACTAAACAGAGTTGCTCTGCTGGGAGATAGTCAAAAGGAAAAACAAATCTCCAGTTAAAGTTCCCTTCACCGTCCAGTGATCGGTAATGAACATCGGTTTTCTGCTTATTTTCTTCATTACCAGGCATCCATCTGAAATTACAGGGAGAGATGTGTCTGATATTTGCAGTGGGATTACACTGGTGCTCGTTTGTTTTGTAACCATGTCATTAAGTGATGGCAAACAAGCTGTAACATTGCATTCAGAAGGCTGGAGAACCTTTCACACCCTTTCTCAGTTTGGTTCCAATTTGGTGCTGTAAAATGGAAAAAGTGAATTGAATTTTTAAGACCAGTACTGTGTCAGTGGGGAGTTGTTGGTTAAAGTTTAGTTGGGTTTTTTAAGAAGAAATTGGATCAACAGCCCAGTAGTGTAGTATCACAGAATCACAGAATCATCATGGCTGGAAAGGACCTCTAGGGTCATCGAGTCCAACCTTCATCCTATTATCTAACTGCTAGACCATATCCCTAAGCACCACGTCCACTCGTTCCTTAAACACCTCCAGGGATGGTGACACCACCACTGCCCTGGGCAATCTATTCCAGTACCTAACCACCCTCTCAGTAAAGAACTTCTTTCTAACATCCAATCTAAACCTCCCCTGACGCAACTTGAGGCCAATCTCAAGAGATTAAATTCTGGAATCTCTCACTGCACATTTAACTGGTCAAGCTTCATCTCTTATCTGTACTTCTCCATAGTTAGCACTGTTTCAGAGGCTGCAATGTGCAATCAGAGAATCATAGAATCACAGAACATTAAGGACTGGAAGGGACCTCGAAAGATCATCTAATCCAATCCCTCTGCCACAGCAGAATCATCTAGACCAAGTCACACAGGAACATATTCAGGTGCTTTTTAAATGTCTTCAGAGAAGGAAACTCCACAATCACAATGGGAAGCCTGTTCCAGGGCTCCATCACCCTCACTGTGAAGAAGTTCTTTGTCCTTCTTGAACTGAGGGGCCCAGAACTGGACACAGTACTCCAGATGTGGAATCAGCAGGGCAGAGTACAGGGGGAGGAGAACCTCTCTCGATCTCCTAACCACACTCATTCTGATCCACCCCAGGATGCTCTTGGCCACAAGAGTACATTGCTGGCTCATAGTCATCATGCTGTCCACCAGGACCCCCAGGTCACTTTCTCCTACACTGCTCTCCCAACAGGTCAGTCCTCAACCTATGCTGGTACCTGGGGTTGTTCTTGCCCAGATGCAAGACTCTACACTTACCCTTGTTATATTTCATTGAATTTCCCTCTGCCCAGCTCTCCAGCCTGTCCAGGTCTTGCTGAATGGCAGCACAGTCTGCTGGGGTGTCAGAAACACCGCCCAGCTTTGTGTCACCAGCAAACTTGCTGACAGTGCACTCTAATCCCTCATCAAAGTCATTAATGAGTAGGTTGAATAGGACTGGTACCAGTAGTGATCCTTGGGGACTCCACTAGATACAGGCCTCCAACTAGACTCTGTCCCATTGACCACTACTCTCTGGCTTCTATCCTGCAGCCAGTTCACAATCCACCTCACTACCCAATCATCCAATCCACACTGCCTCAGTTTGGTTGTGAGGATGCTGTGTGAGACTGTTTTACTGAAGTCAAGATAGCTCACATGCACTGCTTTGCCATCATGTGCCCACCTGGTTATGCCCTCATAAGATGGTATCAGGTTTGTCAAGCATAACTTCCCCTTGGTGAAGCCATGCTGAATGTCCCTAATGACACTCTTGTCCTTGCTGTGTCTAGAGACAGCATCAAGGATAAACTGTTCCATCACCTTTCCTGGGAAGGAGGTGAAGCTGATGGGTCTATAGTTACTCAGGTCCTCCTTCTTACCCTTTTTGAAGATTGGAGTGACATTTGGGGAGGTGAGGCAGGCAAGGGGGAAATTGCCTTCTGCCATGGTCTTCCACTTGCCTCCACTCACCTTATTTGGCCGTTGTCCATTCTGCAGAGCCTGGCTCCACCAGTCTACCTCTAGTTCAGCCTTTCTAATGCTCCTGAGCCTTTCTACTTCCACTTGTAGCTTTTTAACCACATCTTGCAGCTGTGCCACTCGGTTAAGCAGATAAATCTACCTGCTCACACTGTACACAGCCAGGGAAAAGTGAGATATTATTGCATTTCCTGTAGCCTGTCACCTGCACAGCCTCATCTTGTTGGGGGACCTCTGTTTGAGTTCCCACATCCATATGCAGTAGTGACTGTTGCCTGGTCTTCCTCTGCTGCTGGGTTGACACCATTCTTTTTTTTGCCCCCTGGCAGCTAAAACTGTCTAAATCAAGTGGCTGGCTCTGTTGCTACTCTGTTCAGTCTGAGCATGAACTTCCAATTTCACCACTTTTAAAGATCCTGCAGCTGGAACCCCACTGTGTTCCTTCTTGGCTTTTCCCATGAGAGATTCTGACTCCCACATCTCCCTTTTACCTCCCCGCAGGTTCCTTGTTTAAAGGGACCTCCAAATCTGCCAAAAACCTCAATAAATAGTGTTTGGGGAGCAGACATCAGCTCTGTCACTGCTCTGTGCAGTCTTGGCTAAACCAAACAATCTGTAGAAGTTAGGTCTAGGCATCCCCATGACATTCTGAATGTTATTCACTTCTGTTACACGGCAGGGTACTCTTACCCTTTCACATAAATGTCACTCATTTCTTCCCCTGTGATGCTCTTTTCATCCAGAAGGACATCTTTGGTGTTCCAGACAATCACCCGCAAGATATACCTAGGAGAGATGTTTGGGAAAGAGAATTGAACTGCCTTTGTCAGGGCTGTCAGATGGTGCACAGTATACATGGATACTCACTTCTTAGCTTTTCGAGGAGTGATGTTGAAAGGAGGGCCTGGTGGTCCTAAGCTTTTGGGAAAAACATCAACCCACATCTGCAGCTTTCCCTGTAGCAGTGAAGACAGATGAGAGGTTGTTGCATACAGTTTTGTCAGGATGATTCCATCGAACTAATTGCTGGCATACTTAGTACTATTTATAGCCACAGAGCAGAGCATAACTTATATTTCGAATGTCAGGTCTTCTAGAGTTTAGAGAGGAACAAGCTCAACCCCTCCTGTTCTATAAGAATCTTCAAATGAACAATGCAAAAAAGTTCAGAAGATGGTAGAAACATTAA
This sequence comes from Phoeniculus purpureus, assembly GCA_028565055.1. Classification (NCBI taxonomy): domain Eukaryota; kingdom Metazoa; phylum Chordata; class Aves; order Bucerotiformes; family Phoeniculidae; genus Phoeniculus; species Phoeniculus purpureus. Next base: position 14,515,825 of record JAOXOE010000632.1, on the reverse strand, counting down.
TTCCTACTGAATTTAGTGCAGATTAAGTGCCTAAATAGTTCTCATTCTGTAGATGTCTGTTTTCTCAGAGATGATGTAGTGGCTGTTTGCAGCTAATGGCTTGCCCAACCCTTAATCAGATTTTGAAGTAAGGTGACCACTGGAGATTTTATTCTCTATTTCAAATGCAAGCCCATCTGTTTTTGCTGCTAAGTTTTCTGCTTGCTGCAGAAACCTTCTGAAAAATACAATCACTGGTGTACTAACCTGCTTTAGTTTCTCAGCCAAGTAATATTAAATTGCAGCCCTCTTTCCTCTAAGTGATACCACCCTATTGACAACATGACATAAATGCAGGTATGTTCTATTTCTGTATTCAAGAAACAAGAAATAAACTGGTATTACTCATAGTACCTGGGAGATGTTGGGCTGGAAGGTGCTATACAGAGTCCTCGTCTCCACATGCTCAGGAACCAAACCCTGGGTTCTGAGGATATGAAGGGCTAGCCGCTCTTCACCTGGACCAAGATGCTGATGCAAAATTTTGTTAGCTTCTGAAACAAAAGAAATAGAAAAAGAAATAGAAAAAAGAACAGGGGCTCATGAACCAGAATTTGCATTTGAATTAAAAAAAATTTAACACCAAATGTTTTACACTGAGCAGAAAATAAGCTCAGTGTATAAAAAAAAAAATCCCAGCTGAGTTTTTTCTCATTTCCTATAGATATCTGAAAGGTTTTATATTTGTATCAATATGAATTTAACAGAAATATAAAATAAGTGAACAAGCTCACCAGCTTCATCCAAAGTATAGTCTCGTCCCCCGTAGCTGATCTTTCTGCCATTCTCAGAGAGGACAGGAGGAGCATAGCCTTTAAACCTGGCTACATTTTGCAGTAATTGGGTTGGTTTTAATTGATCACGCCAGGTGTTCACACCTGAACTTTTAAGAAAGCAGAAGAAACACCCTAAAATTATTCACCATTCTGGACATTTACAAATCAAAGTGTAATTATTAATTTACTTCAGAAAGGGCAGCACTGTAACAGATTGAATTTGATACAGTGGCATAATTCTGTACAAGCACAGCTACCTTCCAAGACAGAGAGCTTTGTTCCTTCACATATTAAAACAATTTTTTCAGACAAATGCTTTCATATTCCATATGCTTCCCATGAGAAGCCACAGCATTGTTTAATCATGTACTTAAGATGAAGGAATCCCAGATTTTTAACAGACTGGGTACTAGATCTTGTGGATAAAAATTTTGAATAACTTACACGCAATACTGGGATGGGATACCACAGTGAGATCCATAACGAGAAAGGAATCTGTTCTCAAGATCAATTATGGTTTCACCCACTTTTTCATCACGAGTCAATGTGTCATAGTCGTAGACAGAAATTTTCAGATCCTTTTCTTGAGGCAAAAAGCAGCTGAGTTCATACATTCTAAACACAAAAATGTACAGTTAATGCTATTGCTCTTTTGAGCAATACTATTTATTTTTAAATTTAAAAAACCTTTAAACCCCTCACTTTTCAGTTTATTTTCAAGCAATAGCCTCTACAAGAGGATATACGTGTACTGGAAATATATGTTGAGCTGATCGCTCATCATGGCACCCAAGTAATATTCAGAGCTAGAACTCTTTCCATATTCTAAATGCACAACTTGCTTTTTGTTGTATGTATAACATGGTAGTTTTAAGATACATATATTGCATGACTTTGTAGAATTTATCCATGTGATACAGAAGAGCTATAGACTGGCCATCACCTGTGTTGTCCAGTGATTTCAAAGGGAAATGCCTTATGCATCTTCACTCGCAATAAAGTGTACATATAACTATGAATAGAGCACTGGATATTTCAAACAATGGTTTATCTTAAAAAATAGGAAGACATTCTAAAATACAAGAAATTGAAAATACAAAGAAGTTTGTTACCTGCCAAAAATTGGGTTCAGAGTATTAGGCACATAATTGTCTCTGTCTTCAATTACCTTTTTACTTAGGGATATTTTTATATAAGGATCACACTATTTAAAATAAAAAAAAATATATTGTTAAAGTTAGTCACAATAACAATTTGTTATTTAAAATACACTGTAGTAGAGCTAACTTATGGACATTCTAAAACTAGAAAGTCTCACCAGCCCATTATTATCCTGGGGTTGAAGCTGCAAAGCTCGAACAATATAAATTCTCACAATACACTCTTGGGGTCCACTATCAGGTAGCTCACGGAACTGACGAGGAGGAGCCGGAATAGTGGGATCATCAGGTAGTGCATAGATTTTAAAGGAACCCTAAAAAATAGCACAAAGATTCAAGATGTAGAAAATTCACTCTGCTAGGTTTGTTTTTTCTTGTTTACCCTACAAATACAAGCTTCATTATACATAGGAGTAGCAAAATCGTAGCTTCACTCACAGTTACTTAGAAGTCCTTCACTTCAGTGGGGTTTGAATAAGACTTACTATAAAGCCAGTGTAAAACAATACTACACTTTTGATAACAACACAGTTACTCAGTTTACTCCAAATAAGAATACGTAACACATACAGCCTACCTGTTTACCTCTCTTAAAGAATCATCTGAAGTCTGAAGGTTTTTTTGTTTTACACAGACAGAGTCACACAGAATTATAGAATCATGGAGTCATTAAGATTGGAAGAGACATTCAAGATCATCAAGTCCAAATGTCAGCTCAACACCACCACATCCACTAAACCATGTCCAAGTGCAGATCTACACGTTCTATTAACATGTCCAGGGATGGAGACTCCACTGCTACCTTAGGCAGCCTGTTCCAATACTTGACTGCTCTTTCAGTGATGAAGTTACTTCCTAATGTCCAACCTAAACCTCCCCTGGTGAAACTTGAGGCCATTTCCTCTTGCCGTATTGCTAGTGACTTAGAAGAAGAGACTGACCCTCACCTCTTTACAACCTCCTTCCAGGTTGTAGATAAGTTCTCCCCTCAGCCTCCTTCTCTCCAGACTAAGCAACCTCAGTTCCCTCAGCTGCTCCTCGTAAGACCTGTCCTCCAGGCCCATCACTAGTTTTGTTGCCTTCTTTTGACACACTCCAGCACCTCAATGTACTTCCTGTAGGGTAATGCCCAAAACTGAACACAGTATTTGAGGTGAGGTCTCACTGATGCTAAGTAGAGGGGGACAATAACTTTTCTAGCCCTGCTGGCCACACTAATTCTGATGCAGGACAGGATGATGTTGGCCTTCTTTGCCACCTGGGCACACTGCTGGCTCATGTTTAGCTGCCTGTCAACACCCCCTAAGTCTTTTTCCACTGAGCAGTTCTCCAGACACTCTTTCCCAAGCCTGTAGCATTTCATGGAGTTGTTGTGATCAAAGTGTAAGGTTTGGCACTTGGCCTCATACAAGTGACCTCAGCCCATCAATCCATCTTACCCAGGTCCCTCTGCAGAAGTTTCCTACCCTCAAGCAGATCAACATACCCGCCCAATTTGGTGTCACCTGCAAACTTGCTGAGGGTGCACTCAACATCCTCATCTAGATCATTGATAAAGATGTTAAACTGAGCCCTGGGGAACACCACTTATAACTGTCCACCAACTCAATTTCAGTCTCTTCAGTGCAACTCTCTGGGCTTGGCCACCCAGCCAGTTTTTCATCCAACTTCTCCAAATTAATTTTATAAATATATTTCACTCTGAACATTTGCAGGTGGAACTTTAGCCCTGTTCAAGACGTTATCTGGGAAGTTTCTGTTCTATAGGTACCAGGAAAGATCACATTCACAGGAATGATATTTCTCTCAAATTAACATTACCACATTTAGCGTGAGCAATGTGTAGCTGTACCTTACTTGAAAAAGAAGAGCCTGTACCTAAGTAGCACCAGGCATCTGCTGCTGCTATTAATGCATGCAGCTGAATTTAAACTGAAATGCTCTTACACAGACTCACTTCGATGATAACCACTTACATACAAAATATTGCATCTAGCATTTGGTTATTGCCCAGTATTGAAACTTTACCTTGAATTCTCCAACCACTGATGGATCATCACTGTCCTCAGATTTGCCTCTGTACAGTTTAAATGTATCACAGAAATCTGTTAAGCTATTAAATTCAGGCACTTTTTCCAATTCACAGTCGTACACCTTAAAAAAACAAAAGGAAGGAAAATGAAAAAACTCCGTAGATTAGAAAAAATCACACATAACAGCTCTACTACTGTGGTATTGCAAAGCACATTTTATGTTTGATGGAGTACGTTAAGGAACCAGTGAATTTGGAAATATTCTTACTTTTACGTTGAAATGGAAGCAAATTGAATGTTTGGAGAACAAGCTCTCATGCTTCACTTCCACCTTGTTAAAAACTGTGTTAATGGGATTTTATGAGTTTAGCTTTACTTTCTTCATTGGTGTATTTAGGTGTACTAGATGTGAAATGAAAGTGGTCTGGCTTGAACTTTAACAAACAGCCAGTAAAAGTACTGATAGCGTGTATATGTGTTTAGGATCTGTCTGGCACCCAAAGAACTTAAGGGTAGATTTCCATTTAACTGAAGGTTAACTCAATACATCTCTTATTAAATGTAGTTAAGCACAAAAGAAGCAAATACATTTTCTTAAAACCTTCATTTCTCCACATGAATTAGTATTGGATCTTTACAGGAAAGCAGGTACAATTACATTTTGAAAAGTATTTAGAAAAACAAAGAGCACAGCTCTGACTAGGTTTTGCACCTATAAATGTTGAGCTATATACATCTATTTTATCCTGACCTTTAGAGTGTCATATCCTTTTTTAATATACTGTCCACATTTTTCATGTTCTCCTACTGAAGCATAAAATTTGCTCCACCAATCAACAATTTCTTCCTCCTTAGAGAAAAACAAAATAAAAGTCATTTATTGGGAGATAAAGTCTCTTTTATGTCAGGGTATATAGCAGAAACAATGAATAGTTAAGTATACTAAAAGACAGCACACACTGAAACTTAGCAGTTATGTCATATTTCAAATATATCTGAAAGAAAATCAAAATTCAAATATTAAGACTAAAATAGAGGAGTCTCCCTTTCCCAGGCATAGGTATCTACTCTATAATCCAGCTGGGCTGACAGTCAACAGCCAGCCATCTCCAAGCAAGCAGTATCTAGATATCCATTGAAAAGACTGGTTTCTGGAGGTGCATTTCTCTTCATCTTCAGGCAGTGCTGCAGAGCTGAGCCACCTAGGTTCTAGATTACGTAAGTGAGAGGAAGTGAAGGCTCACTTAGCCAGTGCAGTTTTATTTGTTAATGAAAAACACCATCATACCTGGTACTCACTACAGGAACTGCATGACTATAAAAACTACAGCTGAAAACTTTCCCCAGGGTGTAAATCTGCTAGTTTGCTTTCAGCATTTCCATTTATTTCAAGACTGTTGCTACACATCATTCCGTTTTTAACCAGTGGAGATTCTGTGCTGTGACAGAATCTTGCAGATGGAGCTCTACCTTAATGTTTTTACTAAATGCAGTTGAAAACAAAAAGCAGTGAGTCTCGCCCTTGTAAAAATAATACTTCAATGATACTCATGAAACCTCAAGCTATACATTTTGTTAAGACTGTATTTCTGTGAGGTTTTTTCCAAGTTTTTAATTAAGTCTGATAATCACTTTGTTGTGCTATTTCTGTATTTATCTATGTGGATTACATAATAAAATTATTTTGATCCTGAAAACATTCTTCATTTGGTAATGAACAGTATTGTTTCACTGTGAATGAAGAGTGGATAGAATATATTCATTCTATGAACAGTATTCATTCACTGTGTAAATTCAAAAACCTTTACGAATGTCTGGACTTAAAAAGTCTAAAATGATGCTTATTTTAATATCTAGGGATTAGTATTTCAGTCTTGCATATTTTGCCTGAATTTACATTTTTACAAGTGAATTTTAATTTTTTATCAAGCATTTTTAGAGATTACTATTCTCATCCACATGCTTAAAATACGAATTTAGGAGGCAGAAATGATAGTCATTTTCAATTGGAAAACCTGTTCGCAATGAAAAATGATTTGCAATGAAAGCAACATGTAGATTTTAAGAAGTATTATACATTACCTTCTCGGTAAGCTGCTCAGGAGGATCAATGCATAAAAAAAAAAGAGCATAATAAAAACAACATGAAGGTTATGAGTCTTAGATTTTATTTCAGTTGAATAAGCCTTAAAAGTTTAGGGTTTTGTATAAGTACGTATGTAAAGTGAGTTACTAACATCAATAATTTAGTAACACTTCTGAAGAACATTCAGACACCATGTGAGTATTCACACCAAGAAGACTCAGACATACAAAGCTAAACCGGTTTTCTTATTGCATCTTTGCAATGTTACACTCTGGATTCTATTTATTTCACATTCCCTGGTTTCATTTGCAGTTGCAAAGCATACTGGACCTGATTTATTTCAGATGAAAAATGTTTTTAAGAGCACTTAGAAAATTTAATCTATTCCACTGATTGTTTTTCAAACAAATTTCACATACATAAAACCCAAGTGATTTTTTTTCCGTTCTGAATATTTACTGTTTTATAAAACAATTTTCTACTGTTCAACAGCCTTTTCCCCTTTTCCTTCTACCATCATTTGTTTACAGTTATTTACTGCATATCAGTTATTTACAGGCTATGGATTTTCAGGAGTCTGAAAAAAGTGGTGAAAAGTAAGGTAACAACTAATCTATGTGCCTATAGATTTATCTGTATAAATGTTACAACAATCTGCACAATCCAAAATGCTTCACCTGTTAAATCACAGATACTGTAATTCTGACCAAACAATCCATTAAGAGCAAGCTCCATGCATCCCATGATTTGGGTGTGATTTGTGCTAGTGTTCATTCATCATATCTTATTTTAATTTTAATCTTGTTTTTAATTTAAAGGCATAGATGTTTGTGCAAAGCAGAAGAAATATGCAAAACGTTTTATGAGGACAAGCCAAGTGCATCAATAGGTCAGGACATCATATTGACTTACTCCCATTTCTTTCTGTAATTACTATATAATTACTACATATTCTATAAGTAATTGTCTTGCTGGGATGTTGAGAGCAACTGTATACTAGTAGTCTTGTCTAACTTCAAAACAGAAATACAGTCTATTTTTTTTTCATATTTGCATGGGACTTTTGGATTTTCTAAATGCAGTAGGGCTGATTTATTCTCAGAGACCATGTCATTAGTGATTTGAAAAAATTACATCAGGTAATCTTAAGTACTTTGCCATATTTAAATTTTATTTTGCTTAAGCACTTTTTTATAATGTTGACAAAATGAAGGATTACTTGAACAATTACACAGTAATAATTTAAACTCCCAATTTAAAGCTTTTTCACAAAATATATATTGTGTAGAACTCTGAGACTTTCACCAAAGCTTTAAATTAGGATTTGTGGATTTGTTTTGGTTTTGTTTTTTCTCTTGATAATCATTCAAATATTTCTTCAAATAATGCACTTGGTACTTTTGTAAAGAAGAGGTTAAGAAAATAAATGAAATCTTAAGACCTTGCAAAAATAATTCCCAAAGCAAATAATGTCTTCAATATTTGGAAATTATCGTTACTAAAAATGGTAAGCAGGATATGCTCATGGAATGCCAAAACCCAAAGTAAAATGCCGTATGATAAGTTTGAGATTTTGGAGTGAAATGTTCACATGTAACCGTTATTTTCCTTTTTTAAATATAGCCAGCGACTTCAGTATAGATTGTTGTATATAAAGACACTAACACTGAAGTATTAGACCTTTAGAAAGGTTAAAGCTAGAATTTTGTTTACTGAAGATTAATTTTATTCCCCAGGAAGGAGACTTTTAAACAAAGTTTAATAGTGGTTAATTAATTCCTGGTTGATTTTGGTAATTTTCGTACACAGAATGCAAATAAGCTCAGTTTTTTGTAGTTCATACATACTGTACACACAGAGTAAGACTTTTGGAAGAAGGACATCTTAATACATGTAACTAATCATACTACCCTTATGACCATCATCTCCAAAATCTCTCTGTGGAACAGTTAACAAGAGAAGTACAGCCTCATTACATGAACATTCCTCCCCTAGACAACCCCATTGTGGTCATCTCCATGCATTAGGGAGGTACATACATACATGCACAGTTGTTGGAGAAGCCATTTTGCTGAGTGCTGTTGACATACTGCTTAAACACTGAAAATTGGAATGTAATTGATGAAACTTTGGCATTTAGTATTCTCAGGGTATTGTATGCATGTCATACTTTCCACAGTTGTACTTACTTGAATGTAAATGATTTTTAATATTCTTTCTCACATGGATACTGTTATAATGTATTTGGCTTGGGTGATGCCAAATTCTCAAAGAAATTATGTAGCTTTTAACATTTTCCTTCTTATAGCTGAAGCCAGCTATACAAATGCAATAAATTTTGTTCAAAGTGCTAAGCTTTCTTTATGTTTTTAATATAATTACTTAAATTGTTGAAAGGAAATAAAAACTATCTGCACCAGCTATAAAACTTCTATAGTAGAACAGAAGTCCTAATTGAGATAAAAGTTAGAGACTGTTCTAAAATAAAGGTTTAGGACAATTTACACGTGTGCTGAAAGTAATACAAGAACATGGCCTATGAGATACTTAAACTGGAGCCTGAATATCATGACATTAAGATACAGAAGAAGAAATAAAGGAAGAAGAGTGTTACGGCAGAGAAAATTGTTTCAGTGGTATCAGTTTTAGATGATTACATGGTAAGAGAAGCAAAGCCACAACTGATAAAATGGATTGCTGAAGATCTGTATTACAGTGGCTTTGATCATGTACTCATGAAAGCTTACACTTACTTCTAGTTGCTTTGTTTACAACCACTCAGTCTGTTCAAGATCACGCTGCTCTAATCACCACCAGCGGACAACTGAGTAATGTTCTATCGTATGCTTTCAGCACCTACTGATAAGTGAATCGATTCCTCAACTACTGAGCAAACTTAATCACATAGAAAGAGCTATAGTTTGATGTTTATGTATGAAAATAGAGGTTGAAATGATTAACATATTTCCATTGCTTTCCTGTAAGTTTGTTTCATCTGGCTGACAATTTTGCCGTCTAGGTAGTTTTTCAGAAATGACAAATCTGAAGAAGAAAGTCAAGCATCAAATTTCAAAGCCTACCTGAGCTGCTAGCAGTGGCTGGGTATCTTCCATTTCAATTACTGTATCATGGCGAGGTGCAGCTGAGAGCAGACTAACTGTAAGAAAAAGATTTTGTTAAGGCACTATGGACCAGGAAAAAGAGCTTACCAAACATTTTCATCAGGTTTGAAACCCAAACAGTTACAGAAGATGTAAAATAATCCATTTGCTGTATGTTTAATCCTCTAAAGTTGCCTGTTTTTACTAAAAATACACAAAATATTTTTGTGCAGGCTACACAAACATTTCTCAAATATATAGAGTTTTTAAAAGAGTAAAACTTGGAAAAATATAGAGGAATATGTCATTGTATTGTCAGCTGTATATTTGCTGCAATATTGGATCATTAATTTAGTACTTAGAACAGGGATGATCTGCAGGTAGCTAAATTCTAAGTTGATACTCTAGAGGATCTTTGGGAAACCAGCAGACAAAGCCTGAAAGTGGACTTGCCTTTGCATTCTGTACTTTTACACTCCACAGAATATTGCATTAATTAATGCGCTGAGTTACATTCTTTTCTTTCAGATCACATTATCTCCAAACAAGTACACAGCACGAGACAGCTATTCACCAGTCTGCAGAGTAAATGCTTAACCTTGGTTATTCTCACATCTCATAAGAAAGCAGAACTCATCATTTCCCAGCTGTCTACCTTTCAGTTGAGGTGCAATATCTTCTTTAGTAGTGTAAGGGTCACAGCGAAAGCTTTCCAGTAAATCAATAGTACACTGTCCCACAATGGGCTTCCGTCCAAATGGTCTGTGGTCTACTACTTTAATAACAAGAGATGGACTGTATAACTCTTCTTTTGGCAACAACTGAAAACAGAAGTTAGAGATTGTTTATAATGTAGGCAGAAGGAAAATGAAAAAAAAAAAAAAAATTTCCCCTATAAACTAAAGCTGTTGCTTCATTTAATATTGAACTACTGTTCTATTGCGATATAGCAGCTTCCATCATAGCAACAGAAAAGCAGACAGACATCTGTGGATAAACTGATAACTTTTCAAGTAAATATACATATGTATTACACTAGACTGTGGATATAAAATTGTATGATTTATCAGGGACTGTACAGATGTGTACATGAACTTCATCAGAATTTTCAGGCTCAGTACATTGATTATATCAAGTCAAAAAAGGATGTACAGGTTTTTATGTTCATTCTTGCATAACAAACCATTGAGCTTTAAAAGCATGGGAGAGCTGATTTTGCCATAGATAGCTGGCATATAGTTTTTTGCAACGTACAACTTTCATGAAGAGAACAGAAGATGGAAAATTTGGTGTCTTCTTGAGGTTTTTGATCACCACAGATTCCACCATTTCACCCCCACATTCCACAATGAGACTTGGAGACAGAACAGGTGCTAGTTGATAGTTTTTCATGTTCCGCAACCCCCAGGCTAGAATCTGTAAAATAAAATCCAATATAAGCAAAAGTGGGACAGGTATCAACATGCTTAATATGATACTCAAAAAGTAGTAAAGAAAAAATTAAATCTTCAATAACAAAATGTGGCCGGCTAAATATTTCACGGTTGTTATTCTAGGATAGTTAATGAAAAAAAATAAACTCAAAAACAGTTAAAGACAAGAATCCCTCATATTTCTTATGATTAAGTACCTTTTTCTTGAAGCAATTGCAAAAATTTAATATCTGGATGACAGATAATGATGGAGGATGATATGACTGCACTTGTATTCAGTTAGTTTAAGAATAAACTGTACCTCAACAGCAGTGAGTTGAACTACTGGTCTGATTCCTTGAGGTACCATGTAAAGCTTTGGTGCTCTTTGCGATGGAAGAATAGGAAGGTTGGTGCCACCCTGTTAAAACACAAACAAGTATTAATTTATCTCATCTTCCTTTGATTAAATATCTTGCAAGAATTATAAAAAAATACATATATATTACATATACATACCAAAAAAATTATATAAGAAATACATACCTTGTCCTTCAAAATAAGTTCTGCAGCAAAAAGAATGTCTCCACTGGCTTTGCCATTATTTATTACAGGATACCAGAGAAGTTTTGGTGTGATGTCCTCTTCTGGGATTAACTTGATCATGGGAGAACAAACACTTCTTCCAAGGAATTCGTCTTTACCCTGTAATTGAAAATAGCAATGATAGCCATTAACATTGTTCTCAACCGTAGAAATAAAGTAATCAGGGCAAAAAGCATTTACTTACTACTTGGTCACTGTCAAAAAGTTCAATGACAACTTTAGGTGGATTTTGGGCTACTGTCTGTGGGTCTCCATAGATCTCAATTTCATTAAATATGAGCGTTTGGTCCCATGTAGGATTTAAAGTTGAATGAATTATCTCAGTTGTTTTGCTTTGGTGGAGGAAAGAAACATGAGCATATGGATCTGAAATATCAAACAAAGATCAAAAGCACAAAGATCAAAATCCCATCAAGCCTTAAGATATGCAAGCACCATTTTTATCAAATCCAGTATGTTATTTTTCTTTTGTCATTACCAGTTCTGTAAGTCATTTGATATAAAACAAAAACCCACACATCCATACAATTTACATTTAATAAAGCAAATTCCAGCTGTAGAAAAAATTAATTTCAGAAAACATCACTAAAATATTTATAGTTCTGCACCTTCTGCATTATTAACAAATGTGTTACACTTTATTATTAATTAAAACAAGGAAAAAAAGTAGGATGCAAATGGAGGTTGATGGAGAAAGAAAATTCCAAGCTGCCCATTTCATATGGGCTGAACTTATTTAAAGGAATTGCAAAGCCATATTTTTACAGAATCTAATTTCTTTTTGCTTTGTGACTTCCCAGTGGAATTTTAATTCTAATTAGCAAAAATTAGATACAGAAAAACCTGAGTATTGAATTAGCCTGACAAGGAAGACACCAAATGGATACAACATTTTAAGAGTATCTAAGAGCTGGAACTAAAAGGGCAATAGGTACACTTGCAGAAAAAGACAAAAGCCATGCTTACTAGTAAAGCACACCATAGTTTACTGAAAGTTCATCTCAGTAATGATTTAATAAAATACTGAACTCTTGAGAAGCAGTCGGTGACTTAACAACCATCCAGTTTTCTTCGTAATTCCTTTTGTGCAAGCTTCCGGCAGGAACAGCTTAGAAGTTTATGTAGGCTTTGGTTAGAAGAAGTAGCTAAGGCATAGGGAAGGGATTGGTGATGGGAAATGCAGACCTTCCCTCACTGAAAATTCATTGGCAGCTGCAGCAGCGTGTGCTGCATGTTCAAAAGATAACTTTTTATAGCACTTCTGGGGCAGTACTAATCAAATCTGGATTGTATGTAATTAAGCTGAGATTTCTTTTATGCACCAACTGTAAGGATTTAAGATACTCTACAACTAAGTCAAGTTACTAGTTCACTTCAGAAGTGGGATTTCTGCACCATTAGCTTGACTTTTCCATACCTGAAAAACTGTCCTTGTCTAAAGCCATGAGATTTCTTGCCTGGTACACATAACAGCGAAGGTGGTATGTATACACTCCTGTATCAGAGAAATGAAAAGGGTTCAACTGCATTATACAGGCTTCTTTTCTGTAATGAAGATATTTTGATATTGTAAGAATGCCTTTACACATTTTAACACCAGCACAAGCACTGTAGTAACATTTCTGCTTTTCATTTCTAGTGACAAATATACTAGAGCTACTACTTGAGAGCATTTATTCCAACACAAAGCAGAAATGAAAAAACCCCACTCATGGTACTTGGTCTTTTTCACTGTATGATGATACAAAAATCCTTCTATTCAAAAATTCCTGTTTGAAACAGTGTGGTAATGCAGCTCCCCCAAAAAGAATCTAGAACTGGGCATTCAGCACTTGCAGAGACCTGGAAGTTCAATAGTTTTAGCTGTTACTAAACTTATTCTAGTACTGTGTCTTCACAGAACCACAGAATTACAGAACATTAGGGCTTGGAAGGGACCTCACAAGATCATCTAGTCCAATCCCCCTGCCACAGCAGGATCACCTAGGCCAAGTGGCTAAAAGATTTTCAAATTTTTAAAAATCACTGCTGGCAAGGTGCAATTCCTCAAAAGGAAAATGTGAGAGTGGCCCAAGCCCAGGATGGGATGTGACTAAGTTACTACAGCTTTTCTGTAGAAAATGTCAGCTTTAAAGACCTTTCAGCCTTTAGAAAAACCTGAGCCACTCAGAGCTTCAGTGAGCTGAATCCTCTAAACACTGTTGGAAAAAGATGCCAATTTCTCCCTGTTATGGTTGTTATTTAAAAGAAACTGTAATAATCTTCCTCAGCTTCTGAAAGACAAGATTTAAGATCTAGGCACCCACTTCCAGAAGAAAGATCAAGGTCTGTAGTGTCCAAACAAAGACAGGTATTGCAGTCAGAGATCATCAAGAAGGATGTTGACAATTAGAAGTAGATGGGATTGGGCTATGCTTGTGTCAAGTAACACTGGTAGCTCCCACCATAATGGCCCTGCTTTTGTGAATCTCATTACAGTGATTCCAAGGCATTTCAAGCCAATGTAGGTTGGCAAATTTACAGTTTAATTCACTTTGCCAACTTAACTACCTGGTTTTACTGCTTCTTCTGGGTCAGGAATGCGTCTGTCCTCACACTGAACTGATTTAGTTAACTAAACTAGCAAATCATTAACTGCACCTACATCTTCCCTGCTGGCTAAGATCCCTGCATTGCCATGGAGGGACTCAAATGCTAAAATACATTATTTAAGTGACATCTTAAAATTCAGGTGCTGCAATAGCTAGCTTAGAATTCTCATCTCACACAGAGTTTAAAAATGTCTGCCTCGACAGTGGACTGAATTACTGAAATAACTAATTTTTTTCTTAGTAGCATAAATAGGGCCCAATCAAGGATCAGATAATAATTTTAACAAAAGTTACATAAACCTAGATGTAAACCACAAATTCTGCTCAACACCAGGGAGCAACAAGACATCATTTATAAGAAAGGAACTGTTAACCTACTGTCAAAGTAGCAGGAAACAAGTGGTGTATTGGCACCAAACACTTTTGTAGCCAACTCCTTGGTTTTGTCTGAACTCTTCCCTTCTCCATCATCAACAGTAGTGTCTGCTCCCTGAAGTTACATAGAGGAACACATAAACACAAAAGAAACCTGTTGAAGGTGAACTCTGTGTGTGTTAGTCTCCTTCAGGGCAAGCAAAAATTTAGTTTCCTGAGAAAATGTACATTAACAGATAACTATTCATGTCTGCAGGTAATTTGTTGTAATTGAAGTGCAGAAAATACAGCTACCCATTTCATCTTACTTTCCAGAATGTCTTATTTCTGAAGATAAAAGAGCTACCTATCAGCCCTTACTGAAGAAGAGGTTGCAGGTCTTCCGTACTGTGCCGTTGCATTTGACAATGCATTCACAACACGTTCTGGCATCTCCAACACTTTGCTATCCTTTCTTGTGTTTGGTTGGTCATACACGCAAATATTAATCAGAGGTGGCCATTTCAATGCCTGTTGTTTATTGTGCTGATGGTAATACATCTAAACTATGTACATTAAAAGCTTGAAGTACCTTTTCACTTTACTTACAGAAGGCTTATCCAGTAATTTAGCCTTTTGCTCTAAATCTCAAAAAATAAAATAATAAAAAATTAATTTGAAAATAAAGTAATAACCAACTCGTGCAAGAGTCTCTATGCCAACTTTAATGGTCCCTTTTCGACTTGAAACAATTTAAGCAATATAAATTGTATTAGATCCTCAGGTATATAGCAATCTAACATTTTAATGATTAAAATACCTGATATACTTAATAAATTAACAGACTGAACTTAAAAAATTTTTTTTTATGCTCTATCCCTTACCAAAGCACCTTCAAGTTTAAAGATTGCTGCTGCACCATGTGTCTCTGATGGAGCCATTTTGCGTCTCCATCGTCTTCGACGGAAGGTATCAGAACTGCGTTGCTTCCAGTGAAATTTCCAGCCAATCAAGGAAGCATATTCCCATCCTTCTTGATCTTCATAAGACGGCATTCCCTGGAAGACACAAATCCTTGTTATCAACAGTGCTGTACAAATGTAGTGAAAAAAATTCAGCATTTGCTCTGTCTGGCACAATAATTATCACTCATAAACCAATGCTGGAAACATCATTTTACAAAGAGACAAAGTAAAGAAATTAACTAAAATATACAAAGTTGTTCCAGGTTATTTTGCCTTGTATTAATTCTTTTCTTTATTCAGGAAATGAGTAATCTCATGTTGATGATATTTTTTTGGAAAAGAAACTCAAACTGTTACAATAAGCCTCCAACTGCATTTCTTTTCTGCTTACCCTTCCTGCTGTTACTGCTTGAGCTGGATCTCTCTTACGTTTCCGTACCAGCCTTCGTCGTCGATGTGTGTGGTACATTTTCTCTGCAGCAACCCACGACTTTGGTTTAGTGTCTGGAGGAATAGTAATTCCATATTCCCATCCTAAAACAGGAATGATTATTTTGTGTATTTCCAGAAACACAACGAAGATACAAAGAACAGTATGGGAAACATACATAAAGCACCAAAGCTTTAGTTCCACAAGACTATTTGATACTGCAAACCAAATGCCCGGTACCTAGAGTGTACCTGATGATTTTTTACAATGACACTGTATTATAAAGTATGTGACAACTACAATCTCAGCATTAAAACATATACAATACAACTTAGGTTCTTTCCTTTGCATTCTCATTTTAAAATAATTGCTAGGTGTATTGATATCACATTGTCATACTTCAACACTCATCCTTAATTTTAAATGAGCAGAACGTTGTGTACACTTGTAACTCCATCAGCCTGGATTTTGAAGGAACGCCAACTATTTTAACTCGGATCATACAGCTTTAAGAATTGGTAAACATGTTGTTGTATTTTGGCTCTACATATTATAATTCAGTTGTCAGGTATCTAGGACTTAGATGCTTATTTAGATTGATTTTTTTATTAAAAGCTTACTGCAGAGTCCTACCATAGGTTTCAGCAAACAGAGATATTAGTAGTCTGATAATGAAATTTTTTTTCAACACAAATATCTATTTGTTTCAATAAAATTTAAAAGCAATAACTGATAATTTTCTGCTATTTCACAACAAATTAAAATTCATTATAGGTTTGTAAAGTTCTGGGCTTTCCAAAATATTCTACAACCTTCCCTTTTACTGTTACCAATCATTATGGTTTTGAACTACCAAATAAATGTCCTGTAAATTCTATGCTATGAAAAGCTGCCTTTTCCTTTTGCTGTGGGTAGTTTATATCACAAGTTCCTAAGCTGGTTAACAAGAATAGTAGCTCTATGCACTTAGGATTTTCTAACCTGATCAGGTAAGTAGTACATCTAATCTGAAAAACTGTCCAGCAGCATCAGATTCTTCACAGAAAGAATTTG
The DNA here is from genome assembly GCA_028565055.1 of Phoeniculus purpureus. Classification (NCBI taxonomy): domain Eukaryota; kingdom Metazoa; phylum Chordata; class Aves; order Bucerotiformes; family Phoeniculidae; genus Phoeniculus; species Phoeniculus purpureus. Next base: position 14,499,219 of record JAOXOE010000632.1, on the reverse strand, counting down.
AAGTCTCTTTCCTTTCAGAATTGCTTAGTGATCACTTTCATACTGTTAAGATTTCATCATGATCAGTATTGCATGGCTCCCTTCCCACACAATGTCAGTGCAGTTATTCTGCTCTCAACAATAAAGGAATCCTTGTGACACATATGTGTGGTGTGTGACCAAAAGAAACATATTCCTGACATCCTTTGGTCCCCAGACCTGACTCACCTCTTAGCATTGCTGGCACCGCCTAGCTTTTTAGCTCTTTGTGGAATTATCAATAGGTCCAAACCACATTTTGTTAGTGCAATTATATAGAGAGGCTTCATGTCTCAACTTCAGCTTCTGACATCTCTAAAAAAACCCCATCTTAATTACTGCTACTTGTCCACATCTTACAGGCCCAATCCTAAACACTGGACCCAGAGAAAATATTTTGAAAGCTTATTTCTAACAAAGACTGGTTCTATTTTCAAGCACACTGTTTATACAGTTTTCCCACCTGGAACCTCTCATGTTAGTGGACTGTTGATTGCTATAGTTTTCTTTTTTTTTTTAATTTGTCAAAGCTTTTGGCTCTAAATCTTCATCAGCTGCAGCAGCTAACACCAATGGACAGCTTTGTAGATTATGTGATTCTCTCTCTAGTAGGCACTTGGTAAGATATACTGTTCAAAATACTTTTAAAATCCCTTTTGATCCAATAAACTCTCAAGGAGACCAGTGAGTTTGTTGGAATGCTAATTAAAATGAAAACAGAATCATAGAATGGTTTGGGTTAGAAAGGACTTTAAGGATCATCTGGTTCCAACCTCCTTCCATAGGCAGGGACACATCCAACTAGATTGGGTTTCTAAAAGCCCAACCTGACTTTGAACACTTATAGGGATAGGGCATCCATAGTTTCCCTGGGCAACCTGTTCCAGCATCCTATAGAATCAATAGATTGAAACATAGAAATAAAAACAGATGCAGACAGTGATGTTATTTTATCTGATTCCTTAAGCAAATGTTATCTAAATATTTCCTTTATGTTTTTTCATAGGTGAACCACTATCATGCTCAGGACACAGCTACAAACTTGACGTGTGTCCTCCTTCACTAGAGACTAAGACAGACGGTCCTAATAATCAGCAGATGAACAGTAAACCTTACCGTGTTCATCCACTGCTCGATTTAAATCAGTTTTCCAAGCGTCATCTTCCCACATCCATCCAAGAGGACAAGTGAACTCACGTGGTGGTGGAGCCTTTTCTCCATTCTTTTATGTAGGGAAAACAACAATTCTGTGCATTAATAGATTAAACGCACTGTGTAGCAAATCCTACAACTCCTCTTAAACCTTTATTTATCCAATGAAAAATATATGTCTCACCACATCTGTGTAACTGTCTTCAGCTGCTTTCCATTCCCCTCCAGGATAGCGACTCTCGTTTTCATATACTTCATCAGTAAACTCAATATGACCAGCATCAGCTTCAGTCAACAAACTGCAAGTCCAAAGCAAATACAACACTAAACCAAACATGTTCTAATTAGTCACAGAGAATATATAGAACCAGTGTACAAAGTATGTGTGCCTGCTGGAATTCTGGATTGTCCATCTTTGTGAAATTCTATTTATTAACACAATACAGTGTAGCCCTCATCTGCATGAAGGCCACATATTGCCTTAGAATGTCTTCCTAAAACTGAAGCAACTCTAGTAGTAATAAGCAATAGGAGGAACATTACTCATGAGAGACTAGCAGGCATTAGTTAAACATTTCCTTTTGTGTTTAAATAAAAAAATATAAAAATAATGTATTTATGTGTAGGCAAACTCAGCCGTAACAGTCACATGCATATCTAATTTTGATATACCTAGTTACGCATGAAAAGTTGACACTGTGTTTATTTTTGCTTCCCTTTATGCTGCTGCCAAGGTGGGAAATCAGTTAAATATTTTTCTAACTTGCAAGTAAAAGAAATCAGAGAACATTAAGTCAGACAATTGCAGTGCAGAAAGTACTAAAGTATGTGCTAAAATGCCATCTGCTGGTCCAATAAAGCCATGCAGATTATTTTTCCATAATTATATTATATTCCAAGCAGATGCAATGCATAAACACGCCTAAGTATTTTAAAAGTAGGGGGTTTTTTTTCCATTATCTAAGAAAATATTTTGATGTCTGTTAGTGGTTTTCTCAATGCTGGATTATTCACTGAAATACAAACTATTAATTGAATACAAAAATAAATTTATCCATTCATACATATAAACTCAATCAAGTTAAAAATGGATCAACAGCACACATTTTTCCTGCACACTTTTTCAATAGCAACAGTCCTGTATAATTTTTTTTTTACCATCAGAACACAAGAATTTAAAATGGGCTGCACCTTTTCTTATAAGAGAAAATCAAATAATCTCTTTTTCATGCTGGATTTTGTTTATGAAACAATTTACCCAGTCTGGTAAACACCTGGTCAGTAACTCAGGAGTTGAAAAGCTCTGATAGAATGAGACTGAACCTACTAGAGCTGGGGGACAATTGATAACTCATGAATTTGGTCTCCCAGGGGAAGAACTGTTGCATTGCACAAGAAATTCAGCCTCTGAAAACAATCTCTGCCTTAAACCAGTTTGAGAAATAACCAGTGACAGTTGTTTAACAAGGGCAATGAACTACTTGTTTATTTAGTGAAATAAACAGATAAAACCATCCACTGCATGTGAACAACCATGCAAACGCTGTAATGGTGTTGACACAACATGAACTGCACATTTGCATTGGATGTCCAAATTTCTGTCTATGGAAGATTTAGCCATCTAAGGGATGTGTCTGAAAACATCCCAGCAGGATCTGAGAACCTCACATCACAGTAGCTTTGTAGGAAAGGAAAAGTATTATTAATCCTTGTAAAAGATGAGGCGCAGAGACATAGAGAACACAAGCAATATGCCCATCATAACACAGGGACTTTAAAACTGCAAGATGCTTCCTAGGAAAAGGATTAAATTTTTTTCTATCGTATGTTTTATTTCTTTTTTAAAAAAAGGTAATGTTAATTTTAGTTTTGTTAAATTTCTTTGACTATTGGCTGGTTTTCACTGTGCTAGAAATCTCAGCTTAAAACCCCTTTCTCACACAAGAAAACATAGATGAGCTTTTACTTTAAACTTTGAGTTCAAAATCCTTTACTCCTGCCTGCATAAAATTGAAAAAAAAAATCTGACCTTTTTTCAGGATCAACCATCCATTCTCCTTCCCACTCCCAGCCCTTTGGGGGTAGAAAATACTCTCGTTTAAGTTTAATTTTCCCTGTGACATCAGAAAACTTGTGGCGACCAACAAGTCCTGAGGTACCCCACTTTCCAAAAAGAAGAGCTTGATTTTCATACTGTTTGAGAAGAAAAGTAGAAGAAATAGAAATTATATAACTTTTGCATCTGAAACATTTTACTACACATTCCCTCTCTCTGAAATGACGTACTCTCTCCCTACATTAGTCTTCAATGTCATCAACCATTTCTCTCTTTAATTTTCTTCTATATTGTCTGGTAAACAATTATTTTCCTGCTAATCTAAACTAACTTCTTGATGTCACGCTCTAAACTCTAAAACTACAGTTAACCTTTCTCCAAATTAAAGCTTTGTTAAATATAATTCCATTATTCAAACAAGTTTCTTCTGTTGCCTAAACAAACAATCCTCTCATGCATTTCAATCTTAAATCTCCTACTTACAATATTTTATTTTGCAACATATAAAACTGAATTATTGTCTTATCATGGAAGCTACCAGGAACATGATTCTGATGTCAGCCCAGTTTACATGCCACATCTCTCTTTATGGTAATGGAATTATTTACAGTTTATGAGAGTCTTGAGATTAGTCTGCAAAAAATGCAGATTTCTCTGCAGAGATTTTATCTGCAAAAAATAAGATATTCAATAGCCTCTTAAACTCTGTACTTAATAATGGCTTTGAACATCCTTTGAGTATTTTAAGTTACTACAGCACTACCAAACATTTAATACAGGAGCAATGTTGACACAAGACTATAAAAATCTCATTTCATTAGCTCTTACACTGATACTGGATTATATGCACCACAAGTATAAAAGACACCTGCCACTTAACACTATCATTCAAAATCACTATTACATGATATGAGAGTACTTAAAGGATTTTTCTTCCAAATTTGTTAACTCTTACAATTGAAATGTTACCACAATATAGCCTTTTGTCAGTATAATCTGCTGGTTTTGACCAGTTTCTCCTGTAACAATGGACTTTCTAGTGCTACAAAAGAAGTATTATTAAGCAAAATCACTGGTATCATTTGTAGAAGTGAAGAAGTAATTAAAATGAAAGGGTTATTCACATGCCAAAACATTGTGGTTTGATCCCAATCTTAATTACACTGATAAAAATCTAATATAAATGTCTTTGAAATAACTGGTGCTAACCAGATGAAACAGTTCTGAATCTGGCCTGCTGAAGTTCATCTGGTAGGCACAATGGACCTGATCACTGAATGAGGTCTCCTTGTTTCAGTATAATAAATACTACTTTCCCTTTCTGCTGGACACACAAAAAGTACAATCCAAAAGAGCTCCAATTTCCTCAAATTCCTAACTCATCCAAATTTGAAGTAAGAAAACAACGGTGGACGTACCATTTCTGCAAAAACACTGAACGTGCCCTCTGCAAAGCTATTAAACTTCTTTTCAACTGCACTGAGCCCAAGCCAAATATTAATTCGCAGCTCTACAGGCATTTTGACATCTTTCATCTTGTCCTGTGGGTACTGGCACATGAACAAAAAGAGTTATTCTTTATCACGTTAAGCAGGTATTGTAGCTTTCAATAAGATACGTACAATAGCATACAGATATGACTAATAATACATTATGTATCCTGTGCAACTTGGTCTAGGTGATCCTGCTGTGGCAGGGGGATTGGACTAGATGATCTTCGAGGTCCCTTCCAATCCCTAATGAGTCTATGCATTTGTATCTTCCTGTACTGCATTTCCTCAAAAACCAGTAATAAATAGTTCAGGAGGGAAACACTCTTCAAATGGTACCTGCCTAGGGCATGTAAAAACCAAACACAATAACAGTAGTATCATTCTTGTTCCTCTATATTGTCTCCCAGGTTTTATCCAGCAACTAGTTTTCAATCAGAAGGATAACTTAAAACTTCAGTTTCGGTATTATTTTTCCTCATTAGGAGATTGGAAATGCAGAGATTAGTCAGAATAGTGCAATAAATGTAGAAGCTATGGATTGATAACAGGGCCTGCATAGAAATATGAAGATCACAGCTTGTCTGCACTGGAACATTGACAAACTCTGTAATTACTATTGTTCTACAATAGTAGAACAGTCAGATTTTGTTTTTTCTGGTTAAATTTATTCCAGTTAAGACAGTAACTTAAAAGCAGAAAGGCATTTCTTTTGAAGACTATGCAGAGACAAACTAGGGAACATCCAGGTGTAGATGTACTCTGTATCCAAAACTGCATAGGTGTTTGAAATGTCTCTTACTCATGCCAATTACTCCCTCTGAAAGTCTCCATTCATGTCCAACTCTAAACCAACAATCCCAGTAAAAAGGCCCTATCACAATTTTGAGCTCTTTCAGAAAAGTCTCAGAGTTAGAGGTGATGCCAGTTCTAACTGGCCTATGATGAATTTGACATTCCAATTTCTGTGATACTTTTAAGAAGCCGTATGCAGCAGGCTTTTAATCTGTCCTGAGTTTTGACACCTCATTGTTCTTTCTTTCCATGTTTCATGCTCAAGCCAGAAGGCATCGGCAGTTTAGGATGTTAAAGGAAATAACATTTTAAGGGCAAAAAGAAAATACCTTTAAGAAGATTGTTTGGGTCTTTCCACAGTATTTACCAGATGATTCAGGGCTCGTTGTGGAATACAGTACTTGGTGTGCAGGAACACGAGCATAAGCCAGTCTTTTCTCCCCTCGGATCATCCATATGATTACGTCAGGCATGCTATTTTGTGGCTATGGATTATTTGTGAAGAAACAGAAGTTAAGAAGAGTAAGTAATAGAATGTTAAACTAATCTCATGCTCAGACAACAGAAATACAAGCTACTTTTGTATTTCATCCTAAGACTTTAGCAGAAGACAGAAACAGCCTACTATCTTTTGGCAGACTTATGCGCACCTTTGTGCGCTGCCTTCAAACCTGACAAATTAACTGCACTTTTTTATTTTTATATCAGTAACTTTTCAAAGCAGAAATCACAGAACCAGTATAAAAACCAATTACGAGATAATTGAGATGAAAAATGAAGGTATTGCTGAAAATTCAAGAAACAGAAAATTAAACTCTGTTATAAGTTGATGGCTACGGCTAACAGGCTGTGAAAGTAAATCATACATCCTGTAGTCCCTGAAGCCGTAATTTGACTTGTAATTCTGGAAAAAAGGAAAGGACAAAATATTGTCACTTTAAACAGAATAAAATCTACTGTACTAAACACAGAGTGGTTATTTCCCAACATGTGTTCTCAGCTAAGACACCTGGTACACTAGAATATTATATTTAAATATATCCTAATTACAGAGGGGAACACATTCACTTTCACAGCATCTAAAATTACTGTTCTAAGGAGACTAGATATTACTTCATTAGCAAAGACCATTACACCAGATTGTGTTACACAGCTATTTCTAAACTAACTAAATAACTGGTATTGTGTAGTACTAACCTCTTCACTCAGTTGCAGCAATTTATCCAACCAATCCTCAATTTCTGTCAGAGTGGCCTTCACATCAGTAGCTTCATTTCTCAGCCTTGCTGCTGCATCGCCTATCTGTTTGAGAGACTTCAGGCGTAGTTTTTCTATCTGAGTGTCAAGGACTGTAATATTAGATTTGCCTTCTATGAGGGGAAATGGTTTACTGAAAAGAGAACATTCATTATGGTTAATAATCTAAGTGGATTTTATTTAGCCACACACTAACTGCTGACATGCATACAGCAGCAACAGACTGAATGCTATTCTTTCCTGAGATTGAAAGCCCCTTGGATTGTGCTAAAGCATCTATTTCTGCAGGACATCTCCACCTGACAAATTACTTACACTGAGCAAGGGAAATACTGTGCTTACATATAACAAGTATCAAAGTAGAATGGCTTGAAGTGTATGTTTTAATATAACTTCTGTTAAGCAATCCAAGAAAAATCTACTTCCTTGTATCTTCAAATTAGAACATTATTGTCTTACAATGTACATCTCAAAGATAAATTCAGTACCTTCAGACCAAGATTAGGTTCTTTCTTTCACTAAAAACTATAAATTTTCTGAAACTCAACGTACAAATATGGCTTGTGTCTATGACTAGTGTTAACTAACCCTCTGGCATGAAAACAATAGAGCTCTAAAAGAAATCCATTACACAGAACCTCTGCGTCACCAGGGGGCAGAGTAACTACTCAGAGGAAGCAAGAAATTCTATAGCATCACTGCAGAGCCCATGCAAAACGAGCTTTTAAAGTTGGTGGAGATTTGAGGAACAAAGATCAATAGTCCATTTAACAGGAGTCATTACGAAGTTTTTAATGTGATACTTAAAAAAATTTAAAAACTAATTACGTCACCAGGTTTGAAAAGAGTAACACTTCTCTGGCCTATTTTTAAGAGCAAGACATGCACTACTAAGGGCATTGATTCTGCAAAACCTTGAGAACAATTATTGTGCTTTCCACTACAGTTACTTCTACTCACCTAAATGCAAGTACTGCCTGCCCTGGGTGCTAACACTTGCATGTGAATCAAATATACCTGATCAGAACTTCCAAAGTCACTTCAGTTTACGTTTACACAGTGCCCCAGAAACCCTCTCAAACTCCTAGTTCATCTAAACCTTAGAATGTCAAGGAAATTTTTCTATGAATTCAACAAAAAATACTGATCTCCACTGTTTCCTTTATCCTCTGTTCACTTTTATATTGGGTCTCTCTTACTTCTGTTATTTCCTCCCTTTCCTCTTCCTGTGTGTTTCATCACCTTTTTAAATGTTTTTCAAGCATCTCTCCCCACCTCAATGTCTCCTATTAATGTCTGTCATGCAATTCCTTCTTCTCTATTTAGAATTTATTCTCCTTCAAAACTCTTAAAAAAAAGTGCTGAATCTTGTTGCCTTCTCTGAACACTCCCATACATAAAGACACGTTGACTAAAGGCTTATTCAAAATTATCATCTTTATGGCCCTTAAACTCTAAACAGTTTCTAATTTCTTCCCTCTGCAGTTTCAGAAATAACATTGAAACAAGGATAAACAAAGGTGCATGAGAAATTCTAAAGGTAAAAGTAGATAGAAGAGATCCACAATTTCACATTTTCAGAATAGTCCTGCCTTAGAATTTTCAAGAGATGCTGTTTTATTACTGATGGTGACTAAGATAAAGGAGAATTACAAAACTAGATGGATGACCTCACTGGCAGTATCGTTGCTGTTTTACTACTTTCAAAGACTTTTGGAATTCCACTTCTCAGGTGATAGGTTTTATAGTCCTTACAATTTGTTTTCTGACTTAGTAAAGGCAATAGCAAAGATTCTGAGCAGACCTAGAACGATAATGTTAAGAGATAATAAAGGGTAATTTTACCTTATATCGTCTGTAAGTTCATCAATCAGCTTCAACCACATCTCAGCTAATTGGTTTTCAGAAATTTTAGCCTGCATTCCCGATTTTAAGGTGGCTAAGTTGGATTCCTGAGGAATTTAAAAGAAAAGGATTTTCACTTACAAAACTCCCCTGTGGTTTATGGTTAGTATGAGTTTCATTCATTTAATCTTATTTATTTGTGTCTATAAAGCCCAAATAAAAAACTCCTCAGATGTTCAAACTTTATTTACATCCAACAGGACTATTCCTACTCTCACTGTTTCTAACACGTAACTTCCAAAGTTCTACAGATTTGAAGTGTCCATAAACAAGACCAAGGACTCTTTATTCCTGCGGGAACTCCCTGCAGATTCAGGCAAGAGTGTGTTGGGCCCTGTCAGAATACAGGCTTACAATTCACAGTGTCGCTCATTACACTGAGTTATATTTCATTATTTTTTCAAAATGTCACTTTTTCATTACGCATCTATACAAAAAAACAGTGAAAATGAAAAGCAGATTAGCAAAAGAAAGACCTGAAGTGTCTTACCAGTCTTTCTGCCATATTTAGTATTACATTCACAGCATCTAATCTATGACTTATGTCCTCCCAAAAGGAAGTCAGCGTTACAACTGGCTTTGTGTTTCCCCATGGCAAGAAGTAATAGTAATTACCTGGTGAGAAACATTTGTAGGTTAGAGTTAGAATTCATGGCATGAATACCTACTGGAGACTGCATGAGTTGCTACATTTATTTTATTTATGTACTACAGTTCATTAAGAAAATACAAGCTAGCCCAAACTTATCAAAGGATTTGTATCCTTCAGACACTGTAGCATCTGCTTGATGGTAAACTTGTATTACAGAAGGTACCAAGTGATCCTGCTCTGGCAGAGGGACTGGACTCGATGATTTTTCGAGGTCCCTTCCAATCCAAAATGACTCTATAATTCTATGATACAAATTGAAAAAAGAGAGCTCCTACAGTTTGCAGTTAATAAAAAATGTTATAGTCAAAATACATTCTCCTGTGATCTGGCTGTGTTGTTATCTTCTAGGCTGCCAGACACTAGGTTTAAAAGTTCTTATTCTAAATCACAATGCTCAATGTGTATTTTCCTTGTTTAATACTAGTTTTCAGATACTTCAAAGTACTGTGACTTTGTCACTGACAGTTTTCCTGAGCTTATCTATTACATGGTCAAAATATTTTATTGAATTCTGTGAAAATTTCTTTAACAGCCCTAGTTGTTTTGCAGCATGTATTGCATAAATGTAACTTCATCTCAAAAGCTGTGAGGAGCCACGCATTCTTTTCTGTTGCATTTTCAATACATTTTTAGTGCCGTTAGAGCTGTCTTTCTGAAGCTATAATATAGATTCTGAAAAAGAGAATTTTGCATTGTATTATTCCCACACCAGCAGCATCCTTACCATCAAAAACAGCACGACTGTACTGAGTTGTTGATGCCAAAGGTTTACAAGTGGTATCAAACTTGTTGCCATAGTTACCAATGCTAACTTCAAACTGGATAGGCTCACCAGTGTCTTGCAGCATGGTAGCAGAATGAAACACCGCAGCCAAGCAGAACTTACGTCTGCGCTGGTATTTCTACAAGAAGAACGTTTTTAGTAGTATTGCAGTATTTGTGAAATAGGATCCACGACAGCAAAAGCAATAGCAATTTCTTAATGGAAATAACAATTTTTCTATTTTTACTATCTTCTGAGAAGCAAAGAAAAAAATACAGGTATAATAAATTACTGTATGTAAAATTATAGAAATGCTTCATACTAACATTCTCTGCTACAAGATTACAACATTTTGCAGCCACACCATCAAAAACCACCTCTCTTATTTCTGAGATTCATCTTGGTTGTTTCAATTTAACTGTTAGATCATTCTTCATCAATAACCAGGCAAGGTGCATCTCCATTACCCACACTCATAATAAGACAAGGATTTACCTCAACAACCAGTAAGTCATCATTAGGAATCGTCTCTAACTTTTTATTAACAGGTTTGCCTTCAAGTATTGTAGATAGTTCAACGAGAATTCTCCCTCTATAAGCAACTCCTTCTCCCTGGAACATAATCACAGATTGAATCCAATTGTATTATTTCCCTTAAAGTAGTATACTTCTGTACGTGACTCTAGCTTAAGTCAAGTTTTCTCAAAATGTCTGCAGAGGCGTGGATACTCATAGTTGAATAAATTAAATAAAGCAGTTGGCTTTAATTAGTGCTAGAAGTTACATATTTACAAAACCAAGGAAATTAGATGTACAATGCGGATAGTAAGAATCATCAAAAGCACTGCTGGCTCCTTCAAAAACACCATTAAAACAAAAACAGGTAAGAATGGAAAATATTTTCATACTTCCTTATTAATCTTAAATATACAATATTACTCAAAAAGAAACACTGAAAGGAGTTTAATGTAAACAAAAAAGCCACATTGAAATGAATGAATGAATGAATGAATGAATGAAAACAATTGTGATTAACTCTGTTATTAAAACCAATGAACAAAGACACTGACCTTTCCAAAGTTTAATTCATCATATGGGTCTGGAAATCCAGTGTATTCTCTTGGACTTCCATAGAAGTTTAGGTAACAAGGCCCAAATGTTGGTAAAAAACCAACCTCAGTTTCTCCAGTGTTTGCTGAAAGAAAACATTACCATTATACCTTCAGAGACAGGAAAGCAATTAACATTACTATCAAAATCACTAGAACAATGGTTAGATATTAGTTAGTTATTAGTAAAGTAAGAACACTTTATTCTCCAGGTATATTGTATGAATTTAAAGTAATTATACACTTGACTGTAATTTCTAACTTCCTTCTTCATTGTACAACACTGACTAGGTACTGCTCCATGCAGTAAAACCCACAGAATAAACAGAACTTCTGCTCCACTCCAAGTATCAGGTTTTCATTTATGTGGAATTTTATTTATGTGAACAGAAAACATATTTTCTAGAAATCCAGGAAGCTAAGTAAAACAATGCAATGCAATGCAGTTGTTTAAATGTCACTGTTCTAGCTAAACAACTGAAAAAACCGATGCACACTGCAGAGGAAAAACCTCTACTGTTTATTATAGTTAATCCTGAAGTTTTATTTTTCAGTATCTTTTTTCTGTGCTAAAACAAAAAGGTAAAATATAGACTAGTGCAAACTCCATTCAGAACTGGTACAGTGTATTGTTTCTCACAAACTTAGTTTTCAGTAAGCTAAAATTCATACAAGACTGAAAGTCTGCAGACTCAGGTAATTTTGATGGCAAGCTAGCTTGCAAACTATTCTATCTAAATTTATTTCTAACTAATTCAGATTTCCCAGTGCCTTAATCTAGTTTAGGGGGAAAAAACGGGATTTAGATAGCTTTGTTAGTTTTAATAGCTAAGCTAGGAAACTGCACAGCAAAACTATTGTTTATATTCAGGTACTTAAGAGATCTAAGAACTTGCAAATGTCTTTCCATTGCTATCTCTTACTGTCATAAGTTTGTATTTTTGAACAGTGTTCTGGTTTTTATCAGAAGAAAACCTTATATGGACACTTTAATTGTATCACTATTGTTATGCTTTGGGTTTGCATTCACAGCTTGAAAATTTGTTAGATCGGTGGGATTCTGAAAAGCTCTTCAGACATAATTAAATCTACACTTCTGGAGTTAATTGTCCTTCAGCAGCAACCAAACACAGGCCAACTGGTCAATTTGATAAGTAGTGCAAAGAGAATTAGGAAAAGGGGAGCAACGCACATGCAGAAAAACACTGCATAGTGCTGAGTGAACAGGAAAGACTCTATATTCTTTTACTTCTTGTATATTAACTTTTGTTTTCAACAACTGGTCTTGGTATAAAAACAAGGAGAATCATGTTGTCAGCCTTTATTCATATCTCACTTAGAGTGATCTGCAGCACAAAGAAGGTTGCATTTATCACAGGAAAGGATAGCTGAGATAAGCAAGAAAATAAAGAGGATTATGCTTGTATGACTTTGCCACTGTGATTACTGAGTGACACAAGTGGATAATAAAAATGAATGTGATGTCTTGATATAACTTCTTCTCAACACAAAATCACATAAAATCAGTTAAACATAAACTAAAGCTTTGCAAGTGTCTATTTGTATTTGGATACTTTCACATTATTACATCTGAATCAGAAATGGATCAAAATTTTAATGAAAAATAATTCCGACTCTTCTTGGAATACTGTCTAATTTTAAAATAAATCTAATAGCAAACTGCTCACATCAGCTCTCAGTGTGATTAGATACAAGGGACTGTGTTGAATTAATATAGTCACTACTTACTGATTACAAATTTAAATTGACACCAAAACAAAAATGGCACCCTGCCCACCAAACTGGAATAAAAGTAATCTTTTTTCCTTTTTACATTTAAAATTGAACTTTTATATTTAGAAGTCTAATGATCATGTTTTACATAAAGCAATTAAAAAAATTATTTCAGCCTTAATAATATTTTACTACAGAAAGATAGTATACGAAGTATTTGTGTGGGTGAATGCTGTGCATTCCAATTGTATTTATTTCTTACTAATATAAGTATTTATCACAAAGTCTTTCCAAACTGGTTGTCAGCCTAAACAGTTATTTAAAAATCTGTGTCTCCAGGTTCTAACAGAATCCAATTTAATTTTTCAGACTTTATTTATATAACTAGCTAAGCATAAGCAAAACAGCCACTAATTATTTTAGGCAGTTATTTACTTCTGCAGAGCTCTGCAGCCGCAAATATAGTTGCGAACTCATAGCTAAGTTAAATTGCAAGCCATTTGTTAGACTAAGCACTTTATAATTGAAGCAACTGCATGTTCAACTCTAAAAGACAGCTTGAAGCACCAGCCAAACAGAAATATTTTCAAATCAGTTCCAGTGCCAAAACTGTTTTAAACCATTAGATATGTTTGATGCTCTTTAGTTATAATGGTGAAGTTTTCATGTAAGAAATTATTTAAATATCTTTTCCATTATGGTAGGTTTTCTGAGGCAACACTTCTCAGTTTGGGCAATGGAAAGCAAAATCAGTAACAGATGAAGATATAAACCTTCATATGATGAAGCCCCTGTTCCCGAAGATGAAAATTCTATATTATGAAAAAAGAAGAAGTTACACGACAAATGAGAATACCATTTTAAAAACGAATACATTACAAACAGATATGATTTTAAAATAAAGTTGAAAGCCTGAGGAAAAAAAGTTTGTGTGGGCTAGAATCCTGTTACCTGATTATTACTGTATGGAGCTACTGCTTTTCCAATCTAAATGCCAAAGGAAAATAAAAAGCATGCAGCTGAAAAAAATATAATGTTTTGATGCTTCTGTCTTGGCTTATTATAGTTCTCCTTACAACAGATTAAAATTTTATGTAAAAAGGGGTTTTTTTACATCTTAAGAACAAGCCTACTGCATTTCAGGGCCCATATATATGTCTTCATTTACTGAAGATGACAGACCCAGTAGCCCAACCCTTTAGAAAACAGAATGGGTTTTAGGCATAGCACTGATCTCAAGGAAAGATGGAAAGATAATCTGTGATTTTACATAGAAATGGCTTAGTAAGGAGAGAATCAAGTAAGATTTTGTCAGTTACTAAGTCCCTGGTTTGAGGTATAAATGAGCTGTGACTAGGCAGCAATTCAAGTTACACACTTAAGTGGGTAGAACAAGTGATCTCGAACAAGTGATCTCTTCAGAGGTGAATTTTCCCCAACAGCTCAGCACTCCCATTGCCTTTTTCTGTAACCCTTTCTTTTACCTCTGGTTGTGTGCGGGATACATGGAAAGAATGTTTGCACAGCCTTACTTCAGCAGCAGGACTTCTGAGAAGACTGGGTTATAAACTCAAAGTTACCTGACTGAAAAGATAATTCCATCTGATAAGATAAATACGTGGCTAAAGTCACTACTGGCCTGGAGCCACCAATTTTTTTTTTAACCTCCTGACACAGCAAACAACTTAGGGGCAAACTGGTCTGTCTCAGACAAGTACTTATCATATAGATTTCATAAACACAACAGAAATAATAGCCATTAGTTTCTTATTTTGGCAATGGTGGGAATGGTTTTGAGCCAGTGTCCTTCACATTAATATAGATAAATACATGTTAAGCATCTTTAAACATTAATTTTACATTTCTGTAAAAACAACTAACACGCTATCCCACGCTTAATAAAAGATAAAGCTTTTTTTTCTGCAAATTAACACTGAATCCTTATCGTGGAGGCGGCTCAATTGTATGAAAGATTTTGCTGTAAGAAGAAAAGGAGATTGTAGATATAGGTCACAAAGAAATAATCAATAATCGCAAGATTATATTAGAACATAAATGTAACATTAAAATGTGTTTATTATAATATTGTAGAGCTTTATTACAAATAACTGTCAGTGATTATGGTATTGCAATAGAAATCTTCATTTGTTGAAGCTACTAAAATGAGGATTACTAAGCAGTAATTTGGAGCACTCATACAATGAGATGCAGTGCCCATTTCTAGTAAGATACTGATCAGAGCAGAGACTGGCCAAGTTCCCCCAGCATCTGAAAGCAGCCTTGTAGTACGCAGGAAATAAGCAGGTGGTTCTAGACTGTTACTGTAGAGCAGCTTTTCAGGAACATTCCCCAGCTGTTAAGTTTTCTTCCCAGAGAAACAACAGACACATAAGGTGGCAAATGAAGTCTTCTCTACTACTTCCCAATGTTTACAAGTTAAATGTCTGATTAAGTATCTCCCCAAATTTGCATAACTCACTCACAACAGATTGCATAGTTTTCTGAATTTGGGAAAGTACTCACAAATTTAGTTAATCCATTAGCTTTCTATATATGTAACAGAAAATTGAATTTTGAATTAGTTACTGCTGTTTCCATGATGATGCAGTTTAAACATTGGCTTTTTAATACTTTAAGAAGCACCACAGTAGGTTTTCTAGGAACTACAGAAACATACAGTCTTGTTTCACAGAATTGAGGAACTATAGGAAAATGTACTTTCTCAGAACACTCATATTTGCTATCCCTCATAACACAAGAGAAGTTAGCACATTGCACGACTAATTACCTTCAACTTCTCCTCCAGCAGAAGCAATTTTTGACAGACTTAGATATGTTGTTCCTACTACATCATTTTTTGTAAGTCGATCCCTACAAAACAAAGAAAGATAGATTTTATTTAATTACAAAGCTGGTCATCCTACACAAAAGCAATCTACCTGTGACCAAATGTACTCCAAGACAGTGTGCAGACATTTTATATCACCTAGAATGCTCTACTGTTACAAACACAAATGGTAACGGCTGGTTAGAAAAGCAGGCTGCATCATGAAGAAGTTACCTGACTTTTACTCTATCACCAAAGTAGCAATAGTGCTTGGAGCTCACTGTACAAAGTTAACACTGCTGAAACACTTGTTTAGACAATTATCTAATTATCATAGAGCATAAAAATACCTGACATCTATAAAACTAGACTTTTTTTCACTTCATATAATTTACCTTCTCTAGTACTTTAAAATCATAACTCACCAGTCAACAACTGCAAGTTTTATTTTCTCACACATCGAAGGAAACTGAAAAAAGCCAACAAACCAAATAAAAATACAATAATCCATTACTTATTTCACTTCTGTAATGTTAATGCCCTAAATTCAAACAAGGTGTCTGCTTTCTACAGAAACAAGAAAAAAACCTGACCTTGATTTGAAGATAAATTATTTGATTCCATTCTGGATTAGCATTTTTCTCAATTATATTTGTGCAAACCTGCAAACAATGAAATCAACTATAAACCACATCAAAGATAACACAAAGAAAAATTCGTATACTTCATATTAGATAAATCACATTGTGTTTGGTAAGGTGAGGAGTAATTAATGAAGAATCCTGAGTGGTTTATACTGCAATAAGCTGACCTGGCAAACACTGCTAAGCCTATCTGCATGTGCAACATTAATAAATATTGGAGGGGAAAAAAATGGAAACAGTGTTTAAACCTGAGACTGGAGTTACCCTTGTTATTTCTACAAGGTACAACCACATTAGTACTAATCCCTTTTATCATAGCAGAGAAATGAGACCAAGGAATGACTTAATTACAGCTTGATTTATGCACATTTTAGACCAGATGAAGAATTTATTCTGTGAGAGAGCTGATATTATCTGCTAGTCATGTCTACTGATGATCCTCTGATGATCCACTGGGTGTGGCAACCTGACTATATAATATAAATATCACTGACATTTTTTCCTCTTCTAAAAAAAAAAAAAAAGCAAAGAGATTGCCTAGCAATGAATACAGGGTGGGTAATTGTGCTTCAGCTCAAATTTGGTATTCTAAGGATCACATTAGCAATAAAGTGTGCAAATACTGTGAACCTGTCTAGAAAGATCTGTACCATCAGTTAAAAAAAGTAATCAGGAACAAATGGCAGGCAAGCAATCTGGCATGCATCAGTTCATAACAATTAGTCATATGTTGCTTTTATTAGTCATCTGCTTTGTTCCCATTCTACTGTGCCTTGTAGTTTGTCATAATTTTACAAAGTGAGCTTTAAATTCTGTAAACTTAAAATCTGTATTGGCATAAGAAATCTGTTCTCAAGACTATATTTAGAATACAGATATTCTGATATTTACTAAATTACCTTTTTCCCAGCAAAAGAAACTTCTACAAATGGATCAACAAGGTTTTTCTTGTCCGCTTCTCCTCCAAATATTTCCTTAACAGTCTGTGCAAAAGCATCATCCACTGGAGAGGTGACAAAGAAGAAATTAAGGCTTATGAGCTTTATTATCTATCAACCTATTCATTTATTTAGCCTAAATAATGAACTGCACATACCAATCCCACCAAAATCAACAAGGCAAAGTCTAATATGGTAAACAAAGTCCTGATCTGTGTAGCTGGTAAAACAGGAGAATTAAAGCTTAGGAACAATTTCAAGAATATAAGCTTTTGAAACATTACAAGGGCTACTCCTGAATTTAGAGTCATAGTTGTATTTGAAAAACATTATGCATGTGCCTGTAGACATTATCATTTACTGTCACAGATAAAGATGAAAAATTATGCAAATAAGGAATAAAAAGCTACCCGGATTCTATCTGAAAACATTTATGGCATATAATGAGAGAAACACCTTTGTCTCAGCAATATAGGGTCGACACAAGTAAAATTGAGATGAAGGTCAAACTGCTCACAAGCTCTCAGGCCTCCCAAGCTGTTTATTTAAGCTTATGGTGCTCAGCTTATAGGCCACAAACAGAATACAGCTTTCTGGGATACAGCCAGTTCCTAGTTACTTATTTCTTGAGGCCACCAAGACCAGTTTGTGGGCAATACAGACTGCTTTGGCTATCACAGCAGCAGCTAACTGATTTCAACAGTCCTGTGACCTTTCCCCCACTGCAAAATAGCTGCAGCTACAAACAACTGTGAAGAATAATTACTCGACTGCTGGGAAGAGGAAGGTGCAAGAGGCTATCAGCACAACTACATATCTACTAGGATCTAAATGGCCTTGGAAAAGAGGACTGCAGGAACCAGCTGCCTGATAACTTCTCCAAAATGGGCAGGGCCATTGACACGCATACTGCATACTTGAGCTAGACATGCACAGAACATCTTCACAGAACACCGGCTCTTCAGTTTCAGTTCCCTGCATGAAACTTCTGTGATTGGAGAAGAGTTAATGAAGATGACTGTTTCCCACTACTGGAAGCTATGTGGCCTACTCATCCACAGAGGATCATCACTAATCTAATACGTAGCACATTCTCAGTTACAAGAATTAAGTAGACTTACTGACCACTACTAAAAGACTTGAAATGGGCTACTTCAGCTGTCACTGAGATTTTGGTTCAAGGAACAATTTAAAACGCTCAAGGTTCAAGGGATGTTTCTGAACAGCTAACACAAATATTTCTAATGGTAATCCAATGAACTGATGGACAAGTAGTAAAAAGCTACTTACTTTGTGGAATGTCCTCAGCTCTGTAGATTTTGAGAAGGAAAGTGACCCATCTAAGGGCAGTTCCAGCAGGTAGTAGCAGATTGCTCTCCACATCATCACTTTCATTATCTCTTTCCCTTTTTTCAATCTGTTGGGAGACACAATGGTACATAGTATCTGGTATACAAGAAAGAAAGAGTGATGTACAGAAATAAGGTCATTAGTTAACCTGGTGCCCACAATACTCTTTGGACTAGGGTAAGACGTAAAGTGGAAGAAAAACGTTTAAATTAAACTTACTGGTGGCTCATCTCCAGTTCCCAGGACAAATATACTGACTTTCATATAACCTTTAGCTCCTGAACTTGTATCTTCAGGATCGCTCAGCAAGAGCCATTTTCTCATGACTGCATGACCTAATAGAAAACAAACATCACCACCTATCCCCAGAAATATCTACTACAAAATGGCAGAAATAATAAAATCAAATTTAACTGTTACAAAAGTATGTTTTATCCTAAAAATAATAATTTTTAAAGTCTATTCTATCCTGGATGGATGTCAATAATACTACTCAAAACAAGAACATCTAATGGTATTAGAATAACATGGCCTACTAATTCAGGGACAACCATCAAATATTTTTGCATTATTTTTCATATTTGAGGTGTTTGATGCCAAACTTAGTGTCCAGATTTTAGGTGCTTTTGAAACTACCAAAAGAAGCTGTGTATTTTTTGGCTTAAAAAAATAATTCTTAAAAAAGCAATCAAAAAATTTCCTATTAATTTTCTTGTTTTACTTTAGAAATTTAATGATATGTTTCAACTTCAAAATTCAAGCTAGGGAAGAAGTTCTGAAGTAATGGTGACTTACCAGGCTCATCATAGACATAGCCAATGTCAATCTGAAATAGAGATGAAAGGGATTACCTCTGAAGAAATACCAAAACAAAAAATGCTAGGGCAACTCCCCTCAAGTTTTTCATGAGTACTGCTACACTGTTCTCTTGTCACAAGGGAAGGTTTGCATACTGTATTGAAAAATACATTGAAAAATGAGAGATTCTGAAGATAAAGTAGCCAAGAAGAAAGTGCAAGAAAAGTTATATTAGAACTGACAGCTGTAGTTCCCTTTTTTTTAAGATCCCCAGATTTGTCATTTATCAAGGCAGAAGATGGAGCTAGCATACTGCTTCTTGAACTCCCTATGTTAGCACAATTTTTATGTTCAGACAGGCTTTTCAGAATGCTTTTGTTTCTATTTCTTGCTCTACAACTCATCCTTCAATGCCAGAAATTAAGCTCGTTTTTTTAGGAGTAATTTTCTCTTTCTTTTATGAAGATGATGGGCAATTTCCCATACCATGTCAAATCTGGACAAGATTGCACATATACCAGATCTGTATTCATTGAATCAGATTTCAGACATGTTCAGGAAGGTAAGTACGTTTGCTCATGGCAGTTGGGGCTAGTATTCTTTGCAGGTGAACTGTGAAAGGGTGATTATCTAGAAAGAATTATCCTTGGAATTTTCTTCTGGAATGCGTGCCTGCAGGAACCGAAAGTAGCTGAATGACATGTTGTCATCTGCTGAGTGAATGATCAAACCTTCACAGAGCAATATGCCACTGACTGTCTGAATCACTAGAAATTACATAGATAACAAGCAGTGAGAAACAAAAGCTACCAGCTTTGTGGCAGAAGCTGCTTCATTTGGAAAAAAGCACCCTTCCAACATTTGCATATTTTTGTGAAAAGCTGGTCTTTAGACCTAGTGAATTTATGCAGAACAAAATAAACAGAAAATACACCCAACACTGATATTGGAAATGTAACAGGGAATCCCTGTCATGTGAACTTTTGTCTCTATTGCTTTAGGAATAACTTCAACAGCCATGTCTACCTGCCAAAATTGACCAAAACAAATGCAAACAATCTCACTAATATCATCAGAAACACAGAACTAACTTTAAGAGGTTTTTCCACCATCCTAATTTCACCTAACAGACTTCTGACCAAAGGAACACCCTTCCACGTTGCTTGAGAATATGCATCTTAACACACATACCACTATTCTGCGTATTTGCTATGCAATGAAATCGTCTTCAAACCCTATCTAATACCAAATAACTGCCCTGATAGCTTCTGAGGAAAAAAAACTCTACATTTTAGTACATATTTTTTTCTCTTGAATGCCAGTTAGAGAACTTGGTATATAAAGCATAATATTTTCTAAGTTAAGTTTGATTTCAGCAAATGGTCTCTAGCATGAGAAGCAATACGTCAGGTAGTTCATTGAGCCTGCACTACAGTAGTATAAATTTAAACATTTAAAACAATTACTTTAAAATGTCTTTTATTTTATTTTTAGTCAAGACATGGAAGATGTTCTATACCCACCTTAAATTCTCCCATTAGACAGTCTGCTCGTAGAGAATGAGAATCATACACCTAAAAAGACAGTTAAGCGTGAAACAGGAATGTTTCTAAACATCACAGTGAAATGGCCAGACAACAGTATATGCATCCAACATTTTGAATAGGCACCATGTTTTCTTACCCGAATGCTAACTGTTTCATCAAGCAACTCTGAAGGAGTCATGTGGACATTGTAGAAAAATATCTGTTAAGGTAAAAACAAACAAAAATACCTGTCTCAATATGATACACACAAAATTATCAGAACAGAAAATGTAAAAACAGTCTTTTAAGAGGACTGTGAAACATGCCTGCTATGGTATTTTACCCCACCTCCTTGCTGGAGGCATTATATGGTAATTTAGCCAAGAATAAAACCCTATATTTAGTAAATAAACATAGTACAAAGTAGACAAAAAAAAGTCACTACTTGCTTTTGAACAAATGCAGTCAGCATAGATGTGCTGCAAACTTTCAGCACTGCCTTTGCTCTTTACTCTACACTTCACATTTTCTTCAGGAGAACAACTTCAGGAATTGTTTGAGAACATTCGATCTTTGCCTGGCCATATCTGTTGTAGCTGTCAAAATGGTCTTGTTCAAGGATAGTGGTGATAGTGATTGTAATAATTTGCAGCTTTGAAATTCAAAGCCGCACGAATAAATGTGACAGCATTAATATAAAGATATTGTTTATTAGCTTACTTATTAATTTATTAATAGTATATACCTCACAAAACTTGGTCTTTGAGCACAGCTGTACTCCAACACTTAATACAATAAAAGGCAAGAGCATGTAAACATGGTCCCTCCTATTCCATTTTTAGCTCAGTTTGGATACTAACACTGCCTAGCAATTGATTTTATACAAGGTGCAAAAGGCTTTCTCTCTTCCCTGTTTTTTACTGTTTCATAAACCTTGACTGCTGCCTCCAGGTTAGCACAGACCTCAAAGTTTTAGAATTTCCTTGGGTTTCCCTGCATGCATTAAACAACTGTCACGCAGTTCCAAACTCTGAATTTTCCACACATGTCTAGATAATGAGTTATCCCTCAGCGCTGTCTCTACTAAGCTTAAGCTTTGCAACACTATATTAACTTTCCAGTCATCATCCCTGTGTCCTTTATATGGCTTTGAATCTCTCCTGTATTTCAGCATGTTCAATGTACAGAACTGCCTGGAGAAACAAATTTAGTTGTGTTCTGGGTAGCAAGGCAATGGTATTTCCAGATCTCTTTGGCCGTCTTATTGAATCAAAGCATTACACTGGTAAAGCTCCTCTGCATGTATCATACAGGCCTACAATGATTCCTAATTAGTATTTCTGTGAATTAATAGCCTGCAGAAAACTATTAAAAGTCAATATTATGACACATGGCCAACTGTATCAAAGAATATGTTCCATTCATCTCAGCTGCTCTAGATAGTTTTATTTGCTAAGATTATTAGCAATAGAGATACGGTTAACAGTGAAGGAAGATACTGGCAGCTGAAAATTGTGATTATTAATTTTAATTAGTCTGCCATAATTAGTCGAGTATTAGCAAATTTTTATTCATTGATCATAATGAAAGCTGTAATAACTACTTCTCTACATTTGACAGCATCAACATTGCAGCTACAGTGTTCTTATATCACTCACTTCATCAAAATATGGGTTGTTCCCTCTCTTGATTCTTGTTCGGTGTGTCTGGCCACAAACATGAACTTTGACTACTGGCTTTATGTTATTTCCAGGCAACTGCCGACCTTCGATGACTCTAACACGAATCTGGAAAAAAAAAATTCAAATATTTGTATTAATTCATTCCCTATGTTATCTTAGTGACATCCTTGCTGTTGTAGTTTGAAATGTATATCATTACATGATAACTGAGGTTCATCTAGATTTCAGTCACAACTGTACAAAACTGGACATCTCTGTAAAAGGCAAATTTGAAAAATACTTTTGAAATACAGGCTTTCAAATGAAAAGGCCGATTGTCCCTACAGTGCATTAGAATTTCCTTGGGTTTCCCTGCATGCTTTAAACAACTGTCACACAGTCCCAAAATCTGAATTTTCCACACATATCCAGATAATGAGTTATCCCTCAGTGCATTACGTGCACACAATCTGACATTGAATTATGCTCAGGCTATGTGAAAGGTGCAATGTCATGCCACGCAGAAAAAGAGAACATGCAACATTTAATAAATCTATTACCTGAAAGTCTTGTGGTTTATTTGAAAGGATTCTCCGTGTTTTCTTCCCTTTGGTGATGCGCTTAGCCAACTGGGCTTCTTTTGTGCCACTAGGAACTGTTGGTGTGATACCACCAATTGGACCATCCACGCCATCCTCATAACCTCCATCATCTTCTCCATCTCATATAGTAAAAAAAACCAAACCCAGTACAATTAATAAATGAATAGTACAGGTTTATGTTAAAGTCACAGGACTAAAGAGTCTGATAAGCACTAAAATGATATTATCTCATTTCAAATTTTTTTTTGTCTAACCAAAATAAGCATAGACCTGACACTCTTCATAAACAGAGTATCTAAAACAATTCCTATAGACTTTTTGGAATCAACTGATTCAAGTTTTACCAAAGTACAGTTCAGCTGTAATTGTCACTAGATTAGTCCACAATATACTACAAGTGTTTCCCATTATTCCAGATGAAGCTATTTCTCAGCAGCAAGACTAGGCTATAGCTTAGCATAACATTGGTTTTTACTTAATAATCTTGAAAACAGTCTGCTATCCAAAGTAAAACTCTGAATCTTAGACAGCATTTAACTGTTGAATAAGTTAAAAGGTTTTTTTGTTAAGAGCCTGACCATTCTGAAATCACAACATCTCGGTGGAATAATGTTCTACAATCACATGTCATCATAATATTGGACCATACAGTGAGATTCCAGTATTGCAAAACAGGATCTGTAAATATCTAGACCACAAAAAGAGTGTAATTCCCTTGTGTTTCCAGCTTCTTAACTGCAACTAAGGTAAAATCTACTGGAAGAACAAGCTGTGACATTGACAGCATTAACAGAATGTTTGCTAACTTTATGAATTTGTTTGCCTCACAGGGTGATGATCACTTAGCATTATGAAGTCCTCAGTGAGGCTTGTAATAGATTTATAAAAATGTTGAGACTGATGCACCATGTAGACTCCACCTCTAACTTCTCTCAAAATTCGTTTGCATGGATGGATCCACCAAACTAACTATACATACGTGATTTAGTATTTAACTTTATGTCTGAAACTGAGCTGTAGCCATCTTAGCTGGGGAGGTGATTTAATTTCATGGAAAATAGGTATTTACAATAATTAAGTAGAATGTGTTTGCTAATTTGCACTGAAATAATTTTCATGCAGTTGCTAGATACTAGCTAAAAAGCTGCCATATTTTACACTACCTGTACTACCTTATAGTTCAAGTGCACTTTTAGAAAGCTATCAAAATAATCTAAGTCAATTAGGATTTTTAGCCTTCAAATCTATATTTTTATAAAATTATTTCAAAGTGTAGTAATTAATTGCCTATCCTTCAACTCCCCAAGAACACCTCTCAATGAAGTTTCCCCCTAGAAGAATCTTCATTTCAATTTTTTTCCTTCTTGCATTCTTATCTATCAACATACAATGGTAAAATCAGTTTCTTTCTCTTCAGATATATTTATTATAGTTACTTATTTCTGCACAAACAAAGCCTCAATATTAGTGTAATAATTTGCCTGTCAACTGTAAAGAAACTGCTGTTACTCCACAGTTAAGAGTCTGTAAAACCACAGGATGTCAGGAAAAACTCGCAATAAGAGCTCAGTTAATATGACATAGAGACCAAAGAACAGTCCCTACTGATTTCATAGGCTAGCCAAATATAAGATACAACAGTGTCTTTCTACACGAAAAGATTGAAAAATGGATTTAAGAAAATTTTATCACAAAACACCCTGACACTGGAAGTAATGAAATATATTCTTTCAAAGGTGTGACTTCCCTGATTTTTTTCCCCCCTAGCATTACAGCAGATAACTGCTGTTTCTTTGAGCATTCAAAACTCCTTCTTTCTGAAACAAAAGCAATTTTGAAAAGCTTTTAAGCAACATAATTATTTTTGAGTGATTCCACTGGAAAACATTATGTTAAAAAATACTTCATGTCAGGATATGCCTATTTTCTCCACAGCTGTAGTTCTGAATCAGCCTTACATTCCTTAAAATCACTATGTGGCAGTCTTGACACGCTTGGTTGTGCTCAGACTTTTTTCTGATGAACAATACTGTTGACTCACTTTATTGACTTATCTTAAATTATCTCCATGATCTTTTAACAACAATGTCCTGAGAATAGATTGAAATACCTTCTTGTGTATTGGTCCCTCCTGGGTCATTTGGATTTGTAGGTCCAGCTGGTGGCTCGTATCCTACTACCAAATCAATTGTTGCCTACAGAGAAATACTCAGGGGTTTTTATGCAGCACACAGTATTCACAACAACTGATTTTTGAGCATGAAATTATTCTAACACTCTACATGAACATAGCCACAGCACAGTTATAATGAGATTCCAGCTTCTAGTAAATTAATAAACTGTTATTAAGCTATATACACATACAAACAATAAAGA
Organism: Phoeniculus purpureus; assembly: GCA_028565055.1. Lineage (NCBI taxonomy): Eukaryota > Metazoa > Chordata > Aves > Bucerotiformes > Phoeniculidae > Phoeniculus > Phoeniculus purpureus. Next base: position 14,473,566 of record JAOXOE010000632.1, on the reverse strand, counting down.
TTATACAATTTGCAGCTAATGCAACAGGGACCAGAATAATCTCTAACAGTCAGAATCACTGAGTCTATATTTAGAAAAAAATCTGTCACAACGACATAAGATATTCTACAAATACTTATTTATTTAGTTGCACAATATTCATGGCAGACTACATGACATCCTAAATTTACAGATGGAAAAACAACAGTACTGAGAAATACTATCAATACTATCTGATCTAGAGCATAACAAGCTTGAACCACAAGTAACATTTCCTATCTGGCTCTTCTAATTGCTCATTCATATCTTCATGCTGGATGAAAAACACGAGGAAAACACTATGTCATTTTCCATTCTAATTATAGAATTGTCTTTTTTTCTGCTTGACTGCAGTTTTGGATTACTGAACAAACTGTTATTATTCCTAGTTGCCACAGTAACATGAGGAGTCAGCAAAAAATCCCAAGTCTGGCCAACTAACCATGACACTAAGCTATAGCTGATGAGATACTGAAATTACCCTTAAATACTCCTAGTACTAAATGTACTAGAACACAATTAGAAGCACCTTAACAGCTAGACTGCACAAACACAATAAGGTCCCAGTCCTAAAAACTTGTTAATTAATAACTAAGTTAATAAGCAGTTAATATCCCCATTACATTTAAATAAGTTAAACCAAGCTAAGAAAGCTCCTGTGTAACTTTCTGAGCTGAGTTGGCACTGAACACGTACATTACCATGTGCTTTTTAGAATCAGTGCTATGGCAGAAGGGGATATTAGAAAGAATACAGCAAAAGAAGTAGTACTCAGGAAAAAGCTTTTTCAACACCAGACTGACTACCATGCATACTCTGTGGCACATAATATTTATAACACATAGATACAAATATATACACACAAAACAATACAGGATATTAAACTCAGATAATTATATACTGTCATACATTTCCTCTGTCTGCAGCTTTTGCTATAAAATCCCAAGCACTTTATTTGTAAAGTAAAAATGACTTGAAAATGTATTTGTTTCTCTGTTAGCCCTGCTGCTGGAGCATTTTAATCAAGTATATAGTAAATAAGGAAATGTAAACCACTCACTCCAGTTTCTTGTCCCCTTTCATTTAGCAGAGGTATGAGTTTGAAGGGAAAAGATCTGCTTTGGTTACCTACAAGATCCTTAAGTGCTACAGAGGCACTGCCAATTAATCTGAAATGAAGTAAAAATCATTATTAGGACCAAATATACAACAAACAGAAATTCCTTTTTGTCTTTTGCTAGTGTCTGTTAGTTGACCAAATAACTCCAGATATGACTTGAACAAAACATTGCAAATGTTACCTAATGATTATGCTAATCATTTGTGTTTTCTGTTTCACTGCACATAAATGTGCTAGTGATTTTTATAGAAGACACAGCTTTAACATAAAAGAGATTAACAATCTAAATTTAAACCTAATAGAGGTTAACAACAAATATTTAAATAGATCTTATATGCAGTTTTAGAAATAGTATTCTGCATAACTTTCAACAGTCATGTCACTTGTTTCAGCCATTGAATTCTCATTGATAAATTAAAGGATGTAATACTTTCTCTCCCTATAGAGCTTTGCAAACCCTCAGATGAGGAGTAGTGTGTAAGAGCTAGATATGACAGTTGTACTACACAGAAAGAGACACAAAAACATTCGCACATCTCCGTAATGAAAAAAGTACACAGAACAAACACAATTTGTTTACTAGAGGCGTCACAAAACTAATCTTCTTGACCATACTCTAAATTTTGAATAGGTTCATCTTGCTTCTCAATTCTCAGAATATTTTGATATAGCTCTAGAGAGGCCTATCAAAGCAAGCTGCCAGGCTCTCTGACATTATAGGTATACTCCAAGCTACTTCTGCCCACTTTAGGATTATCTCTGTCACCATCAACATCTTCAAAACAGTGAAAACTGCAGCACTTTTAACTTCAGAAACTTATTTTGGACAGAGTTTCTAACAGTGTGGCATTGGTCTCATGGTATCTGGCATCGTATTTCATTCTCATAGTATGTACTTTACGCCTGTACTGAAGTGGATTATTGGAATAACTGAGATTTTTGCTAATGAAAAAAAAATCTCAAGATAGTATCACCCTGTAAATATTACAAAGAACAAGTTTCACACACAGAATACCAGCTCTACTGCCAAACCGGAAAAGATATGTTATGTCTATGTGGACAACATCACTGAAGTCCCTTGGAATAGATTAGAAATGCATTTTTAATGGAGAAGCTAAGGATACAAAGGCATTTTTTGACATGGAGCAAGAGAATTACTATCGCTACTCTCAGTTACTATGTCATGAGAAGTTTACTTTTTGCAAAGGACACTAGGAGAGGTACGTATAAAACTTAATTCCCTGCAAATACACATTTTGGGTATTACACATTACAAACGTAGTTTAGCTGTGCACAAAAAGAAGTAACTACACAGGTGTTTTTTAGTGACCTGTTAGAACCACTTTGGGATGACAGTTGACTCTTTCGCAGTTCACTTCACTCCTCCAATCCCAGACGCATTTTTTGATAGTTTTGACTCACTACTCAAACTGTTCACTTCTGCCCCCCAAAATGCCAACGTACAGTAATATTCCAGCTATGCCTTGCATATTCACCACACATGGGATGAGCTAGGTATGGAAAGGAGTTTAAGCTGAGGCCACCCTGCAAAGGAATTACATGAAGCTGTTCTAACCTTCAAAATGACCGTAACTGAAAATTTAATGCTATTTCTAATATCTGCCTTACCCCGCTTTACTGAACAGACACCTGGATTCAGTATTGCAGCCTTGATTCAGTGTCTTTTAAACAACTATGGAAAAACAGCCAGTTATTTTGGTGAGCATTGACCCCAGACACATCTTCCCATTTTATAAAGTGTTGCACATAAATGGATGTTGGCTTGACACTGAACAGAAATCATAGAATGATTCAGGTTGGAAAAGACCCTTGGGATCATCCAGACCAACCAGCAACCCTACTCTACAAGTTCACCCCTAAACCAGAACCCCCAACAATACATCCAAGTGACTTTTAAACACATACAGAGATGGTGACTCAACTACCACACTGGGCAGCTCACTCCAATGCCTGACCACTCTCTCCATTAAGAATTTTTTCCTGATGTCTAATCTAAACCTACCCTTTTGAAGCTTGGAGCCATTCTCTCTGGTTCTGTCGCTAATTTCCTGTGAGACGAGACCAGCATCAACATCTCTACAGTGTCCTTTCAGATAATTGTAGAGAGCAATGAGGTCTCCCCTAAGTCTCCTCTTCCTCAAACTAAACAGCCCCAACTCTTTCAATCTCTTCTCATAAGATTTATTCTCCAGGCACTTCACCAGCTTTGTTTCCCTCCTCTGCACTTGGTCCAGCACCTTGTACTGAGGTGCTCAAAACTGAATGCAGTACACAAGGTGTGGCCTCACCAGTGCTGAGTGCAGGGGGACAATCACATCTCTATTCCTGCTGGACACACAGTTTCTAATACAGGCCAGGATGCCATTGGCCGCCTTGGCCACTTGGACACACTGCTGGCTCATATTCAGCCACCTGTCAATTAGAACCCTCACATCCTTTTCTGCCAGACTGCTTTCCAGCCACACTTCCCCAAGCTTGTGGAGTTGCATAGGATTGTTGTAACCAAAATGCAGGACCAGACACTTGGCACTACTGAAACGCATCAATTATCCTCAGCAAATGTCTACGTAGTGCACAAAACAAAAGAAAGACTTTTTTAACTTTGGCTTCAACATTGCAAAAATATGTTGTTACATAGAAGTCAAAGAAGTCTGACATTACACAGCAAAGAGAACAACTCGCCAAACTTTTCTGTCATGCAGACAGACACCCATACTTACCAACGCTCAATGAAAAGCAGAAAAGATTCATTCCATAATGATTGCAAATACCAAAGTAGTTAAAAGAATACTGAATAGTTGAATGCATTTTTATTTCATAGCCTTTCTAACATGTTAATAGCTCTGAAGGCAAGTATAATATAAGCAAATGGGAAACTATACCTACAGCTGGAAGAAACAAATGCTTGAAATTCACTTACACAGCTCAACACTGAAAGAAGCCAACATCTCATCTATCTTTTTCCTTCAATGCAAAATTAATCAATAAAAAATTTGAACATGAAATATTTCTTCTTTCCTCAAATCCTTCAAGCATGGCTATGATTTCCCATTTCAGAATAGCACTGAAATATACATAGTTTCAGTTATCATAGAAGAGAAAAACACAAAAACAACAAAAAACATCTGGGACAATCTAATTCTAGAGAAAAGCAGAAAATCTTTTCCTATGTGCACTTGCAGAAAAATTTTGTAGACTGATTTGACATGAGCTGAAGTGATGTACATTAACTCCAAAGACTACTTCAACTCAGAATTCACACAGCCTCAAATCAGCTGGATGACTTTCAGCAACCACACCCTCCTATCTGGTGACATTAACTCAAGAATCTGCTCAACAGAAGTGCTTTTGAAATTTTCCACTTTTACATCCTCATGTGTCCTGTGCAAATGACAAATCGCACACATTTGAATATATAGTATTTTTAAAAGTCTGATCACCTTCACAAGACTAAAGAGGAGTCAGTTACGTAGACTACTTTCTAATAGTTGCCTCTTAATTCTTTTGTTTTCCCCTCAGTTAACAGGTTGAGCAACAATACTGTCCTACTTGCCAGTCTTCATGCACTTTGGCAAGAGTATGAAATCAGCCTATACGTGGCCTTAGCGTTAGCCAAATTCTAAGCTTTAGGTAGTTAATCTTTTGCCTTCCCCAAAGCAATCCTGGTCACTGGATTTGTGATGTTTCAAAAACTCAAGCTGAGTCACTTAGAACAGATTGCCTAGAAGCACGGTTTTTATCAAATAGCCTTAAGGTTATCACTAGGTCTCATCTTTGGTCTTGGAAAACACCTTTTTCCTGAGGTTCTTCTCTTGGGTCTCATCTTTGGGCTAAGTCAAGTAAGACTGAAATCCACTAAGTCAGACAGCAGCAGCTGTTGTGACACCAATGTCCATCAATAGTTCACTGCTGTTTAATACTTTGCTGCAAGGTCTGCTACTGTATTTGCCTCTGATATGTAACCAGACCCTCAGTTCTCTGCACAACTGCTGTGAAGTTGTTGAACTCTGAAGAGTTTTTACCTTTGGGCGTGACTGAAGGTAACGTCCCTCTGAAGTCATAACTTTCAAAATGACAAGGAATCCTTTCCTTCCAGATGAGCTGAAAAGACTCATCATCAGAAGACACTGCTCTTTGCTAGAGTTATTTCAGCTTTCTTCCCCTTGCCTAGGCAGACATTTGCCCATTTAATTCCAGATCACACTGGTCTTGACACCATTAAATGGAGTATTTTCCACTTCTGGAACAGCTCAGTACATCCCCTAACCTACTATTCATCATCTATTTTGGCAGCATACAGCAAGTGAGTACTACTTCTTCATTCTGCCTTAGTACGATTTGACCATCCCTCAGACTTGTACATGCATAGGACCCAGACATCCAGGTCTCTTTAAAAAATTCTCCAGCTTATCAGAAGCAAAACCCTGTCATGCCACAAGCAGTTTAACCACGCTGGCCTCTTACTGAATAAGACACCAAGGATAAATGCAAAGTCCACATTTAGAAGCAGATTTTAAACCACCTCAAATACACCTCATCAGAACTATGCCTGTGATACTTCCCCCCCCACCCCAGCAACCAAAGGGAAATACTTAGTTTATCAGCACAACACCAATGAAATACTGATGACCAGCCATGAAGCACAGTGTTGCATTAGTGCCAAAGCTAATTACTCCGTTAGTGCTGTGGTTAGCACTTCCTGTTAGCTGCCCAAATAACTGAGAGAAGTGAAACTTCACACCCATGCCTAGAACCCCTAACATCCTATGATCCTATGATCCTATGATCAGGAAATGGTAACTCACAGTACCAACTATTTTATTACCGCCCTTTGTTTAAAAGTAGCAATGTATAGTAAATTCTTCAGCATATCACGTCTCTAGCTGCTTACATGCCACTTCTACTGGAAACCCAGTGAAATTAGTCCCCTGAGAGTCAAGTATTTAAATTCTTTTGACTTATTTTTAAGGGTTATTTTGGCAGAAGTTTAGTTTGATTATTCTCAGCAGCGAACTTGATCCAACACTGCAGTTATAAATGCTACACTCAACCTTTCTTTCTCAGTGTATATGATCCACTATAGGTTCTCTGCCACAAGACCCAACACCCATCCTGTTATTCGTGCCGCGTTTTAAAGTTTATATTAAGTTTTTATTAAATTTTTTTTCTCTTGTGGGTAATTTGATAATATGCTGCAAAAACAAGCTTCAAGGCAGAGAATCCCAAACTGAATCTTAACGAGGCTGTATTTTACACAACCATAGACAAAGAAAACAGAATCACAGAATCACTGAGGCTGGAAAAGATCTCTCAGATCAAGTCCAACCTATGACCTAACATCACCATAATCAGCTACAACTGTACACTGTCACGCTGGTGCAGAAAAGAACTCACACAGAAGGTCAGAACTCTAAACAGACTCCAAAAATCTAGAAATTACTTGACTACAGAAAATACTTCAAACGTGATTAAATATTTTTTCTGCTTGAATAAAGGGTGTGCCCTATCTGTTTTTCCTCTGTGTTGCTAGGTTACTAACTATGCACAGGAGCGTGGGGAAACATAATCCCAACTCTTTTTCAAACTTCAGTCAGACACAACTGTAACCTTCTGTTAACACTTTTTTCTTCACAGGGACAACTGAAGTTATTGGGAGGTTTTTCTTTGCTTTTTAATTGCATGAAGATTGGTGTTTTGAGAGTTTGAAATGGTTTTTTACATTAGGTTTTAGCCATAATAGAAAAAAGATGTGTTTTCTTTCAACTACCTTAATGCTGGAAAATCTAGCTAACCACAGATCACATGAGCCCTCTCTAGTTTATTCCTATGATGGTCTGTCTGCATAAATGTCAGTGTGGTTTGCTTTATTTATCTTTCCCAATTATGGTCTTTTTACCATCAAGAGCAGTCTTTTAATCTATCTGCAAAAGTTTAGTGATCCTCTACATGAAGCAGTCAATTTTATCTCCAGGAAAACTAAAATGGAAAATATTCAAATGTTCTTTCAGGCTTGATTTAGAGAAAGATGCCAAAGCCATGACTTAAGAGTTCTGGCAGAGTTTGAAAACAGAATAACACCCACTGTGCTCCTCCTCCCATGTCCACAGAAGAATAGGCCGGATGGAGAGCTATACAAATTTCTAGGAGCTGTAACATTTTTCTGCTGTGCTGTTCTAGACAGGAGCAATGCTGCATGGAACATATCAAATAACAGAGCGTGTTCTGGCTGGGAGCTTTGTGAGCAGCTAGAGGCAGGGAGCTGGGTCGAGAAACACTTTGTTCCACTTCTAGCCTACACTGCAGCAAGGAACAGTGGCAGAATGCTTGAGCAAAAGTTGTCTCTACCTTGAAAATAACAATAGCAATCACCACTGCTTATTTTCCTTTGTAAGAGAGAAAATAAAGCCAAACACATTATGTAGTTTCTTCTGTGCCCCCTCTTGGGCAACACAGTCCACTAGATGTGCCCCTTATGTTCAAAAACTAAACCCCAGTTCAGTCTACACATTACATATACAAAACCACAAACCTCTAAAGGAAGGACTATTGATTTAGACACAGCTTTAAAAACTGTCATTATAATCACAAAATCAGAGAATCACAGAACATTACAGATTGGAAGGGACCTCGTAAGATCATCTAGTCCAATCCCCCTACACAGCAGGACCACCCAGACCAAGTCACTCAGGAACATATCCAGGCAGGTTTTAAACATCCCCAGAGGAGACTCCACAACCTCCCTGGGCAGCCTGTTCCCAGTGCTCCTTCACCCTCACTGGGAAGAAGTTCCTTCTCACATTCATATGGAACCTCCTACGTTACAGCTTACACCCATTGCCCCTTGTCGTATCATTAGATGACATTGAGAAGAGTCTGGCTCCATCCTCCTGACACACACCCTTCACATATTTATAAACATTAATCAGGTCACCCCTCAGTCTCCTCTTCTCCAAGCTGAAAAGACCCAGCTCCTTCAGCCTTTCCCCATAAGGGAGGTGTTCCACTTCCTTCATCATCCTTGTTGCTCTGTGCTGGACTCCATCCAGCAGTTCTGTGTCCTCCTTGAACTGAGAGGCCCAGAACTTGACACAACAGTCCAGATGTGGTCCCACCAGGGGAGAGTATAGGGGGAGAAGAACCTCTCTTGATCTCCTAACCCCCTGTTCTGATACACCCCAGGATATGGTTGCCCCTCTTGGCCACAAGAGCATATTGCTGGCTCATGGTCATCCTGCTGCACACCAGGACCACCCAGGTCTCTTTCTCCTACACTGCTCTCCAACAGGTCAGTGCCCAACCTATACTGCTACCTGGGGTTGTTCTTGCCCAGATGCAAGACTCTACACTTGCACTTCTTATCATTCATAAAATTTCTCCCTGCCCAGGATTTCAGTTTGTCCAGGTCGTGCTGAACTGCAGCACAGCCTGCTAGAGCTCCTCCCAGCTTTGTGTCATGAGCAAACTTCCTGAATCTGTGATTCTGTGCAGTAAGGATCTTACGTAGGCATTGTACTCTATCTTGACAATCCTGAACTAGCCTGCAGACATCGCAAAGGAGCGTTATTTGCACACTCTTCCACCAAGCATCATTTTTAAATGTTGCATCACTGCAGTCATTCAGAATCAGAGACCTTTAAGCTCATCAGGTTGATCCCACACTGCCAAGTCACCACTAAATCATATCCATCAGTACATCTCCATCTATTTGTAGTATTTTCAGGAAACTAAATGTTACTTTTTCTTATGTATTAAAAGAGGATACTGGGAAAGGATGGCAAAACGATGATATGGTAGTCCTAAATCTCTCTCAAATTCACTGTCAATTCAAATGGAATCAGTAACTCTGCAGAAAGACAGGTTATGTGGGGGAAACTTATTCTACATGCCCTCTTTCAGATGTTCTTCTAACTGTGAATATTCATTAATACCAAGCCTTTTTTTCCTGTTACAGTGCCTTGTGACATTAAAAGAAATCCAAGACGACATTTCTTATTATCTTTTTACAGTCAAGATAATACTGACACATTTCCCACTTATCATCCACTTATCCTGTTTCTCAGCCAATAGCCCTTCCAAACACATCACATGCTGCAAATGCAGGGTGGCTATCAAGGATTTACTTGCAAAGATCATTACTTTCAAGATGTTGTGCTGTCTTTGGTACGGTCCATATATTATTTTGCATGGAAGTCACTTTATCAAAGAATTTTACTGGTTTATTTCTTTCAAACTTTCCACAGAATAAGTTAATAGTGGAAAAATTCCAGTACATAAATCCAAGGAAAACAAAGAGGCCTTTGCACAAGCTGGATGTTAAATGCTACAAATATGAGTCAGGAAGACATTTACAAATATGATTTGAAAAATCCCCACACATATGCCTGCTTAACTCTGAATTCATGTACAAAGTGAAGCATTTTAGTGCTCCAGATAATCATCTTTATTTTCTGATTATAAAATCCATTACAAAATTCTCATTACTGGCAAGCTTTCCTATATCAAGTTTAGAGATTTCTGAGACTTCCATGAAGCCAGAAGCATGCGATTTTTTCAGGCTTTACTGACATACAGGAATCTCAAGAATGAGAGGTCTGAGGGCATTTGCTTGACTCACAGTAGCTTTACAACAGAGCTGTTGGAGTATTATGAAAACCTGAAAACTGGGAGTAGGCACAAAGTAGTAAAGATAACAGTGGAAGTAGATTAGTACCAATAAATACAAATGCATGCCTACCTCAGTGTCATAAAATATCCAAATTTGCCACAGAGAAAAAGGAAAGAAGATGACATAATATCATACTCTCTTTCAAACAGCAGCAGACAACACTATTCAGCACTGACAAAAAAGAGAGAGTGTGAGAGCACAGCAGAGGAGTAGACCCTTGTCTAAAATTTAGGACTTTATACAGAGAGCAGGGAACTGGCAACTTAATTTATTATAAGGTGTTCCTTTTTCCTGCACAAATTTAAAACAAAAAAAAAAAAATCTACTGAGTCCTATTTGTCCAAATACATTAATTTACCTTTTTGGACAGAACTCTTGTGATTTAAGCAGATAGACTACTAACCACTACAGGAGAGCTAAAGATTAAATATATTGATGAAGCTTTACCGTGTTATGCATGTTAAAAAAGAGCTCCTAGACTTCTCCAGAGCTTTTAGTACAAGCGTATTTCAACATAAAACAGTTAACACCCTATCCCTGCTGTAGATGGTCTAAAAGAAAGAGTTTTCTGATTTACTTGCCGCCACCCAAGACCTTGCCCTTTTCCTGCAATTGATTTTAAGCACCAAGTTTATTTGTGTGTGACAAGTCATAAAACAGATGGCATGCAATACATAAGAGGTTTCTACTAATTTTAACTGATAAGTTAAATCATAGAGTGGCCTAGGTTGGAAAGGACCACAGAGATCATCTACTCCACCCTCCCTGCCATTTATCAACGACACTTCTCACTAGACCACGTTGCCCAGAGCCCCATTCAACTTGGCCTTGAACACTTCCAGGGAGGGAGCATTAACAACTTCTCTGTAAAACCTGTTCCAGTGCCTCACCACCACACTCATAGTGAGGAATTTCTTCCTAAAATCTAATTTAAACCTATCCTCTCTTTGTTTGAAGCCATTATCCCTTGTCCTATCGCTAGAGTCCTTTTTAAAACATCCCTTTCCATCTTTCCTGTAGGGCCCCTTCAGGTACTGGAAGGCTGCTATAAGGTCCATTTAGAGCCTTTTCTTCTCCAGGCTGAACAACTCCCTGTCTTCATAGGAGAGGTGCTCCAGCCTTCTGATCATCCTTGTGGTGCTCCTCAGGGCTCACTCCAACAGTTCCACACGCTTCTTATATTGGGGACTCCAGAATTAATCACAGTATTTTAGGTGAGGGGGAGAATCACCTCCCTTGACCCACTGTTGACACTGTTTTGATACACCCCAGGATATGGTCAGCCCTCCCTCACACATTGCTGGCTTATGCTGGATTCTTGTCTACTAACACCCCTAAGTCCTTCTCCTTGCGACCATTCTAAATCCATTCACCACACAGCATGTATTTGTGTTTGTGATTGGTCTGATCCAGGTGCAGGATCTTGCACCTGGACCTGTTGAACATCATGCCGTTTGTATAGGCCCAGTTTTCCAGCCTGACAAGCTCCCTCTGGATGGCCTCCCTTCCCTCCAGCTTGTCAGCCACACCATACAGCTTGGTGTCATGGGCAAACTTGCCACTGTCCATGTCACTGACAAAGATGTTAAACAGTACCAGGCCCAAAACAGACACCAGAGGAACACCATTCACAAATTTATGTTGTCTCCATTGAAATTACCTGCATGTATTGCCTTAAGGTGTCTTGTACACCTCTAATTCTGCTATTAAAATAAAGCTTAAATGCTATAAAACTCCAGAAAAGGTGAGTTGGTTCGGGTTTTTCAATAACATCTCTATCAGGTACTGAACCACATCAAACTTACTTTCTGCATTTTGTATTTGTTTCGTCACAAATACTGCAGGTCAAAATGACAAAAAGTGCCTTCCAGCTTCACGGAAGTTTATATATTATGCTTTTTCAGACTGTGAATTAACTGAATACTAGTGTCACCATATACACCGCTTTAATTTTTCACAGCAACAATCAAAATGCCATATCTACTAAATTCACAGGAATGAATCTAGTTTCAGTATTAAAAAACAATGGTTGAAAAATATACAGATTACTCTGAAATGTTAGTCAAATGAGACACCTTCATTAGTTATATACCTACTTATTACATGTTCTTTTTCTGTAAAGCATAAATCTACAAAAAAAATGTTTCAATGCCAGCATGGACACCTAACAGCATTTCATTACTCTAAAACTTTTTATAGATTGTTCTCTTTTCATATAGAAGGCTTAGCTCAAAGTTCTGGCTTTCTTGGTATCTTCAACAGCAAGACTAAAAACTTAAAAAAATAATAATACACTCAGTCCATTTTTTCTGCTGTAATTACTTCATGTGTAGAAAAACATGATGATATATTTTTCTTTTTTTAGTTGAAGGAAATCTATTTGTGTTTTCTGTGTTATCCTTTCAGGTACAGATAGATGTAGCTACTCTTTGCCTTTCTATGTTTCTCTAAAACTAATAACAAAATCGGATTTTTCAAAACTAGAGAAAACTAAAGCATCTTCCTACTACACAAAGATGTTTTTGACTGAGCCATGAGGTCTCAACAAACAGCTGTACTAATGAAACTTTCCTTTAGCCTTTTACAAATGTAGAAAGCAAAAGGGCAACACACAAACAGTGTGCAGCCTTAGATCCCACTATACTTGATTTTTAGATGTCTGAAAAACGCAGAACCCAGTTTTAGGTTTATACTGCAGTAGCAGAGATGAGATTTTTAGGGTGGGATTCAAACCTATTGACATGCACTAAGACCACTAATCAAAACAGAAATGGCACACAGGCAAACAGCCTTAAATTCCCAAATGTTAGGGACATCATGAAAATTAGTATTTTTATCTGCTGAAGACCTAGATTCTAAATCTTTTACTAGAACCCTTGCCTTTCTTTTTCAATAAATGAATTTCAGAAAAGGTAATAGACCGCATCCAGCAGCGAGAGTGCTGGTCCCCAAACACTATTTTATCAAGGTTTCTAGGTGATCTGGGGATTCCCTGAATGGGAAAGCTTGGGGGAGCTGGGAGGCAGTCGCCGAGGGTTGGGAACACTCATGGGAAAAGCCAGGAAAACACCGCAGGGGGTGCAGACCCCAACCCTTTAAGGGAGGCAAAACCAGAAGTTGCGCTCAGACCGTACACAGCGCTACCCACTTTAGCTGCCAAGGGGCAAAATTAAAAATTAAAAAATGATGACAGCACAGCAGCAGAGGAGGACCAAGCTACGGTCACCACTTCAGACGGATGTGGGAACTCAAACAGAGGTCCCCCAACAAGATGAGGCAGTGCATGTGACAGGCTGCCAGGAATGTACCACCCTCTTGTGTTCTTCTGGCTGCATATGGTAAGAGCAAGTAGATTATCTGCTGAACCAAGTGGCACAGTTGCAAAATGAGGTTGAAAAGCTACAAGCGGAAGTAGAAAGGCTCAGGAGAATTAAAGAGACTAAAACAGAGGTAGACTGGTGGAACCAGTCTGGACAACAGCTAAATAAGAGTCAGAATCAAGGGGCCTCTGTATCCTGCACTTCTTAGGTGGAGGACAGAGGCCCAAGTAGAAGGGATGAGTGGAACCAAGTGAAAGGCCATAGCAGAAGGCGAGCACCACCTTGCCTGCCTCACCTCCCCAGCTGCCACCGATTAATGGATATAAGCCCTTACTGGAAGACAGCCAGTCTAGTAAGGATATAGAGGACAGAGACTCCATACCAGAGGTCCTAGCAAGGTCACATAAATCCGGGAAATCTTCCAGTAATATGACAACCTCCTCTATGAAGAAGAGAAGGGTCCTAGTATTGGAGACTTGCTCCTGAAAGGGACTGAGGGCCCAATATGCAGACCTGACCCTCATCACAGGGAAGCCTGCAGTCTACCTGGAGTCTGAATCAGGGATATCACTAGGACACTACCTAATCTGGTGAGATCAGCTGACTATTACCCACTGCTGACCTTCCAGACAGGTGGGGAGGAAGCTGCATTCCGTAGCCTGAGGGGAATGAAGAGAGACTACAAGGCCTTGGGACGTTTGGTAAAAGACTCTGGGGCACAAACTATATTCTCCTTATTACTTCTATTTTGGGGTGCAGACACGGGCTGGAATAGACAGACGTAGTACATTAATGCCTGGCTATGAGATTGGTGTTACAGGCAGGGCTTTGGGTTCTTTGCTAATGACTGGTTCTATAAGACACCAGATCTGATAGGGCCACATGGGAGAGGTTTATCTCAGAGGGGAAAAAGGGTTCTGGGGCAGGAATTGGCAAGGCTCATTCAGAGGGCTTT
>JAOXOE010000632.1:14446012-14459367 GCA_028565055.1 Phoeniculus purpureus | reverse complement strand
TCTACCAAGATTCCATTCTACCAAGATTCCATTCTACCAAGATTCCATTCTACCAAGATTCCATTCTACCAAGATTCCATTCTACCAAGATTCTATGAAGATTCTATGAATTCTGAGTGGCCTCCTACCTGATTTTTTTCAGCCTAGAATTCTTGAAATAATGGAAAGATAGATAACTGTTTTCTTCTCCTGCTGATATTATTTACTTCTCATGACATTTCATAGACCCTACTAACTAGGACAAAAAAAACCCCAGAAGACCATATTCCACTCCCAAGAGAGGTTTTTGTGTTTTATCCAACATATTTACCCTGATGACTAAATCAGTCTCCCAAAAGATGAATCTTGGCCTTCAATCTCTCCAGATAAGATAGGAAATTGATATGCTTTCCTCCCTTCCTAAGCAAGACTTAAATAAGTGGCATAAACTAGATGCTTAAGAGATGGTTAAAAGCCTTGACTGTGTTTTGTAATTTCTGGCGTTTTGTTTAGTTGCTCTCTGAGAATGTCACTTTAGAGCTACTTTCTGAACACATTATATGTAGGAGCTTTGGCTACTGTGCTGCACCATTCTGCAAGATGACAACCTGTCATGGTGTAAGTCTAACACAAAGATCTTTATCACAAGCATCAACCGAATATATGGCAGCTGTGGTTTTCACCCTTCACCAGGTGAAGTGATCTATATTTTACCCAAATTCTGGCTTAAATAGCTAAAACATTCCTTCAATTTTGCTTCTAAATTGTCTACAATGAAGTATCGAAAGTAAGCTAACACTTTGCTTCAGTCCAGCTGGTGGGGGTTGGAAAGCCCACTGGCTTACAGGCTACAAGTAGATACTACATCAAAAACATCTGATTGCACCCATCATTCCTCTCTAGCAACTTTCAGTTCCATTTTTACCCTGGATCTCTGTACTGCAAGTTGTAGTTAATACCAAAAATCAACAAAAAAAGAAGAACATACTTGTTTTGTCCAATTGTTTCAAAATCCTTCACAATAATTGTCAGGGAAGATGAATTATCCAGAGCAATTCCTTTCAAGTCAAATTCAAGAATCTGAACAAAAAAAATGGAGCAAATCCAAATTACATTACAAGTTATGTCACTTTCTGGATTTGGTAGTTACTAGTAACAGTAATAGTAAAATAACTACTTTGTTTAATACTGAGCCATAACCTCCCCCTGGCAAAGGGAACCTTTGTAGTTCCCTTGCTCATGCTAACATAAACCTTTTTTTACAATAATTCATAAGTTCTAATACCATACCCCTGCACTATGGGTTGAAGTCAGTTGCTGTTGAATTTAGGCAAATATTTGCAGGTACTGTATTCCTAATTACAGAATGTAAGAACAATCTTTAATTTTCATTTCTAGTTATGAAAAAAACCCACCATTAGGAAAACATTTTCCCCAAGAAAAGCATTATTGAAGAGCAAAATAGGACCAGTCCTACAAACAAACCATGAGAGACCTCAATATCTGATTCATTCTAATTTTTTAAGGTTTTTCCTTGGTATAAAATACAGGATCTGCTCATGTTTGATGGTTAAGCAAAGGCTGAGTATCATTTGATCCAAAGTTAGAGGGAACAAAACCAAGCCACAAACTCACCAGATATCTATCTACAAAAACATTGCTTAATGAATTGTAATTCATGGCACAAGACTAATCACTCACCTGCCTTTACTAACATCCTGAAAGAAAACACAACTAACCAATTCTCACAACTGTAGAAATTGTCTTACCAATTTTACAAATATTTTATCTTATATAAGACCAAGAGTAGCTTACAAAAAATTACCTCATTCCAAACCGGATTGAGTTCACTGTCAATTTTCTTTGTTTTCTTTTTTTCATCTGCAAATACAAACAGAGTGTGATGATCTGGTTTTGCTAAAGCACTACACAAGTATCTCAATTATCCCATTCACTTTTCCAAAACCTTTGAGCTTTAAACCAAATGTTTGAATTCTTTTTGCCTCTTCCAGTAGCTGCATATTTTGCAACTAAAAAATCCCCTGGGCAATTTTAATAGTTGACCCTTTTTATTTTGTTTTGTTTAAGCATAGCTAGATGTATTCCCAAAAAACAAAATTCGTGTTTAGGTTTCTCAACCTTTATGACCCTTGACTACAACTTCAGTAATGATAAAAAAAGACAGACAAAACCCCTGAAGATATTAAACCAGTAACCTTAAAGAGATGAACTTCAGTAGTAAAAGAGGTGTGTTACGCATTTATCAAGTTATGAAACACTTGAAAGTGTTTAGCTCTGAAATAAAAACACTTAGGGAAAAAAAATCTTAAGATATGCTTACAGCGGCAGCACTTTCTGCTTTAACTGAGCAAATATTAGCAGAAATACACACACAAATAAAAGGAAATACAGTCCTTCCTGAAAAAATGGTTTTCAGAGGTTTTGAAGATCACTTCACGGACATCTACTGAAGTCAAAAAATTACAAATTCTCCACACTATATTGTAAAAATTGCATTGGTTAATCTCCAATCAGGTAGTGTGGAGTGTGGCATTTCAATTCAAATTCCTTCACCTGACAGGAATTATACAAGTCAAATGTTACAAGAGGCCCTTTGCAGGACCCCCTTACCTATTAAAAAGAGAAACAAAATCCTATCCTTAAATCAGGTTCAAAGCAAACAACACACCAAGGCTTTATTTTTACTTTTAATTGCACTGTACTTGTATGACTCCAATGGAGAACAAATCTTGACACAACACTCAGAAGCACAAAAGAACACTGGCAAACACAAGGCTCTCTGAACAGAAATTGCATGTATCAGTGATAATAAATTAGTAAATTCAAGTAGTCAGTAAACTAACTGCTGATCTACCAAATGCTCGGCCACACAAAGGCTAAAATTTCAGACATATTCCTTGTATTTAAAGACTACAGTAAAAGGTAATAGGATTTTTATTATTCAAAAGTTATGGCTATACTTTGCCAGGAAAACATGGCACAGGCCTGTGAAGGAGTAGTAAAAATATCCCACATGGGCAAGTTCGTATGGCCACTATTCAAGCAGTAAACTCTGGTGGTTCATTTTACTGGATGAGAGTGAGGTATTCTGAAAGAAAAGAAGTCAGCCCATTCTGCAAATTGGGAAAAACTGGCTCACATTTATGCAACAGGATATTGACTCATATCGTATACCACAAAGGAAAGAGCATTCATAACATACCATGCTGTAGACTCACACTTTGCGGAACAAAGAACTAATTAACATGCTAACAGGAGAAATTCAACTTTATTTTCTAATAAAAGGCAAAGCATTTTCAAAACTGAATAACCTAGAATATCGGGTTTGCACTAGTACCCCAAGTCCCCCTACAAACAAGAACTGGGAGTCAGGGTGAAAAATGTAAGGGAGACAGTGAATCACAGAGGGGCATAATGGGTTAAAGGCTATGATCCCTGCCTATGCTCATAGGTAATGCTGTAAGGTAAAGAAAGCCCTGGGTTGAAAAGCAGTCAAGACAGTCCTTGACAAGGAGCAGTATTTTCCACTCTGAACTATCCATAAGAACAAGAGTAGGATCACAGATGTCACTAACAATGCGCACCGGCTACATTCTACTATTTTTTGTGCTATGCATTTCTCTGAAAATTATATGAAAACCATTGGGAAACACAGCTTACATTGGTTTTAGGTGTAATTTCAGTCAATCTCAGCGCAGTACTCACATTCCTTGAACACGTATCTTGTGTGTATTGTCTTCATTTTACTGACTTTGTTTTTATAATGCTTTTCATCATTCTTCTAATGCACTGGGGTTGTTTTGTTTATTTGATTGTTATTGAAACTTGGCAAAGTCTTTTCTTCTTCCCACCAAAAAAAATCTTTGCCAAGCAGAATAAGATGGACTGTGCAGTTTTTCCAGGAGCTCACATATGTTTCTGGCCCTCAGGCTGGCTGCTTTTACTGGTAATGAATCCAGTCACAGTAGGCAAGATTGTAAACCACATCAGGATAAACTGTATGGAAGGGCTAGTTATCATTTTCAGTTTGGCCTTACTGAGAAATGAGTAAGAAATGATAATGGATACAGGTAGGACAGTATAGGCTCGATTTTTTTACAAACTAATGACAATAATCTTGGTATTGTTAAAGACATAATGATTTTCTTTATCTGGACAGAAGCTGTATGTTGCTTCATATTCTCAACTGGAAATTCATGTAACAAGAACTTAGTGATGATAGTCAATGAGATGACACAGTGTTCAAAAAAGACCCCACTCAAATGAGCTGTTTAAACTGTTCCATCACTAGAAAGATAATTACAGCACTGGAAAACAACCAATGCTTATATCTTGCCTGTTTTCTTCTAGCATTTTCATCCATTTCAGCAGATGGGAAATAGCAGAAGCAACAATTATATTTTAGAATAGATTCCAGAGATAATAATATTTTCGTTTACTAAGTTTTCCATAAAACTTTTTTGAATGAAGAATTAAGACTGTATGGTGGCAGCTTCTACAGAATACAGAAAATACAGTCAATAATTACAATCTAAATCTCTTGTCTTTCACACACTAAAATATAAACATAGCTATAAGCTACTGCAGGCCTGCTGGAAAAATCTTAGATTAAGCACAAGTGGAAAAAAATATTTACTCCAGTTGGCCCAATCAAACTGAATGTTGTTTCACATCAATTTTTAATCCATAAAGATGATTGAGACAGCCAAAACAAATTATCAAAGCAAAAAAATGTCCTAGTACTGATCACACAAACAAGCAACTGTGTAAATTTTTATACCCAAAGACAAAGATACATTTTTTCTTCAGTTTGCTTTACCTGACAAACCAGAATTATTGTACTGGCTTAACTGTTACCACTTAGTCTCACTTTAGCACATGGCAACATCTTTTCCTAGCAATTTCACTGATTTCTCTCACACAGCATAACAATAAACTCAGAATTCTGCAGTAAGAGCACCCAGTTCCAGTGAGCAATATTCATTTACTCTCAGGGTGTAGTCCTCTTTGAACAGTGAGTTGTTCTAAAAGCAAATAAAACTTCCATCCCACTGGACTTAATATAAATGTGTAAAAAAATGTCAAATGCTTGCACAAACTCCTCTACTATAAATAAGATATCACAACAGAAAGAGCTACCTATTTCCTCTTAATAGGTACATAATGTATGCCTCTGTATTAACTGTACTGACTGTGTAGTCTACAACCAGCCTAGTTATACAAATTTGATGAATTCTATTCTATACATAGATGAAACTATGCTAAAGTACACAAGTGTTAACATATAAAGTGTTTCCAGAATAATTTACATACTAATAGTTGTAGGATTATGGTCATTTTCTTCACAACACAGCTGTGAACATCTTATCCTGAAAGAGAGTTTGCATTGTCATTGAAGTTTTAAAATTACTGAACCTGACATCAGCAAAGGCTCTGGTAAGTTCAGTTTGAAAAAGCTAATGAACAACACATTGTTTAATGAAGTATCAATTTCTGCAGCAATTTGATGTCACACCAGTGCTGTGCTCTAAGATTTCTCCAGGAACACTTGAGACTCAAAAAAGAACGTGAAAATGCACTGCAGGGCTATGGGCAAAGTCCTACAAATATCTGAGGTTTCCTCAGTCTGGAAGATAAATTCCTGGCCTTTTTTTTTTTTTTTTTTAAATATCCTCCAGGATCTTCAGTGGGTGTGGAATACCATTAAAGTGTGCTGCCCTTTAGAATACACCTTCTCAAACCCAAGATTGTTGAGAGAGAATGGTCTGTGAGCATAAATAGCCAGAAGTTGGACATATTTCAGTTATGATCCCTTGCACCTGGCAACCAGGTACTTCACTTACAAACTGAATCAGAGTTGCTCAAAAGCTGGCAAAAGATTGGTATTTTCTGGCCCCCTTTAATCACTCTGGACAGAAAGAAAACACCATATAAAAAGAAGTGTCAGGTATAAAGAGAAATTAAACATTGTACTAAAAAACTGTCACAATATTAAGTTGTATTTAAAATACTGGCTATGCATGTTTGTGAACATTAAAAATACCACATAAAGGATAAATACAAAATCATTTCTTCAGTGTCTGTTGCATAACTCCTGTGTTTGGATAAGTGAAGCAGAGAAAGAAATCCAGCAATGCACAAGGAAAAATAAATCTGGAATTTATGAGACAAAACTGAATTGCATTAGAGCACAGAGTAGGAACAAAACATTACAACAAGTAATTAAACAAGATGCTTAAGGCATAAAGAAGTGAAGGCATAAACCAGTATGAAACTGCAGGAACAGGGGTAACAAAAAAGGCAAAATTGTGACAGGAAAGCAGAGAAACACAAGAACTAGAAAGATAACATGAATGCTTAAACAGCAGAAACAGCCTGAATAAACCAGAGAAGGGACAGTAAATCAGTAACAGCATTTTTTTGCAGGACATGTTAAATCACATTTTGAGAGTTAGGAAGTTCCAAAAGCTACTGAAACAGGCTCAACCACTTGCCCTAACACACAGGGGGGTAAAAAGCCAAACTTGAAAAAGAGGAGGAAAAGAAAGGAAATAGAATGATGCCACGTTTTTCTGATGCTGAAATAAAGCATAAAACCCCCTTTATTTCGGAAGGTACTGGACATGCACTGCCTTGTTCTTTTCCAGCCTCCAGCAACAGGTTTGATTTCTAAAGGTGACAAATTCCTGCAATGATTTTTCATACTTTAGGAAAAACGATTTCCATTTCAGTGCACAGTTAGGAAAACACGACATCTCAGAATTAAGATGACTGTCAGAGTTTGGTTTAACATATCACATGATCCAAAATTGGTTCAAGGCTTCTGCATCTTAGATACTTGAAATGTAGTTCCTTTAGTTTAGCCAACTGAGAAAATTATGGCAACAAGTAAAATATACTGTAAAATAGCGTTAGCTTACCATATAAATGCTAATTTTTCACAAGGTTTGTGCTTCTCTAGTATTTATCTAAGAAGCAATGAAAGTGTAAAATGTGGTTTCCTGTGCTAAGTTGCTATTTTACACTATGAAATCTAACCAGGCAAAATTTAAAAGTCCAGTTCAGCTTGTAAAAACCAAACCGAAACAAACCCAAACACCTCCGGTAATGGTGCTATTCATTTTCAACATGCTGGCAATAACGATAAACCAGCCACAATAAAAATCAGTGTAGCAATGTGTGGTTGTGCACTGTAATCAAGACAGAGGAATGATTTTTTTCTGATGGTAATCTTCAATACCAGAATTAAATGTGCATGCACTTACACAGTTACATTTGGTCTTTTAAAGCAAAGAGCTCAAGCCTCTGCAAAAGCTCATAAAATGTGGATCCTGAAACAGAAATGCTGCTGGCCAGAAAAGACAAATGCACTCCACCCAGTTCAAATTTCATTCAGGTAACTCTAATTAAAAGGTCTTCCCCTAAAGTTACTTCAGATATAACTTCAGAACAACATGTTTTCACAGATTTTAAAATACATGCATAGGGCACTATCCTTCAGAAAACCTCCTCCCTCAGTACACTTATGACAGTTTTGCTTACCTTTAAAAATAACAGAAACAATAGGGTCTGGTTTCCCAAACTTGGTTTTAGGGATATTGTTAGCAGATTCCACAATCACCCGAAGCATTCTTTCCAGTCTTGACTAAATGTCAATTGTTACCAAAATCAAGGCTGTCTTAAGTTTCAGACTTCTTAACTTCTGGATCGCAATGCTAGCAGGAAGAGGAGGCAGGGAACAGCTGGTTTACAGTAAAGAAAGTCTATGGGTGGATCTATGACGGACTAGCCGCTGAAGGCTATGAAAAAAAAAGTACCTGTAAATTGACACCAAGTTCTGTGTTGCTGCACAAAAAGAAGTTCTCACTAGTGAAATCCAGTAATAGAAAGGGCACTGTGTGAAAACGAATGCAGATTTTATTGGGTTTTTTTTAACTTTCATTCTTAAATTGTGTGATAAGTCTGTCTTAAGTCATCAAAGCAAGAATAATCGTAAGCAACAGTAACATTAAGGACAACTGCAGTACTCAAGATACATCACATCTGCCTCTTGGTATAGCATTTCATGATCACTTACAATTTTTTCCCCTATTAATGTTTAGAACCTCATAGTTTGTCAGTGTTTTTAGCTTGCCTAAGACTGTACAATCACGAAATACCTACAGTCTTCAAAAATAGTTTAAGTGCTCCCCCTTCAGTTGTGCTCTGGAACAACCCCAGTTTACACACGATAAATACTACCGGTTCTGCATTTAACGCATCGAATTTAGCAGCTCTCCTGAGAAATTATTAATATGCAAAGGTAAAAATAATAATAAAAAAAAGAATTAAGGAAATACATGCAGAACATGTGAGAAGATCCTCTATATTGTTCGGAGGTCTATAAATATTTTGTCCTAGAACATGTAGTGGACCCCACCAAAACAAAAATAGGTGAAACAACAAAAGTGATGCCCAGCTACAAGAAGGGCTGGAAGAAAGATCTGGGAAAATACAGACTTGTCCCATGGGTGCTGGGGAAGGCTGTGGTGCAGATCAACTTGACTACCATTATATGGCATAAACAGGACAATCAATCAGGTTGGGATGGACTTAGGAAAGGCAGATCCTACTTGACTAACGTGAGTACTTTCTGTGACAAGATTACCTGCCTACTGGACAAGGGCAAGGCTGTGTACCTGAACTTTAGACGAGCCTTTGACACCATTTCTCACAGCATTTTGCTGCAGAAACTGTTCATGGCTTGGATGCATGCACATTTCAGTGGACAAATAAACAACTGGGTGGCCCAAAGAGTGATGGTGAATCGAGTTAAATCCTACTGGTGGCCAGTCATAAGTGGTGTCCCGCAGGGCTCAGTATTGGGACTACTCCTGTTTAATACCTTTATTAATTATCTGGATGAGGAGATCAATTGCACCCTCAATAAGCTGGCAGGCAACACCAAGTTGGGCAAGAGTGCCTGAGGGTAAGGAGGCTCTACAGAGAGATCTGGACAGGTTAGATAGATAGGTCAAGGCCAGCTGTATGACAGTCAACAAGGTCAAGTGTCAGATCCTGTAACTGAGTCACAACTGCCTGGGGCAGAGTGGCTGGAAAGCTCCCAGTGGAAAAGGACCTGGGGGTTTTGGTTGGCAGCTCGGTGAATATGAGCCAGCAGTATGCTCAGGTGGCCAAGGTCAACAGCATCCTGACTTGCTTTAGAAATAGTGTAGTCATCAGGAGTAGGGAAATTATTGTTCCCTTGTACTCAGCACTGGGTGGGACGAGGAGGGCTGGACTTTGAATATTGTGTTCATTTTGGGCCCTTCACTACAAGGAGGGGCCACTGCACTCCAGGTTGAGGTGCTGGAGTGTGTTCAAAGAAAAGGCAAAAAAGCTGGTGAGAAGGATCTAGAGCACAAGTCTTATGAGAATCCAGGGAGAATTTCTTGCTCACTACAACTCCCAGAAAGGAGGTTGTTGAGAGACAGGTGTTTGTTAGTTCTCCTCAGTAACAAGACAAGAGGAAACGGCCTCAAGTTGCTCCAAGGGAGGTTTAGAGTGGATATTATGAAAAAAAGAGTTGTCAAGAACTGGAATATGCTATCCAGGGAAGTGGTGACTCCACCACTCTGGAGTCAAATATCTCTGGAGATATCTGAAAGACATGTAGATGTGGATCTGAGGGACACGAGTTAGAGGTGACTCAATTGTGCTGGATTAACAGTTGAAATTTATGACCTTAAAAGCATTTTCCAACCTAAATAATCTTATTATTTATTCTAGTCTATAAAAACATATATGACAAATAAAAAAGAACTTGCTGTAAGCCACCCAATGCTCAGTTTTTCTCAGCTGTGGACCAGATATGAAGAAACAAGTGCGCACAGTACCACCACCAAATATATTTACAGGCAGAAATGGGAAACCAGCAAAATGAAATGAGTCACATCACAGAATCATAAACTGGTACGAGCTGGAAGGTATCTAGTCCAAGCTCCCTGCTAGAGCAGGTTCTCTTAGATCCCACAGGAACATGTCTATGTGGGTTTTGAATGTCTCCAGTCAGAGACTTCACAACCTCTCTGGGCAATCTGTTTCAGTGCTCCATTGCCCTCACCATAAAAAGCTTTCCCTGTGTTGAAACTGAATCTCCAATGTCCCAATTTCTGCCTATTGCCCCTTGCCCTACTACTGGGTACCACCTAAAACCTGGAAAAATTTTAGCCTAGGTTTTTATATGGTGGCACAAGAGCTATGCTAGCTTACTAGTTTTGAAGGCAAGATAGCCCTTCTCTGCTTTCTAAAATTAAGTAAAGGCAATCTAATGCAAACACACTCAGGAACAAAGAAGGAATGAGGAACACGTAAGAAACCACTAAAAGGTCACGGAAGACATGGCTGAAGCATTCCGTCCTCATTCACCCCAGTCCTTGCCAAGTCCCTAGATTGTACAAGCCAGACTCACAGACAGGGCAGCCTTGCTCCAGGCTGTTGGCACTCACTGCCCTTTCTGTCCCAAGAGCAAAGCCTCACTAAAGTCCCCCTAAGCCGGGTGGAGAGAGGCACCTGCTGGGAAGAAACGAGAGGGGGCACTCACCTGCTCCAAACACCCTCCTTCTACAATCACCCTCTCACAATAGAAAGGAAATCCTCTCTAAAGGAAAAATTACTATTGCCTTGCACAGGGGAAACCAACCAACCTACCTACCTATTCCCAGCTCTCTTTGAGGGGTACCACCCTCGCTCCACCCCTTATCTGGGGCGGGAGAACAAGACGAGACGAGACGGGCCGGGCCAGGCACTGCCGTGTCAGGGCACGCAGCCGCCCACAACAGGTTCATAGTCTCTGCCTCTGCGGACGCGCCCTTTAGCCCCGCCCCCGCCTCATCTGACCCATCGCAGCTGCCGTAGCCCCGAGTGGAAGTGACGATCGGGAGCCGCGAGATTCAAACTCCCGGAAGTAGAGCCAGGCTGGAGCTTGTCGGTGGCAGCTGCCGACCGACAGAGCTCCCGCCTCGCCTCGCCAGCAGGGACCCGGTAGAAGGGATCGCTGCTCCGTTACGATAGTTTTTTTTCGTAATTGCTAACGATGAATTCCAAGACCGCCAAAGACTTAATTACTGGCAAGTGGGGCTTAAAGTCGGGTAGCCCCAGACCCGAGAGTGATCTTGAGAAGTTAAAGCAGGAAAACGAAGCCCTGAGAAAATCTCTGGAGGAAGTCGTGAAAGGGAAACGCAAAATGACAGACGCGGAGAGGAGCGGGCTGCGAGAGGTGAGAGGTTCGGCTGCAGAGCCACCGCTGGCGCACGGTTAGCGCTGGTCTGAGAACGCCAGACGAAAGTCTTCCCTCTTAGCTTACTTTGACGTCGCTACTGTTTTAGTTTGGCGGGTTTGTTCTCAAATGTTTCTCAACAATGAACTAATAAATTACAATAATCTGACAAAGTTGTTAAATACAAAGCCTTGAGGGCAGAGACGCCAGTCAGTCCGTTACCTGTCCTAACGTGACCAAGCGTTTGGAACAGTTGGTACTTGTTGAGTGCTTCCTGCAAAGATCATTATGTTTGCACTGTTGCCAGAAGGTGCTAAGTATTTGCTTGAGCTAAATTCTCAAGCATTCCCTCAGCTATAGGTAACTAAAACTGCTCAGGTCACCACAGTATGCTGTGGAAAATGAAAAGTAGTGTTTGGGGTCAATATTTTAATTCCAGTGAGCACTGACTGTGTAGTCTTCATCCACTCCTTACAATTCAATGTCTTTCAGTTTCTTGTAATCTTCTAATCACTCAATGTCCACATGTAGAATTTCAACATGAACCTTTCTCACAGAAAGAGAAATGCTGTCATAACAAAAGTTTGTTTAGAGCCGCAAGGTATCTCAAATGCAATACTAATACTAATGCAATGCTAATGTGTAATAATTATCTGTGCTAGAAGCCTACTAAAAGGGAGTGCCTGCTGAAAATACCTACTAAAGCATGTTTTGGGAAAAAAAAAAAGTCCAGATCCTGAAAAATGTGACCCTGAACAACACTTTTAAAACTTCGTTTATTGTGATTTAGCTTGCATAAAGGCTCTGCAACATTTTAAAAACTAGTAAATTTGCTAATGAACACAAAGAAGAAACACATCACAAGAACTTAAATAGAAGTATTTTAAAGTTCTTGTCGTGCTTGTGTTTAAGGTTCAATTACTATAGTGATCTGTATTCATATACAAAACTGAGTACCTACCAAGTCTGTGAAATGTGGTTTTTCGCATTTTCCCTTGTTTCATCAACCTCAGACTGTTTACTATCACCTGGAATATTTTATATGATCACTGTCGTATAGTCTAGTATAGTCATTGTAGTATTGTCTGAGTAAAACAATATTCTCAGTTAATTGAAGGCTAAGAGAGAACTTTTCAAAATTAGTGTCTTCCCAAATTATTGTAAACATTTATGTCACATTTTTATTCTGGTTCATTTAGAAAATCCTTTCCCTTGAAAAGGAAAAAGAAAAGCACAACCATCTTCTTGGAGAGAAGGACAAAGAAATCCAAAACCTGAAAGACAAGCTTAGGTCCAAAAACAAGAACAGTGAAGTCTCCTTATTACAAAGTCAACTAGACGAAAAAACAAAGGAATCAGAAAGGAGAGAACAATTACTTCGTTCTTTGTCAGAGGAAATGAACCGGTTAACGTGTAATTTATCCACTGTTACTGCAAAGTGTTCTGAGCTTGAAAACAGAGCCAGTACTTCTCAGGCATCTCAGGTAAGCATTGTGGACACATTGTGCCCCAATATCTGTCATAAAATAGGATGCATTTTTAATCTTCTTACAAGTTCTGTTGTATGTTGAAATAGTCGTGTATGAAGAGAGATGTTACCCAGATTGAATGCTAAAGGAAGAACACTCAGGGAGCACAAATTCAGACAATGCAGCTGGGGAGGGAATTCTTTCTGTGCTGTACTGTAAGGTCCAGTTTTGAAGGTCATGTGCAGGTGGTAGCACTAATGGTACTACATGTACTGATCCACTGCACTACTGCTGAAACAAATGTTATCCCCTTCTTGGGTTTGCTCCTCAGTGATTGTTTAATCGTAAGAAGGCATAAGAAAGCAGCAGTAATAGAAACATGAGACATTAATAAAGACAAATTATGCTCCTCACCTAATTCAGCTTTGGTTATTAGTATCTTCCTCCCTGCTCTTAGGAAACCTCATTCGTTTTTTGGTTATTAAAACTACCTGCCTGTACTTTACATGGCATCACATACGCTAATTACTTCAATGGGACAGAAGATAGGACAAGAATCATAGAATCATTAGGGATTGGAAGGGACCTCGAAAGATCATCTAGTCCAGTCCCCCTGCCACAGCAGGATC
>JAOXOE010000632.1:14418178-14445912 GCA_028565055.1 Phoeniculus purpureus | reverse complement strand
GCACTGTTCGTATGATAGTTAGTTTTCATTCCACAACCTGTTGTTTTCCTTCTACATGCCAACTTTCCCACGGGATCTGCACATCGCTGATCTTGAGAAACTTTCCAAGCAGGTCTCAAAGCCCTCAGCTCAGACTCCAGCTAAGCTCACAGAGCTGGGATTGCTCACTCACTACAAAATGCATCCCTACATCCCTGCCTTCCAGCGTGTCTGCTGTGCCACACAGCTTAGTGTCGTCAACAAACTTGCTGAGGGTGCACTCAATGCCTTTGTCCATGTCACCCACAAAGATGTTGAACAAGACTGGTCCCAGAACCTATCCCTGAGGGACACCACTTGTGACTGGCCTCCACTTGGACATGGATCCATCAACAACCACTGTCTGGGTGCGGCCATCAAGCCAGTTCTTTACACATCTAGTCGTCCACCCATCAAACCCATTTTTCACCAGCTTGGAGACCAGAATGTGATGTGGGACAGTATCAAAGGCTTTGCTCAGATCCAGGTAAATGACACCAGTCGCTTGCCCCTCATCCATTAATGTTGTGACCTGTTCATAGAGGCCACCAGTTTGGTCAGGCAGGATTTGCCCTTGGTGAAGCCATGCTGATTGTACCCAGTCACCACTTCACAATTCTCCTGTCTCAGTAGTGCCTCCAGGAGGATCTGCTCAGTGATCTTACCAGGCACAGAGGTGAGACTGACCGGCCTGTAGTTCCCTGGCTCCTCTTTCCTACCCTTTTTGAAAATAGGAATGATGTTTCCCCTTTTCCAGTCAGTGGGGACCTCACCAGACTGCTATGACTTTTGGAATATCATAGACAAGGGTTTAGCAACCTCATCTGCCAGTTCTCTCACGACCCTTGGGTGTATCTTGTCTGGTCCCATGGACTTGAACACTTTCAGGTCTTTCAGGTTATCATGAACCAGATCTTCACTTATGATGGGCAGCTCTTCCTTGCAGTCCCTGCCATTATTTTTGATGACTCCAGGAGTGTGGCTGGAGGCCTTTGCAGTGAAGACCGAGGTAAAGAAGTCATTGAGAACCTCAGCCTTTTCCATGTCACCTGTAACCACATCACCTGTTTCCTTTCTGAGGGGGCCCACACCTTCCCTAGACTTCTTTTGACCATTCATATACCTGTAGAAATTCTTGGTATTTCCTTTGACCTCCCTGGCATGGTCCAATTCAAATTGTGCCTTGGCTTTCCTAACCAGATCTCGAGCTGTTTTGGCAGCTTCCTTATATAACCCCCATTCTAGCTGTTCTCTCTTCCACTCCTTGTGGAGTTTCTTTTTGTGGGACAGCGTGTCCAGGAGCTCCTTGTTCAGCCATGGGAGCACCTTGTTCAGCCATGGAGCACCTTGTTCAGCATGAAACTCACCGCACATGTTCTATGGAAATATCCCTAATAGTTAAGTGAAGAAGAAGTCCTTTATACTAGTCAGAAAGTCAGTTGGGTGGCAGAAAGATAAAGAAAAATGTAAAAAACACTTGACTACGAGCTGCTCTCCTAGTGAGCTTGAAAATAAAGATCTTAACAAATTCATGAGCTATATATACAGAAAAAACATCACCTTGGGAAACAAGGTTAATCATAAATAATACAGCAAAGCTATTTGAACAATCTTCGGCAGTAGGGAAAAGAGACTCAGAGGAGTTGGGATTATAAATTGGTTAATGCTGAGAATTAAGAGGAACATAGCTGAAACTTACATCTTCAATTCTAGAAGCCATATTTTAGGAGGGAAATTACAGAGCATGAAAAGTCTGAGCTTGAAAGATCAACATGAATCAGAGTTTCCAAGATCTTAATTATAAAAATCACTCAGGTGTGACCTTTGATATACAGACTCAAATAAAAGGAAATTGGAAACCATCTTCTAGACATATTTTATGGAGGACCTTAAAGACAGCCAGACAGAGGTTTTAGATACTAAGTTACTGCTGTGAGCCAGTCTTACGCTGCAGAATGGTTGCTTCTTCATCTTTCTCATCTTGTTTTCTACCATAGAAGGGATTCCAAATATATTTTAGAATCAATAAAATTGAATTCCTGATGAAAAGGATGTTATTTATAAAATGATATTAAATATTTTTACTAAGAAGCCAAGCTGAGAAATTCTATTGTCTTTGAGAAGCACAAGCAGACTCAAATAAAGAAAAAAGTAAAGAAAAAATATTGCTGGAGTAGATTATTTTCTTACTTTGTTTGTTCAGCAGTATGCTTACCTGCTCACAAATAACAATGTCTGATAGCAGTGGGCAGACATTATGCCCTTTCCAAAGCATTCCTCTCAACATTTCCTTTGCCTTCAAGGATGTTGCTGTACTAAAAATGACTGTCCAAAGAAAGAAGGCAGAAAACACAATCACTTAGTGCAAAACTTCCTTCCTGAGAAGAAATTTAAACAGAAGAAAACATTGCAAATAGAAGCTCAAAATACTATTCTTCATTTACTAAATAAAAATCTTCACCACTACAGATTCACTGTAGTGGTACTACATGTACTTGCCTCTGCAACAACATTAACCCACAGCCAAAGACTATGCCAAAATTCCCTTTGCAGACTGTCATAAGGTTAAATGCAATAAACTATGTCACTTCTGTGGGCAGTTAGCTAATCAAAAAAGGCTTGCAGATGCGATTTTCAATTTAATCTAAATTAAGAAAAAAGAGAAATGCTGAAGAAATGTTCTCTGCTGTTCCCCAATTGTTGTCTTTCTTCCTAATATGAAGTATTGCAAAATTCAAAATGGAGTATTCATATGTCCCTAGAAACCATAGTGCAAGACCTTCTATCAGAAATCTAAAGTGAAGAGTCTTCCTTTACCATGTTTATCATAGAATCATGAAATCATTATAGGTAGGAAGGGACCTCAAAAGATCATCTAGTCCAATCCCCTTGCCACAGCAGGATCACCTAGACCAAGTTGCGCAGGAACATACCCAGGTGGGATTTAAACATCTCTGGAGAGGGAGACTCCACAAACCACTGGACAGACAGTTACAATGCTCCGTCACCCTCACTGTGAGAAGTTCCTTCTGATATTTATATGGAACCTCCTATATAAAGTCTTATACCCATTGCCCCT
This sequence comes from Phoeniculus purpureus, assembly GCA_028565055.1. Lineage (NCBI taxonomy): Eukaryota > Metazoa > Chordata > Aves > Bucerotiformes > Phoeniculidae > Phoeniculus > Phoeniculus purpureus. The sequence goes on along the minus strand of JAOXOE010000632.1, from coordinate 14,442,815 downwards.
CGTCCTATCACCAGATGACATTGAGAAGAGCCTGACTCCATCCTCCTGACACCCACCCGTCACGGATTTCTAGACATTAATGAGGTCACCTCTCAGTCTCCTCTTCTCCAAGCTAAAGAGACCCAGCTCCCTCAGCCTTTCCTCATCAGGGAGGTGCTCCACTTTCTCTGTCAGCCTTATTGCTCTATGCTGGACTCCCTCCAGCAGCTCCATGTCCTTTTTGAACTGGACACAATACTTCAGGTGTGGTCTCTCCAGGGCAGAGCAGAAGGGGAGAACAACTTCTCTCGATCTGCTGGTGGATCTTCTGATCCACCCCAAGATGCTGTTTGCCCTCTTGGCCACAAGAGCACATTGCTGGCTCATGGCCATCCTGCTGTTGATTACACTTCTCCCTGCCCAGCTCTCCAGCCTGTCCAGGTCTCGCTGAATGGCAGCACAGCCTGCTGGGGTGTCAGCGGCACCACCCAGCTTTGTGTCATCAGCAAACTTGCTGACGGTGCACCCTAGTCCCTCATCCAAGTCATTAATGACTAGATTCACCTCCTACAGCTACCTAACTACTGCTGCTGCTCTTTTCCAAAAACCCTCCAGTGTTCCAGGCAGTCAAGCACACACAGAAATGACCAGAATGGTCTGGCAGTAGGCATGCTCAACTCATTTGCTTCCTAAAGGGCAATGTTTTCAGTAAGACTCCTTGGTCTCTCGTTGTCACTTGTGTTTCCTCCCTCTTTATTCCCTTCCTAGCTCTACTCCCTCTCACATCCTTTGCAACATTAATGCCAACAATTATGCATAATTCAGCAGCATTAATAATTTCTATTATGCTAAACCTCATAAGCTCATTTCAGTTTGGGGATCGCATCACGCTGTGTAAAAATAGCAACCTACTCGCCCAAAGACCTTGGCACTCAATTGAGACAACACGCAACAAACAAGGAAAAAAAATCTCAGCTTCAGAGATAGACAAGATGAAAATACAAGGACAGATTTGGGAAAGGGAAAAAACCAAGTATATGCATAGCAAGAGGGTTTTGAACCAGCAGTAGATTTAAAAATTGTTTTTAATAATGCAACACATCTAAGTGAATTGAAAATAGAAGTGATTTCACTGCCTCTATAGCTAGCAAGAGAGTGTAAAGGCCAGCACTGCAGTTTTATGGGGCAGTAGCACGCAGAGTAGTCAATGGCTATTCCACACGACTGGAGTGCAGTGATGGTTAAGAGGTGGTCAAAGGCGTTAGTAACCTATATGAAGGAGCACAGCTCCATTGCAGCACTAAAACAACTAATTGGCAACAAGGTCTTGCTGCTATATTCACTCAAAAGACAATTAAATGACAGTTACCGCAAAGTTACGGTAAAAGAGAGTTCCTGACATAGTAAATTTTCCCCAGGGAAGAAAATCACAAACATAAGATTTATTCCAAGATTGGCAACACATTCTAAAGGTCAGCATCTGACTAGTTAAGACTTTATCATCTGTTTAAAATAACCACAGAATCACAGAACATTAGGGATTGGAAGGGACCTCTAAAGACCATCTAGTCCAATCCCCCCGCCACAGCAGGATCACCTAGACCAAGTCGCACAGGAACATGTCCAGGCGGGTTTTAAATGTCTCCAGAGGAAGAGACTCTACAACCCTCCTGAGCAAGTGTTTCTTGTAAATGGAGATACACGTCACAAGTTTAGTCTTATTCTTACTGGTAATGGTTTAGAAACATCCCTCTGAAAATAGCCTTCACCATGTTCTTTATGAGCCAATCCGTAATTCCAAATCCATAAAACTTATGAACTCCTAAAATATAGGGAGGTTCTTGCCAGTAGCTTTAAAATAAACTCCATCTGAAAGGTCCTTTTTGTGTCCGGCTTTCATTTTTAATGACAACTAAAATTCACTTGCCAAAAACAAGCCATAGAGAAGCCAAAACAGCAGGGCAAAACTGGGCAAAAGCATTTATTACACTTAGATGAGCTGCCACTAATCATTCTTTAAATGCAGGGGAATTGCTGTTCCCAACCTCATTCCATGCTTTAGTGCATGTAAGAAGCTGCATTACTGCTCAATATCCAGCTACTGGGTTTGAGCTGTGAGATGCACCTATATGAGACAAAATAGCCTGGGAACTTCTCTTCTTGCCATGCCAGCAGCAAGCCCTTTCTGACACTGCTGTAAGTACTGAGGCACAAGCTTTTCCCCTGCAAGAAAAGCATCTTGATGCACACTCTTAAGGAATCTGTATGTGTGACTGTTCCCAATCCCCACTTTCATCACTCCAACAATTAAGTCAAATTAGAAGGGCTCAGAGGAACTAGGGGTGGGGGCACAAAGAATGGCTGCACAACACATAAGCAAAAGACAAAAGCACCCGTGCGACTTGGTCCAGGTGATCCTGCTCTGGCAGAGGGATTGGACTAGATGATCTTTAGAGGTCCTTCCAATCCCTGATGTTCTGTAATTTGCTAAGGGCTCTGTGTAGCCTAATTTTTAATAAATTCAAAACATTTCAAATTTTACTTACAAAACCTACATTTTATGATGGAAAAACGTCATTCAGAAAACTTTAGACGGTATCTATTCACATTAGAGACCATATTTAAGAAAAATTGGGAAACAAATTGCTTCGGGGCAAAAGAAACATTGATCAAACTTTCCTAGCTGCAGCCTGTACGAGCACAAACATGATCCTTTATAATAGAGCTGGAGATGACAAAGAGCAGCAGTGCCAATATACCACCTCGTAGCTCAGATACAGAACAAGGGCAGCCATAGCTGGTATGTGGCATCTTTGTACTTCAACAATGGTGTGCTGCTCCTCCTAGCACAGGGACACGTTAGACACATAGGCAGAGCACTGTGCTTTGTTCCAAAAGCCATGCACCACAGAGACACAGAGAACCAAGGGATGTAGAAATGGACATTGTAAACACAGAAACAATATCATCTTAGCTACTACTGACTGAGGCCTGAACAATGGCACTCCCTTCGCTCTGTTCACAGCATCAGATCATAGAATCGTTAGGGATTGGAAGGGACTTCAAAAGATCATCTAGTCCAGTCCCCCTGCCACAGCAGGATCACCTAGACCAAGTCACACAGGAACACGTCCAGGCGGGTCCTAAACATCTTCAGAGAAGGAGACTCCACAACTCCCCTGGGCAGCCTGTTCCAGTGCTCTGCCATCCTCACTGTGAAGAAGTTCCTTCTCATATTTATGTGGAACCTCCTATGGTCCAGCTTACACCCACTGCCCTATATCTTATCACTAGATGACATTAAGAAGAGCCTGGCTCCATCCTCCGGACACCCACCCTTCAAATATGAGTCGCTTCTTTCATTTAAAGTGCTTAACAGGTATGATGCTATGTACTTGGCAGCTTTTGTAAGTGCAGGTAATTTTCTACAGCTTAAAAACTCCTGCCTGTTCATAGGTTCCACGGAAAATGCAGTAGTATCTTACTGAAGGGGCCCAGGGAAGCTGGTGCCTAAAAGCAGATGGCTGTAAGTCTTCAGCTTTTGAACTGAAGATGGTGCTGGTCCCTTGTGTTTCACACGGAAGTAGTAATTTCTACAAATTCTGCTTTAGCTAGATATGTAGCAAAATGTCTTCATTAATGTCTACTAATATAATAGCTATATTATATACATACTAATACATATACATATGTATCACTTCTAATAATGCAGCATCTTGGGAACTTTAATGCAGTGTGCTTGTTTTCAATTTCGAGAGACTTTAAAATTTATTAGAGAATTTACAATGTATGTTAAGTCAACAGTGTACAGTTTTGTCAATGAGCTACCAAAATATCTTTTGGTTTAAAACCAGAGTTTACATCTAAATGTTTTACTGACTTATCAACAGAGGACAACATAATGTGACTGAAGTTTTCCATTACACCCAGTCAAAACAAGTCTAACAGCTTCTTGAAACAGCTAGGTGGCATGTGAGCCGCTGGAATACTCTGAAATGAGTAATGTATGACACAATCTTGAGGAAGTTTTCACTGACACACAGGTCTCAGGTTCATAGAAATAAGAACTGGAGCAGTAGTTGTGCCTCCAAGTCTTATTTTTATTAGGTTTAATAAGTTAATAACGCCATTCAAAGTTGTCCTGTATTTTTTTTCTGTTCTAAAGCTTGTTCTAAATCGTGTTCCAAAAATCACAGGAAAACATTGAAAAACGTTGCTTGGATTTGAGTAGGGATTTGGGTGGTAATCTGTATTGTTATCTCCTTAAAGTTCCCTCTGACTTGTATCTACACTATTTCAAAGCAACTTTCTATCATGCAATGAATAAACATGTCAGATTATGAAAGCAGCTTAACTGTCTAACTGCTCTCTAGTTTTAAATGGGTCTAAAGAACTTTTCAACCTGTTTTTTAAGCACTTTACTGTGAATCACGTCTCAGATAATCAGTCAGTAGGGCTTTCCAAAGCCAAACAGGCTTGCATTGTTTCCTGTCGTTTCATATGGGGAAATTAATATGATACAATAAATACATTAATCTTTCTGTTATCTCAATGAAGTTGTCAAGGTCCCTAGCTTTCCCAATAACTCCTATAGGTGTGGCTTATTGCCCTAAATGGTATGAGGATACAAAAATAGAACAAACATTTTTTTGTGTATTTAATGCCCTAAGTATGTTTTTCAGATTTCCTTTAAGTCTACGAAGATTGTGACTCAGCCAAAGACACATGATAGTCTTGGGAAAAGTTTCAATGCAACTGTTGTGGAATATGTCCATAAATATATGGAATAAATTTAAATATTTTCCCTGTATCTTGCAGGAGATTTTATTTTAAAGCTATGGAATTATTTTCTACATAATTTAGATCTGTTGGGTTTTTTCTTTTTGACATTTTAAAGAACTATGAAGTTCTTTAAACTCAGAAGGCACATGTATGTATCTGTTTTCCATTTTTAAAATAGTCTTATGTTAATTATCTGAGATAATAGTTACACAGGAACTAGCTTTAGTGTTTCAGCCATCTGTTTTGAAAAATATTAATGGATTGTTCTTTGTCTGCAGGCAGCTGTAGCCAATAGCTCTGGATCACCAACTAATCTTCATGAAGTTGAAAACCAACTGAAAGATGTAAGTTTTCTGTACAACGTTGCAAGTAGAAATCATCTGTGTCAAGATGCATAAGAATGAAAATTATCACCATATATGGTTTTGGGTAATATGTGACCTCAGAGAGTAAGTTTCTCTCTAAAATATAACACATAAAATCATTTTTTGGCAGGACAAAAAGACTTAGAAGAAAGACAATATTTGAATCCTTTGAAAATAACCTTTGAAAAAACTGCTTGGAATATCAGGATACTTGATCTTGGAACTGACACTCTTGAGGTCCCTTCCACCCTAAATAATTCTATGATTTAATAAGATCAAGAATCCATGTCCTTTGTCTTCTAAACTAAGTTGCAATTATAAGAGTTTTAATTTGCTCAGTTTTCAAAATTGGTTGTTTTATGTTTGAAATGAAAAGGTTAGTTCTGATTATTATTATGATCTGGGCACTCTCCTGAAGGCCTTTATGTCACTTTCCCACTCCACGAATTAAACCTGTCAGTATTTAATACTGCTGCAATTTTAATTTATACTCAACAACCTGACATCTTTCTAAATTAAGATAGGCTTATTTATTGTACGTTGTACAGAGAAGACCACTACGGTTTGCAGAAGAATTAACTTTACACAATTTTAAACTGTACAGTAGGTTGCTTTTAGCATTTGTAGAAAATAAGAGTAGCACTTTTAAAATATGAGAAATTACAAGGGCTTTTTTTGTTGTTCCTGCTCCTTTTCATTAAGGCTCTTGAGAAAAACCAGCAGTGGCTGCTATATGACCGGCAACGTGAAGCATATGTCAGGGGATTGCTTGGAAGAATCTTTGAACTTGAACAGAAGTCAGAAATGGTTAGCCAACAAGAACCCAAAGGACCCAGTTCAGAAGGTATCAAGTTTATTTTTCCCCACAGTGACACAGACCATAATCATCTATGTAATAAGTTACCTGAAAACAAGTTATAGCACAATTAAACAAAATCAAGGCTTCCTTCTCAACATTTTGGTTTCATAATGGTAAGACTTGGTTAAGTAAAATTTCTTTGCTTCCTGTTCTCTAGCTATATGGTTTGATCAACACTATTTCATGTTCTTATCTACTTTGAGGATGGTTTTTAACAGCCTTGACACTCTATTTGCAACTCTCTGTTTGTGGAAAGCACTGAGACAAATATCTCTATGTCTCCCATCCCTCAAAGTACACTTTCAGCCCACATAATGGAAGCATTAAGGATTTGTTAGCTAGGTGTGGATGAGGTTTTTTAAATTTACTTTTTTCAAAATAAATATTGTAAAAATGACTCAAGACTGCCATGTTCTTTACTCACCTAAGCAGTTGTTAAAGGGCATGAAAAGCAGTGTTAGGTTTTGGCATCTGTCCAAAACAGTGTTTCACAGCGTGGATCTGGCCACCTCCAGCTCACTTCTGTGCTACGCAGTTCCTCAATGCTGAGCACCCTCTCAGTATCACATGTTCAGATTGGTTTCAGTTGTGTTTTACCAGCCTGTGGAAAAAAATGAAAACCATGCTATACAAAATTTGGCTTGCTTTTCTTATATAAAGTCATTGATTTTATATAAGACCTGTAAGGTAAATTCACTGAATAGAACTTGCATGATCTGGAGCATGTCCACAGATACTCGTCACTTAGTGGACTCATCACTTAGTAATACATGTGCAGTGGGTTGGTTTCTCTATTACTGCTAAAATGTGAAATATTATGATAAACTTGTTCTGGTGATGTTTAGAATCACAGAACATTAGGGATTGGAAGGGACCTCAAAAGATCATCTAGTCTAATACCCCCCAACACAGCAGGACTACCTAGATCAAGTCGCACAGGAACATGTGCAGGCAGGTTTTAAATGTCTCCAGAGAAGGAAACCCCACAAACTCCCTGGGCAGCCTGTCCCAGTGCTCTTGTCACCGTCACTATGAAGAAGTTCCCTCTCATACTTATGTGGAAACTCCTATGTTCCAGCTTACATCCATTGCCCCTTGTCATCAATAGATGACACTGATAAGAGCCTTGGATCTGTGAACAATATTTTAGAAGGAGGCAGGCTACACGTCACTCACCGGGAAATTTAACTCAAAGTTACTGCAAAGCTTTGTCATCAGAGCAGCCAGGAGATTAGAAGTAAGAGTATAAGAGGGTTCCTCTCTTCAAGCAGATAACAGAAGAAATCAGAGTTTCTAAGATCCTAGCTGTACAAGTTTAAAGTAGATACAAAAACTTTTTCCAAGGAAAAACTTGGAGTGTATCTCAGGATCTTGCCACTATCTGTGAAGGAGTACTGCTAACAAGAAGAAAAGGCTTCCCATAGTTGAGGGAAGGTAGAATAGTCAAGCAAGAAACTCTCCCTAGTAAATGAAATTTTAAAGAATGAGGGGAAGACTTCAATAGGAAAAGTATAAGTCAAAAAATACAGAGTGACAAAAATCAGGAAAGCCTATGAAATTCTACACTTGTTGTGCTTCTATGTATATTTTATATTACTACTGAACTTCTACAGACTGCTTGCTAGTTGGTTTTGGTGGGTTTTTCCCTACTTCGTTAAACTTGTCTTGGGCAAACAAGAAGAAACTTTCCAAACTCTGGTTTAAATAACAGTCACTTGCTAAGAAGCAGGCTTTTACCAAAAAAACCTACCAAAGTCCTTTCTATTTGTAATTTAGGAGTTAATGATGGTATGTAATTTGAAGAAGATAATCTGCGAAAACAATGAAGGGTCTGGCTTTGGTCAACAGTGCTCATGTAAAGCCTGTGAAAATCCCAGGGTATCTCTGGGAAGGGAGTAATGCCAGAACATTGCCTAAGGAGCCTACATCTGGAAATAAGAATCTAGTATTCTTGGGCCTTGATTTCTCTGTGTCAGTATAGTACATGAGGCCACATAAGATCTGAGTGGGTCATGTTGCTTGTGTATTCATGGCAAAGTACATAATATTGCTATAAGACTTAGTGAAGGAAATAGCTGTAGCTCAGAATACTGTATACAAGTCAAATTGCAGTTTTTCAGCAATTAAGTATATTGGGAAGGGAAGTCTACTGCATCTGAAAGATTGAAAGCTGTTTGTTGCCAATCTGAGATGTGTAGTAGCCTAGAATGTCCATTTCTATCAATATGCCTTAAAATGCTATCAAGGAGTTGGTGTTCTGATTTTTAAGGTTCCCCCCCCACACATTAATATCTCAATTATTCTGACTCATTAAGGTCATCTACAAGAGGAAAAACAAAAATATTATGACCAGCTGTTGCTAACTGCTAAGAATGATCTTGAAACTGAAAGACGCACTGTAAACCAGCTGAGAACTGAACTTAATGAATACAAAAAGAAGTATGAAGAAACACAAAGAGAAATAACAAGTTTAAATGCCTTATTGCAGTCAGAACAGGTTGCTGAAATGAAGACTCTAGAAAATGAAAATAAAATGAAAGGAGAGAAAATGCAGAAACTAAAACAAGAGAATGAAATTATTAAAGGACAGCTCAGAAAGGAAAAGAAAAAGTCTGAAGATCTTTTATGTCAGGTAAGTGGATACATTTGGAGATTTAAGATCATTACCAAAGAATCAAGTTGAAATGTAACGCTAAATCAGAATGGACCACCTCTGGATTTGGCAACTGTTCTTTATGTGTGTCTAGATTCATGTCTGCAGTTAAAACTGAGTAGTTTTTCTTTAATATATTAGTTTAATACAAATTTCTTTAATATATTCTTTCATATAGTTGTGAAATTTCCTTATTTGAACACTTTCCCCAGTCTTGTGGGAAAGAAGAGGGAGAGGTGAGAGAATTCACTAATTCCATTGATCACTTGATTCTGATCTAGTTCATCCTCAAGAAACAAGAATGTGAATGGTAGAAATACAAGCCCATACAGGCTATTTTATCATGCTGTCCTAACTGGAATACTACTGGTATTTCCTGTCACCTGGCTGCTACAAATATACATGTGGGCTTGTAGTTTCATACTTGGTGGATAGGCAGCCATGTCCCTGGGTATTGCTCCCACCAAGCATTGTGACCATGCAGCTGGGTTTGGTTTGTTTGCTTGTTTGTTCATTCAGATGAGTTCCTGAATTTGGTTTTTCATATGATGCCATGGGTAAGAACTAGGCAGGCATGCATGAGTATGAGAAAGCAGCAAACAGATAAGCAAGGGAAGGGACAGACCCTAAGTTGTAACCCTCTTGAAGTTCTATGATAGAAAGCACTAAGAGTTCTGTAATTCCTATAAAGCCCAAGATGTGCCTGTCAGGCAGGCTGTCCAATATGTGTGGTTTATACGGTTGCTAGATCTGTTCACTTGAGTTTACATCAGATTCTAATTGTTTGCAGAGCTTGCCCATCTCCCAGATTATACCTTGATGATGTCAGTAAAATAATTCTACTCATAAGTAATGTTGTAATTTTTCCTTCCCTCTTTGAGCCAAATTACTTTAGCTGCTCTGACTGATAAGAGCTGTATAAGTCACAGGATGCTTATATTTTAAAATATTCAGTGCCTATCTCCTTTTATTTGGAATTCCCATGAGGACTTTGCCACTTCCCCTACATTAAGCTACAGTGGCATCATCAGCATGGGGATGCTAACAAAAAAAAAATAATTTAAATCTATTGTTTCTTTTTCTATACACTTCTGCTGAAGACAAACTGGAAAGTCCTCCTTGAAAGACTGTCTTCAAGGCATCCAAATAAAATTGACTTGTTAGTTGGAGAAGTTTGGGCTCAATAACCAAGCCTCATAGAACTGAAATTTGAAATATGAGACTGGATTTGGCTGTTGCATACCAGGAATACATTTTCTGTTGGCATTGGAATATAAAAGTTTACTTCCATCCCTCTTTAGATGAATTTGTTTGTTAGGCTTATTAACCTGCAAGGCCATATTTTCCAACTTTGTATTTTTTACAAAGGTGGAAAACATTTTTAACAGGTGTATATTGAATTTGTTTGTTACAAACGTTTTTCTGCCTTGTAGGTGCAACTTCTTCATAAATCATTGCTCAAACAGCAGGAGGAGAACACTAGGATAGCTTTGTTGGAACAGCAGGTACCAAAACATGTGTTAAAATGATGATTAATCTGTGTTACGCACAAAGGCTTTATAGATTAACTTCAAATTTAGGGAATAAATAGTATATTAAATAATATCAAACATAAATATTCAGCTACAAAAATTCGCATGATGCTTCTAAATTTTTTGACACACCTGTCCAGAAGAAATTTATAATCTTTTTATGGATAAGAGTGTGTGATCAAACCTGATGCTGTTTTCTCCACAATTACTTGTTCAACTGTACAGCCTCAGATCAGGTATGGGAAATATCTTAAATCAGCTCACTGAAATTTTGTAGCATACTCTTTATAAAGTTATGCAGATAATTACACTGCCGTATTTTCCACCTTTGTATTTTTTACAAGTACTTTCTGACAGATCTCATTGATGATATTGTAAAAAATTACATTTATTTGCTAAGCTTGGGTGTGTATGGTGTTAGCCATATTTTCTTTCCACATTATCTTCAGTATGAAAGATCCTGGAATGGAATCTAGGATTTTTAATGAGAACCTGCTACAAAATGTTAGCTGAAGATTGTGAGACAGTTTGAAATACCCTGCAGCCAAGTAACTGCAGCTCTACTAAAGGAAAAGATTATCATAATAGGGCATGAATGCATTTCACAGTAATGAAAAAGGTGTTTAAGTGGTTTTTCTTTTTAAATTTAAGGATATAATTGCAGAGTAAAATTAACTTATAAAGGGGAAATTGATCTGCCCCACATTTTTAACTTTCATTCTTTAATTTCAATTTGGGGCTTTTCCAGATCCAGATACGCACCACAGACTTTGAGAATGAAAAGCTTGATCGCCAAAACTTGCAGCAGCAATTGAACAAAGTTCTTAAAGAACTGTGCAAGACCAGGGAACAGCTAACTCATCTGAAACGTCTGGTACGTACTGAATAACTTGAGGGTGAATTTAGTGGGGGATTTTGCATAAATGTACATCTTTTCACTTTGGGATCTTCTTTCATGTATAGTAGTCTTCTGTTGATGTCATCTGCTAGTCACTGTAGGTACTTAGATACTACACATGTCCCCAAGGGACAGGAACCCTTTGTCAACTACCTGGTCATAGTTTTTTCTCTACAGCATGTACAGACAATTAGCACTGCAGAAGGAGATCCAGAATAGTCAGGTTCCTAAGGAAGGCGCAGTAACTGTATTTTGTAACTCAATGTGTTATCCACTGCTGTCTGTTGAACACTGATAAAGTTGCACTAGCTTAAACTCTCTGCTAGTGTACAGAACACAACTTCTAAAAATAGAAGTTCAATTCCCCCTCCCTCCATCTGATACAGGACAGTTGAGTAATTAAAGCCTGGGTTTTTCATTTCCAAAAATATAAGCTCCCTACTACAATTAAAAAGGATATTTGTTGTCCCGTAATGACTGTGGTCTTTTTGCTGCTTCTTATAAATAAGCCCAAATAAATTATCTAGGCTTGAGCCTTACATTTAATACAGAAATATGTAGCAAGATATTAAGGAAGTCATTGATTTGTTTTACTCTGCCCTGGTCATGAGCAGATAGGCATTTTGACTGTTGGTGCTTCTGGAACTCTATCATAAGAGATCATATGATAAGAGTAAGATTTGATGATAGCTGATCAGAGTTGTCATAATTGCAGTTCTGGACTTAAATGTGGTTCAAAATTTAATCTAGAGGAATAGCTGTTAAATGGGCAGCTGTTACAGTTAGTGACAGCATTCACACACAGCAACTTCACATGCAAAGAAAATTCCCTTGGAATTTTTGGTGTAGGTACCAAGGCAGCATCCTATATAGAGGAGACTGAGGCATCATTCTATTCAAGAAAGTTAAGGTGTGTGAGTGTCTAAGGAGGTAGTTGGAGAAGGACTCCCCATCAGACATTGTGGGAAACCTGCCACCTAATTTAAATATGGAGTTAGAATTGTACAACAGGTCCTCCGTTATTAACAGGAGAAGCATTTAACAGTCTTTAAAATTCTACCCCTAGTGTTGTAAGGCTTGTATGCCATTAAACCTTAATGCCTTTTCCTACAGTATTAGATCAGTGCATGCATACCCAAATCGTAGACTAAAGCTTCTGCTTTTCAAAAAACTCCAGGAATCTGGACATACAGAATCACATGAAGATTTGCAAGCTGAATTTGAAGAGAAGATGACTGTGTATGATAGAAGTCCACCCCTGAAACATTCAAGCCTTCTTGATGACAGTTTCCTCGAGTGTCCTAGATGTAAAGTGCAGTATCCAACAAGCCAGCACAGAGAATTACTGGCACATATTGACTTTTGTACAGCTTGAACTCCAAACAGACTTGCCATGTTTGATTCATATGCACTGCCAATGTACTCCTTCTTGAAAGGCAACAGATCTTTTTAAGGCTTTTTTTTCTTACAGTTGTATAAAAGACTGTTAATTTTATAATTCAGTTCCACAAAAACATTATACTAATTTATTTGATCTCAAATATTTTGCATTAAATTTTTACAAAAACCAGCTACTGTACTGTTGGTTGCAAATAGAAATATTTTTAGAATTAGGAATATCTTTTAAATAGTAAAACTACTGACTTATTTGCACTATTAAAAATGGGAACAGACACCTACTGTGTCACAGTTTATATTGTGTAAACTTTTAATATTTGGCATACCCAGTTCTGTTTGGTGAATCCTGATGATTGTGCTTGTGCCTTAACTGACAGGAGTAGATGCAAAACATTTTTGGCCCCCACAGGTGTACTGTATGCGTATTTATATATACATGGGGGTGCATGTGTGTATATATATACTTTATATACATATCATATACATGCATGGTGTATCACTATCACAGTACTATTAAAACTCAGGAGGGTCATGTTAGAGCTTTGCTGCTTAAGTTTCACATTGAAAACATCAAACATAAGTAGCTTATTTTCCTGAACCGTGGTCAGGGGTGACTTACACCGCATATAAAAGTGCTGACAAAGGTTTAAGCTCTTCTCAAAAGAAAACACCATTGGGGAAACAAACTTCCTAGCAAATACCAACTTCCTTGATACAACTTCTAGTTTGTGTTTCAGACAAAGTCAGGGACCATTTTTCAAGTTTGGATACAGAATTGCACTGAAGTAAAGTTATTTGTATTTCTGTATTTGAGAGGTTAAAGTTAGGAAATGTAAGTTATTCAGTCTGTTATAGTTGACAGACATCCCGGTTTAAAAACTAAAATTAAAGATTGTTTTAGTGGTTTTGAAGTGTTGCTGGATCTTGGTACTAATGCAGAAAAGTACTAGCAATAAATTCTTCCAAGAAAGTAGAAACTGGCAAAAACATCCCTTATGGATTTGCAATCGTGGTATTATTTTCCTCTGGCATCTACTGTAAATCTAGCATTGTGCCCCTTCTATCTTTACTTTAGTTCAACAAAGTAGTTCTTTCCTCACAAATTATTCACGTGAGGAAATTTTACAAAGTTATGCTAGTTAAGATAAATTTGCTTCTTTTATAAGTTTAATGGTTTGCTGAGGGCAGTGAAATACCCATGCTCTTTCTCCGGTATACAGATTCTGGTTGCTAGCTGCTATCAGCTTTTTCCATCAGGCATTGCTGCAAAATTGCATGCATTCACTCCTTAAGTTTCACCCTCATTCCTGATGGTTAAACTTTATTCTTAAATATGAGTGATTCCTAAGCCATTTTCAATAACTATTGTAACATCAGGCGGTGGTGTTATTGATTAAATTCAGTGTATGTGAGACAAAAAAAATGTTTGAAGCTATTGTATTGGAGAGATCTTTGCCAAATCTATTATATTAGCCATTATCCACTTTTCAATTTCACTGATGCTAATCTTATCTTTGACAATTTGCTTACTTGTAGTAGCAGGTCTTCTGACTGAAAAGATTATGAACTAACAAGTAAAACAGAAATTAGAAATTATGCTTCAGAATCTCATGGATTTGTCATGAAGGAAATTGCTTAATTTCATGTCCTTTTCTAAACATCTTTTACACTCAGGATAACTATGCTTTTCACTGCAGTCTAATAATTTTAATCTAATTAAAATACTTTTGGAAGTTTGTTGTCTTTTAATGCCACATTAATCAGCTAGTATTCTATTCCCAGTTGCATACTCAGCATAGAAATTCTGGTCTTTTATGTATTATAGATGAAATGTTTGCCTTCTACAGGTCAGCACTCTTCAGTAGTTCTGAGGCTTTTCTAAGCTAGCATAAACCACTTCCTGGCTCTGTAGCGGTAGACTCTTGAAGCTGATTGTGATAAACTTTAAAAAGTTCTGTTCATTTCAGCACCTCTACTGAGCTTTAACAACACATTTATTTCTACCTGCTTAATACTAGACCTAAGTACAAAAAAAATCTGAATGATAAATTTGTACCCATCAGTGTATATGTTGAAAAGTACTAGAATTACATCGTAGTGCATCCAGAGACTTATTTTGAAGGCAAAACTACAAATATTGTCATCGCTTATGCGTGACTAGAACTAACTATAGAACTCCCCAGTTCCATGAAGCATGATGACTGTATTGTTCCTTTTTCCCCCCACTCTTTGGAATCTAGAGTCTAAGAAAAAAACATTTTGTATTCTAAAAGTAAATTAACAAGATAAAGGGAATACCGCTTCTCTCTCTCTCGTTATATGTAAGAAAGAAAGGTTTGTGCCTAATGAGCTCATCTTAATGCTATTATTTAGCTGCCAGTTCTTTCAAAGATGGGAAGTAATAAAAAACTGCTGTAATTTTTTAGCACCTAACATTTACAATTTCAGCAGTTTTTTCTGAGTTGTATTCATGTCAAGTAATTGAATTTCAGCCTACCAGAAATTTTGTCAAGTCTGAACCATTTGAAAGTGTTGATCTTGGGAGGCTTCTGGATTCATACAAGAGTTCAAAAATACTAGTATAAATCCTGGCTTCACACAACCTTGTGTTCTTCGTACACAGCAAGATGCAAATTGGTGTGGCTACAAAGACAGCTAAATGCTGTGTAACAACAGACACTTCTACGCATGGAGAGCTGCTTATGAAATTACAATTGAAAGATGGCTCTGCTATCTTTCTTATGTCAAATGGATCAACTTCTAATCATGTACTTGCTTATGCAGCTTTCTCTCTTACAGACTTCTTTAACACAGCTATTTGCCATGTGCCAGCCAATACGCGTACTACCGATGTTTAGGCAAACTGTGCAATAAACCACTTATGTCTGACTGCAGAGATAAAAAGTGGCAGGAAGGTGCAGCACTGGTTAGGCTGTAAAAGTAGCACTGAACACAAATATTTAGAGATAACAGGATGACACTGCTCTCCTGGCAAGGAACACTAACGTTAGTGCAGTGTCTTCAAGAAGCCAAGGGGAAAATTGCCTTCATGATATCTCCATATAAAGCAGAGAAAGGTGGGAGTTTACAAGCAATGAAATTGCAGTGGTAGATGAGCTCTAGGCCTTTCCATTTTAATCTGACTATTAAGCTATTAGTTTCCATATCCTGTAATCTGATTGAACTGTTAAGATTACAGTAACAGTAGTGGCTGTAGTTTTACCTCATAAATGATAAGGAATTATTTCCATCATACAAGAAAGATGCATTATATATAGTAATTCAAGCTGTATTATGTATAGTGGGACAACATAACTCAGAATATTACTTGAAGCATTTTGAAGTTTTTTCTCTAATTTGGAAGATGTGAAAGAAGTAGGTAGCCAAGTGGTACTCCCTGCAGTAACAGCTGGTCATGCTGAAAATCTGGGTGTTAAAACTACAGCTGTATTCTTAGTATGGGGGTCTGTTTGTGTTATTTCCATGGCATCTACCTGGAGTATCACAGCTGCATATGTTTCAGAGAAGATAAATGTCTAATCTGTCAACAAGAAATCTGTCAATCCTGAAATAAACAGATGAAGTATTACATATAGGTATCAAGTACTAAACCCCAGTAGTGTGACCGTGTATCAGCTCCTCCAAAGAGTTTATTGAGATAGTAAACAGAAACTTGAACATGACTGCATATCCCACCTGCACAGTTTTACAACACAATGAATAAACTTCATACAGAGGAAATAAAGTCTTCCAATGCTCAGAGTAAAACTCAAAGTGCAACAGGAGAAATTCTGACATAAGACAAATCCTTCTACACTGAGCCTCCCTTCAGACCCAGAACATAGTTCCTCACCAGTCAGGGATATATGCTCATTTTGCTCTCTCTCTGACCAGCTGAAAGTTTTAAGGATTTCATACTGAATTCATAATTTCAAAAGGAGAGACGAAGACAAGGTGCCTCAAAATGTCCTGTAAGAAACACACCTTGGACCTTACCATAGTGATATCCAGCTGGCTTTTTGACAGAAGTACAACTAGGTTTAATTTCCCTGATCAACTCAAAACTGGTTAATGAACAAGCACTCTGGTCAGCAGAAGTGTTAAGTTTTATTGATTGAACAAGTGCTCTCTGGTCAGTATTATCTCATTCAACTAGACTGAAAACCACACAACCTAATTTAGTCATCCACGCTTTCAGGGCACAGTTTATGAGACGCTCTAATTCATCTACTTAATCATCTTGTATTGCATTATAATGCAACTAGACCCCAAACAGTCACTAATAATGAGAACCAAGAACAGTCTGGGAAATAACATGATTTAGCATAGCTAAAGTCAGAACATTTTACAGCAGCATTATCTGTATTTTCTCTCACTGGTGTTGCAAGAATGTTTTTTCTATTCAGCCCTAGGTTAACACTAGCTAAGCACAAGCCTCGTCTTCCAATATGGACAGATGTTCTTTGTAGCAGACAGGCACTTTGTAGAAATGCTTGATTTTTAAAGCTTTTATCCCAGTTCTGATCTGATGAACTCTCAACAGGTTACTCTTCTAAGATGAGCCATAACAGTAAGAAAGCAAGCTGACTCTCCTTACACCTCATGAATAAGAGCATTCTCTAATCACTGGGTTCTTGAATATGAGAGGAAATGGTAACATCTGTGACCTCTGCACTACATGCAACCCAGCAGACCAATGTGTTCAGGAAATATCCGAGTATGTTTTGTGAGCTGAGAGGCTGTTTGTAAATCTTTCAGAGGCAAATCACAGTATTTCCTTCGATGGCTCTGAATCAGAGGTTATCAGCAGGAATGCAAGTAACTTTATGCTCTACCTGAAAGTCAGCAAAGGTCCACTGCACTTAAATTCACTACCTACATACATCTCAATCAGGGTCTAAGTCCCTTGGTGAGAGTATTCTACCAGATCCTGCAATTGAACCATTCTACACCCTGTATTCACTGATACGCTCTGAAATTCATGGGTGTTGCAGTCTGAAATATGAGGTTTCTTGGCCTGAAGCATTGGGAAGTTGCTATGGCAGGGAGCAAGAACTACTGGAAGTCTCTTCCCTTTGAGGGGTTGGAGATTGCAGTTTGGTTTGGCTATGTAAACACCCATGATTAATCTCCATGTATCTTCATGTGGGGTTTTTATGGATGGTGAGTTCACCGTGTCTTGGTTTTTTTCCCCAAATTAAGTTAGTTTTGGTTTTGCTTGCAATTTATAAGTGGTTTCCAAACCCTCCTTGATTTGTTTTTGTTTCAGTCCATTAGTACATTCACTAAATTAATAGGTTACTTTTTTCTTGGGATAAACCTTTGACCTGTGGCTAAGTGTGTAAGAGTAACACAGCATCTAAAACTGTTAAGAAACAACCTCACATAGTTAGAACAGTCTAACTGGAGCTGAGTCACTCTGGTGAAGCTTGGCTATCCAGCAGCATAACAGAGATCACGACCTTCCAGAGGCGTTCTCTGTTACATGGATTATGTACTTATTTTTGCACTTGACTCAGGGAGGACTCCCTCCCTTACTGCAAGTCATGAGGAAACCTCAGTGTTGCTGTCGGCAAAACTTCTGGTGGTCTTGCTAACAAAAAACTGTTCCAGCTCTTAGTGTGAATAAAGCACATTTACCTAAAACATTATCAGCAGCTCTGCTTTTGACTGTGGCATTGGTCAGTAATGTTGCAGCTACAGTTTGAAACCACAGCACCACTGGCACACATCCCAGGAAACATGTCAGACTCTGATGGACACTGATCACAGGAAGAGACTCCCCAGAAGAAACAATGACTTGCTCACTCACTAGAAAAAACAGGGCTTAGTTCTTGACATGATAACAGAGACCAATAGAAGTATCTGGTATTTTCAATGGACACTAGAGTGAGTAATTTTGCTACTATATGAAGATAAACATGCATTTATATTTGCACTACAGATTTAAAATTGTTCCTTGAAAATTGGTGAAAATGCTTCAGCTCAGTGATATTATTCAGTGGGCAGGCAGGCAGGCAGAAAACTTCATAAAAAGCAAAATAAAACAAAGTTTACAATGGTATTGCTCCTGACAGAAAGCTAACCTTGGTTGCAACTTACACCAAAACCCTTGTAATATACACTTTGAGTAATTTACAAGTTTGGAACCTCTTTTGTGAAGACAGACAAGATTCTAATGCAATGAATTTAAATCACTTAGGAAACATTAAATGTGTAATGCATCTTTTAAAGAAGTTAGTACTGTTTCCTCATTGCGATACAGGTGCATGCAAATAGAGCCAAAAACTTAAAAACCAATCTACCTGCATAGAGAGCATCCATAAATAAGGCACAAACCTTTACTGGGTCATGTCCAGTTGGAATAAGAATCCTCATCTCCTAGAATCACCACCTCCTAAAATCACCTAGCCTAAGAGATCCCTCTCTCTGGCAATGTTTCTTATGCTCAAGAAATAAGTAAGTTGAACTACCACCATCTGTCGTGACCATTCATGGTTGTCAGGGGAACCATTTGAAAAAAAAAAGTTTGACTAATGGTATCAGATAACACAGCCCTTATCTGCCATAGAGAAGGTAAAGACTCAGGCTTTCATTCAAGAGGAAAAAAAACCCACTGAAAAGGGAACAAGATATCTCCCTGCTAAGCTGCTATCCAGCTCTGCAGAGGTCCCTACAAACTTTCATTTAACCTAGAACGATGAAAACTGAGTTGACTTCATGTTTTATCACTTCTGATCATAAAAAAGCATAGAGGTTGCAAAAATTATATAGGTTAGGCAATCATAGCAGGTTTCCAAGCATCCTGTTAATCACTTCCTTATTGTAAACACATGTGAGGCATACACTGCACACAGCATCCACCTATTACAGTAACGTCAGAGTAGCTCTAGTAAGATTATTATCCTCCCTTCCTCAGATTTGATGTTGTGATGGTTGCTATGATTGTAGATGCCAAAGAGCAAATACGGCTTCTGTACTTCATGGCAGACCACGCAGCACTATAGTTTTAGATAATGGATCCATTAGACCCATGAATAATCAGACTGACTTTGTTCCTGCAAGGAGCTCTCAATCACACAGGTCAGTGTCAAGCTCACTCACTAACAGCAAGTTTGCTTTGGTTCTCCTGAGCAAACAAAAGGCTTACGCCAAGTAAGGTTCTCATGCACAATTAAGGTCCAAAGCTAAAGGTGATCCTTTCTAAAGATCAAGGGTCTATCCAGATACTTCCACACATCGTCTCATTTTCAAACCTTCTCCTCCTTTATGGCATTTTCTTTCCTGACTGAAAATGTCTTCAATTCTTCAATAATGCTGCTTTGGACTATTCTTTCCCTATTTTCCTTCTCCCATAATATTTCAAATATGTTTACTTTGCTGCCCAGGGGGGTTGTGGAGCCTCTTTCTCTGGAGATGTTTAAAATCTGCTTGGATATGTTCCTGTGTGACTTGGTCTAGGTGATCCCGCTCTGGCAGGGGGACTGGACTAGATGATCTTTTGAGGTCCCTTCCAATCCCTAATGTTCTGTGATTCTGTAAATCGATAGGTCCAGTTTCTAATTTCATTGTTCACTAAATGAGTTTATTCAAAATACAATTTGTATGTATCTGTGCTACTATATCCATCTGCCTTCTACCTGTCCTGCTAATGCCTTCCATGTTTTCACACAGTTACAACTAGACTTTTAACAACGGTTCTTTCCCATCATTAGCCATCGTTGTGGCTAAATATGTCAGCCTTTGATCAGAAACATGAATAACCATCTTCAGTAGTTCTATTAATTTGCTGAAACTTTCACAATATGGGAGCACAGCTTTTTCTCCCAACAAATGATTTAGAATATGCATTTCAGGACACCTGCTAGTGAATTGCTTTTCTGGCTACCAAAAAAAATGAGCTTTGCAAAGTTTCTTATTGTCTTCATTGACAATAAGAAACATAGCAGCCACACACTTAACAGCAAATCTGCCCACATTTCATACTGTTAAAAGAAATCAGCACAAATTAGTAGGAGAATCTCATCCACCTGTTTAAGCTGCCTTGCAAACTCCCTGCTTGATCAGACAGCACTGATAGTTAGACCCACTTATATCTCAACAGAAAACACGCTAACTGAAATCAATGTGAATTTTGCACTGGCAAAAATGTGGAAGCAGTCCAGGAAAGATCTCACTCTTGTCATTCCTCATTAGGAGATTCATCTTAGAAGGACCAAGTTTCTGGAATCCCCACTAATCTGGAATCCCCACTAATGCCATTGCGTAAGTGGCTGATGATAGGGTCACACCCAGGGTACCACTGAAGCACCACCCAGTCACCTGGTCCCACTGGCACACCAGTTTGGAGTAACTCTCACCTAATCAAAAGATGTAGCTCCATATGGCCAAGTCTGTAACTGTACCCTTGGGCACTGGCACTGGGTCAAACTAATCCAGAACTGCTTCAAGTTATACAACTGTTTACATACTTTATGAAAACATTTTATCTTTTTTTATGAGACGTTATCTGCTCCTCTGTGATAACGTACGTGCTTCACTTGCAGTCTATTTTCTAAATCAAATGGAATAAAAAGCTGAGTGGAAAGGCCTATTTGCATTTACAAACTGAGCAACTGCTTTCAGGAACTGAAGTCCAGAGAAAATCTGGTACATTCTTCTTCCCTCCACACCACAGTTAGCACAAGGAAGGCACAGGACTGCTGTTTCCAGTTCTAGACATGAGGCAATGGGTGAATTCCTCTTTATGTACCTTAGAGCATTGCTGGTTGTCCTGGACTCCCACGAAGAGCTCTAGGAGTGGCCATTGCTTGGTTTTAAGCCATGAACACACCTCCAGCAGAGGGGAGCAGCCTTGGTGGCCTCCCTGGATCACTTGGCCCCTGAGGCCCTGCAAAGCAGACCAGGCCATGCCTGGGCCCCTCAGCATGGTGGTGTCACTGCGCTGACCCCACACCCTTTCCTGGGCAGCCCCTTACTGCCTCCCCACTGCTGGCAGCCTCACCTTTGTGTGAGCCGCGTGTTTACCCTCCCACTTCCTTGTTCCACTCCTGCGAGAGGGCCATAAACCGCCCGCCTGGCGTAGCCGAGCCCTCAGCAGCACGGGCAGTAGGCAGGGGGGGAAGAGGATGACAGCCAGTCTCCTGCTCAGTGCTGGGAGGACACCGCAGGTGCCCCCTTGGTGGTTGGGAGCGCAGCCCTTCCCCTAGGGCTGGCACCACCGCCCGTGCTGGGGCTCTCATGCCTCTCGGCGTCCCTCATGCTGGAGCCCGCAGGCTCACCTCGGGGGAATGAGACCTACTTCCCCTTCTTCTCGGACTTCAGGGGCCACAACGCAACGGCCCTGCGCATCGGTGAATCGGCTGCCCTGGCCTTCATCTTCCTGCTGGCCTTAGCGGGAAACATCTGGGGCATCTGCCTGCTGGTGCGACGGCAGCACCGGCTCTGCGCTGCCAACTGCCTCGTCCTCAACCTCTTCTGCGCCGACCTGCTCTTCATCACCGCCATCCCATTCATTGCCATCGTGCGCTGGACCGAGTCCTGGGTGCTGGGCGACGCTGTGTGCCACATGCTCTACTACGTGGTGAGCCTCAGCGGCACCGTGGTCATCCTCTCGCTATCGGCTGTCAGCCTGGAGCGCGTCATCAGCATCGCCCGGCTCCGCCGCTCCGCGCTCCGCCGCCGGAAGTCTGTGGCCGCCACCCTCTTCTTCGTCTGGGGCTTCGCAGCCGTCGTGACCCTCCCGCTCTGCTACTTCTTCACCGTGGTGCAGCTGCCAGCCGCCAGCGGACAGGTAAGGGTGAGCGGGAAGCAGAGCCGGGTGGTAGGTGGCGGTAGATCCGGGGATGAGTGGGCTCGGGCAGCGAGGGGAGGCAGGTACTGGGCACTGGGCATGGCCGGGCAGGAGCCGCGCTCTCCGGCATGGGAACCCAGGGCAACCGCTGCTGCCGCTTCCCCACTGCCTCCCGCTGACCCTCCCCTTAGGTGCACATCGGGTGGGAGCGTTTCTCTGCCCTTCCCGGGTCAGAAATGCCCTGCCCGGCGGAGCTGCCCAGTCCCGAGAGGGTGGGCGCAGACGCGCTGCCTCTGCGCAGGGGCCGTGTGCGGAGGTTTCCGCGGGATGTTTTGAAATACGAACAAAAGTACGGATGACCCGACACTCAAATACACCACTGAGTTTAAGGTCTGTATGCTATTTGTAGTTGTAGGGGCTGTTAAAACCACTGAGTAACTTACTGCTCTGTTTAAGGAGAAAGTTTTAACAGACTTGTTCGTCCTGCAGCTGTTCTCTCCCTAGGCACAGAGGGAGGAAAGAACAACTTTGTTGTAAAAATAACAGTACAATATTCATTTTCTTCTTTATAAACAGGAGGTTCACATTTGTACCTTGGTTTGGCCGAGCATTGAAGGAGAAATAGTTTGGGATGTGACCTTTGCCATTGTTGTCTTTCTAGTACCAGGATTAGTCATTGTCATCAGCTACTCCAAAATCTTACAGGTATGTTTTTCCTTTAAAACTTGTTGTACAACAAAGGGAGGCAAACAGTAACTCACTAGGCGTCAACATATTGTCACTGAATACAAATACCTAAAGACATAGTTTGCTCAGTAAATGGTAAGTGTGAGGCACTTCAACTTCTACATGACAGCCTATATGTTTCAACTAAGAATATGTTTAAATAGCACATTACCAGGAGCTCAACACAAAGTTTCTCCTCATTTATATGTTTAATACATGTGTAGTTCATGTTTAAAGATCTCTTCAAGCATTTGAAATAACTAAAAACTGCATTTTGCTTTCCTTGACCTAAAGTCCACAGTTACAAGAGTTTTGTCATAACAAAAAGAAAAGCAGGACTACAAAATACCCAGTCACCTTTCAGATCTGCAGATTTTCTGCATGTATTTTCAGTACACTAATCTATGTAGATAGCATTTAGTTCTTTACAATTTCAAACTTTGCAAACAAAACGTGTAAATTAAACATTCAGTTTCCACTTGCTTTCTAAGTGAATGTTGTTTAAGTGCTGAAGTATAGGCCTAGACACCAGACATCTGATTTCATATTCCTTCCTCTTCTAAAAACAGTGAGAAAGAGGTAGGTATCTTCAAACCAGTTGCTGCAATGCTTCCCCCCGCCCCCAATTTTGAATCCTGTATTAGGTAATTAAATTCATCACTTACCATCTTATATATAAGGAAAACCACAGGTTTTGGAAAAACCCTCAAAGCCGCAGAGTAGTGAGCAGGGAATTAACTGGTGAAATGCTAAGGACCAAGGGGCTGTGGGTATGTGCATCAGAGTTGCACACAGATGTTTTGATGGACCTAGGACCTGGAGTCTGGGCTTTACATGTACTTGCTTATTGATCAGTCTGACATTCATAGTAAAAATTGTCATCTCTTGGTCTATAAACTCGTTATAACCTTAAGGTAAATGCTGTAGGAGTACCTCTTCAGGTGAGGTTCCTATCTCTTCATATTGCTGCAGGCATTGAGCGCAGAGTAACTCAGTGGCAAGTCTGAGGACTTGCAAAGAACTGCCAAAACCTGCAGGCTAAGGCATGCCACAGTCCTTGGTCAGAGATCTGGACAGGAATGGTGTTCCTCTTGCCCACAAAGGCTCCATACAGGCAAATTTAGAAAACAAAACAGCACATAGGGAACTAGAAACAAAAAAACCTTTTTAGAATACTGGATTATGAGATGGCCAGGTGCTGCCATGTTCAAGTTTCCTTTCCAGTTTGATAACACAGATACTAAGACGTGTTATCATTTCTCCTGAACTGAAAAGGCCATAGCAGGATCCCTGCTGTTACAACTGAATCTTCTCACTCATAGCTCTTCAGGAAGCTGTTGAGCATCCTTATACTAGGCAGACCAAAAAGAGGATTCAAAACATATCATAGAATCATAGAATCATTAGGGATTGGAAGGGACCTTTAAAGATCGTCTAGTCCAATCCCCCTGCCACAGCAGGACCACCCAGACCAAGTCACAGAGGAACACATTCATATTCTTTTCTAGAAGTTCTAAGCACCTACAACACAGGCTTTATAGAATCAGAGAATCAGTCAGGGCTGGAAGGGACCAGGGATCATCCAGTTCCAACCCCCCTGCCATGGGCAGGGACACCCCACCCTAGATCAGGCTGGCCAGAGCCTCATCCAG